>CAOKZL010001953.1:0-439779 GCA_948472985.1 Iguana delicatissima | reverse complement strand
AAGGTCCTTAAGTTTTCTCCCCATAAACTCGTAGTCCTTTGTGATGTGGTGAAAGCTGCGCTTCACCGTGTCATTGGTTCCAACGTGAACCAAAACGAGGGGCTTACGGTCAGTGGGCTTGACCAGCCTGGCTAGCCTCTCTGTTACGTGGTTTATCCTGGCCCCAGGAAGACAGCAGACCTCTCGATTGAGCTTGTCCGGTTTGCAAACTGCCGGTTTGGTTCCTCTGAGCAAGGAGTCCCCAACCACCAGAACTCACCTCCTCTGAGGCCTGTCCGGGGTTCTTCGACAAGCAGATTCTTCCAGGATTGCCTGGGCATTGTGTTGAGGCCGGGAGTGCTGGTCTTCCCGATGTTGGATGCTGACCTGTTGGTGTTCAAGTTCCAGTTGCCGAAGTTGGATTCCTTCTTGCTGATGTTGTGTTCCCTCCTTCTGGTGTTCCTCATCTTTCATAGCACCAAGAACGTTGAAGCGATTCTGTAGTTTGAGAGTCTCTGTTTCCTTCCTGGCCCTTCTACTTCTCCGTGTGACATTCCTCCAAGCATCGCTTTCCTGGCTCACGGAACTGATTTCCTCATCAGGCAGCTCCTCCGCATATCCGGTCTTCAGGAAGGTCCTCTCTGCCCTATGTAAGAAGTCCTCACCTTCCCTAATAAGACGAAGATTAGAAACCTGTGCCTCCAGCTGCCGCACCTTGACCTCTAAGAAGGTGACCAGCTTGCACTTGCTGCAGGTGTACCCGACCACATCTTGTGGCAAGAAAAGGAACATGCCACAAGTGCTACAGGTGACAGCAGCAGCTCCCTCCCCTTCCATACTTGATAATACAGAGAACAGAACAAGAAAACAAAAACAAAAACTGGGCCTCCTTTCTTAATTTGAGCTGTATAAGCCATGTCTGCTCGGCTAACTACCAAGCTCAGTTGAACTCTTCCTAGATTTGTTCAGTCGCTATAAGGATCGGTTGTTCCTAAACTTGAATGGTTGAACTTAAAGGATTAAAGCAGATGAATGAAATTGCGCGCGCCATAGGCACGTGCCGCTGGGAGTTCCTAATAAAGCCTCCTTCCCCTAGCTTGATTAACTCTCCCTAGTTTGATTGACAGTTAACTGACTAACTAACAAACAATTAGCTGACAATAGGCTGTGAGCTCAGGCAGAGCACACGGCCAGCGCAAGGAAAAAACACACACACACAAAAAAAACACAGAGAAATAAGCAAACAAACTCAGCCCCACAGTCCTGCAAAAACACCTATCAAAGTTGTCTTCACAGACCCAGCTTACCTTCTGCTCTCTCCTCTGGAAGTCAGCAAGAAGACTGCTGGGAGTTCCTAATAAAGCCTCCTTCCCCTAGCTGGCTCCTCCCCCTAGCTTGATTAACTCTCCCTAGTTTGATTGACAGTTAACTGACTAACTAACAAACAATTAGCTGACAATAGGCTGTAAGCTCAGGGAGAGCACACGGCCAGCGCAAGCAAAAAGAAAAAAAAACACAGAGAAATAAGCAAACAAACTTAGCCCCACAGTCCTGCAAAAACACCTATCAAAGTTGTCTTCACAGACCCAGCTTACCTTCTGCTCTCTCCTCTGGAAGTCAGCAAGAAGACTGCTGGGAGTTCCTAATAAAGCCTCCTTCCCCTAGCTGGCTCCTCCCCCTAGCTTGATTAACTCTCCCTAGTTCGATTGATGGTTAACTGACTAACTAACAAACAATTAGCTGACAATAGGCTGTGAGCTCAGGGAATGCACACGGCCAGCGCAAGCAAAAAGAAATAAAAAAAAAAACAACACAGAGAAATAAGCAAACAAACTCAGCCCCACAGTCCTGCAAAAACACCTATCAAAGTTGTCTTCACAGACCCAGCTTACCTTCTGCTCTCTCTTCTGGATGTCATATTGAAGATGGAGCAAGCTTGTTTTCTGCTCCTCCAGAGACTAGGACACAGAGCAATGGATTCAAACTACAAGAAAAGAGTTCTTTCTAATGGAAGGAGCCATTTAACAGTGGAATATGCTGTCTAAAAGTGTGGAGGAGTCTTCTTCTTTCGAGGTTTTTAGACAGAGGCTGTATGGCCATTTGCTGGGGGTGCTTTGAGTGTGTGTTCCTGCATGGCAGGGGGGTGAACTTGATGGTTGTTGTGGTCTCTTCCAAGTCTCTGATTCTATCATTCCCTTTAAGTCACCATATGTTATCCATTTGTCCTTAAACATTATTTTTCTTGAGAAAAGAGCTTCATGGGGTGAAATCTACACGGGGACTTTGGACACAGTTAATTCTTGAGCTTTATCCAGACTCATAAAATAGCATGTGTTATATTAAGGTCCCCCATGATATTCTTGTAGGCAAACTGGTTTGCTGTAGGCTAGGTAGAATTAGAGTTAGGTAGATGTATGATTGGCTGGCAAAACTCAGAGAATACTTGGCATCCTGAATAGATGAGAATACTTTTCATCCTGAATCCTGCATACTTGAGAATACTTTTCATCCTGAAAAAAAGTGGGGTGCCTTGAGTTCTGTCTTGGTCCTGCTATTTCCTAACATCTTCATAAGTGGCTTAGATGATGGAATGGAAAGCGTACTTATCAAATTTGCAGATAACACCAAATTAGGAGGAGTATCAAATGGCATCATTCAGGAACAGACAGAATGCAAACTGACAGACTGGACAGCTGTGTCAAAATTAACAAAATGAATTTCAACAAGGATAGATGTAAGGTACTCCATCTAGACAGGAAAAAATAAAATGCACAAACATACAGTGGGTGACACCTGACCTGAAAGCAGTACATGTGACAAAGATCTAGAGGATGTGGTAGCCCACAAGCTACACATGAGTCAATAGTGTGATCTGGCAGCCAAACAACAGTAATGCAATTCTAAGCTGCTTCTACAGAAATATAGTCTCCAGATCAAGGGAAGTAGTAGCCCCATTCTTTTCTGCTGGTTTGGGACTTTCTGTCTTTGGATGTTTTTAAACAAAGGTTGGATGGGCATCTTCCAGGAATGTTTTAGTTGTGTGTTCCTGTATGTTAGGGGGTCGGACTAGATGGTCCTTGTGGTCCCATCCAGCTGTAAGATTATATGGTCCTGTGATTCTATGAAAACACAGTTCTCCCTCCACATGCAAGGGTTTCACTTCCACAGATTTGATTATTTACAGAAGTGCCCACTGCCCCCCCATTCTCCCCCTCACACTCTGGGCCCTCTATGGGGTTGAACTTGATGACTGTTGTGGTCCCTTCCAAGTCTCTGATTCTATCATTCCCCTTAAGTCACCATATGTTATCCATTTGTCCTTAAACGTTATTTTTCTTGAGAAAAGAGCTTCATGGTGATGATGTAAACAGTATATGGATATAAAAGAGATGAAAAGTTGAAAGATTCATTCTATGAGAAACCATATGAAGACAAACCACTATTTTTAGAAAGTGACGTGAAAGCTGCACTCAGAGCACTTGGAAGAAGTAAATCACTTGGAACAGATTGCTTTCCAATAGAACTGTTTCAGTCTACAGAAACAGAATCTATTCTAGCTTTAACTAAAATCTGTCAACAAATAACAAGCAATGGCCCAGAGATTGGAAATGCTCATTATGCTTTCCAATCCACAAGAAAGAGGATCACAGGGATTGAAGCAACCACAGGACCATTGCATTAATTTCTCATGCAAGCACAGTCATGCACAAAATTCTGCAACAAAGACATTTACCATATATAGAGTGAGAAATGCCAAATATCCAAGCTGGGTTGAGGAAAGGAAGAGGCACTGAGGATCATATTGCAAACATACTTTGGATAATGGAGCGCACGCACACACACACACACACACACACACACACAAATTCCGAATGAAAATCAACATGTGCTTCATAGATTATAGCAAAACTTTTGACTTTGTAGATCATGAGAAAACATGGATCACTCTTAAAGAAATGGGTGTGACCCAACATTTGATTGTCCTGATGTCCTGATGTGTAATGTGTATCCAGGAGAAGAGGTACTGTTAGGATAGAATGTAGAGTAATGGTATGGTTTCCAATTGGCAAGAGGGTCTGGTAGACTGCATTTTATCGACCTATCTGTTTAACTTGTGTGCTGAACATATCATACATAAAGTGGGATTAGACTCAGAGGAAGGAGGTGTGAAAACTGGAGAGAGGAACATCAACAATTTAAGATACACAAGTGACAGCACAGACGTGGAACAATTACTGAACAATTACATCTACAGCATTCCTTTCATCTATCAAGCTTGTAACCCTATCATAAAAAGAGATAAGATTAGTCTGGCATGACTTATTTCTGAGAAATCCCTGCTGGCTTCTAGTGATTACGGCATTGCTTTCTAAGTAATTACAAACTGACTGTTTAATTATCTGCTCTAGGATCTTTCCTGGAATTGATGTCAGGCTGACCGGGCAATAATTATTAGGGTCCTCCTTTTTTTCCCCTTCTTGAAGATGGGGACGATATTTGCCCTCCTCCAGTCTGCTGGAACTTCTCCTGTTCTCCAAGAGTTCTGAAAGATTATTGCAAGTGGTTCAGAAATAACTTCTGCCAGTTCTTTTAATATCCTTGGATGTAATTCATCTGGCCCTGGGGACTTGAATTCATCTAGTTTAGCCAGACATTCCTGTACTACTTGTCTACTTATTCTGTGCTGCATTTCCCTTACTTCCTCACCTGCTCCCCACGCCCCAGATTGGGAACTTCTGTCCTTTTGGGAGAAAACTGAGGCAAAGAAGGTATTGAGTAGTTCTGGCTTCTCACTTCCCCCCTGTTATTAATTGATCACCTTCTCCACATAGTGATCCTATCATTTTCTTGTTTTTCCTTTTGCTGCAGACATATCTAAAAAAGTCCTTTCTATTGTTTTTGATGTCTCTGGCAAGCCTGAGTTCATTCTGCGCTTTAGCTTTTCTGACTTTCTCCCTACATCTCCTGGCTATTTGCTTGAATTCCTCCTTGGTGGTTTCACCATTTTTCCATTTCCTGTACACGTTTCTTTTAACACTTCACTCAGCTGAGAGTTCTATTCCGGTTTCTTTAAACACCTGCCATTTTTCCTCCTTAGAATTCCTCCTTAGAATTAGAATGGAGACCGCAGTCAAAAAATCAGAAAACCAGGACTTGGAAGAGCAACTGGGAAGGAACTAGACAAGAACCTGAAGTGTCAGGAGATATTATTGATAAAGTTAGGATTGTTCATGCCATTGTATTTCCCTTTTCTATGTATGGTTGTGAAAGCTGGACAGAGAAGGAAACTGACTGGAAGAAAATTAACTCTTTTGAAATGTGGTGCTAGAAAAGAATTTTACAGATAACCTGAACTGACAAACAAATGGGTCCTGGAGCAAATCAAGTCTAAACTCTACCTAGAAACCCAGGCTGTCATGCTTTGGCCATAATCATGAGAAAACATGACTCACTAGAAAATACAACAATGTTTGGCAGGGTGGAAGGCAGTAGGAAAAGAAGAAGACCCCATTACAGATGCATAGGCTCAATCAAGGAAGACATGTCCTTGAATCTGCAAAACTTTGATGGCTTAGGGTCTCTCATCCATAGGGTTGCAAAATGTCAAGGATGACCTGATGCCAATTAACAACAACAAATTCAATTCAACTGTTTTATCTTTCTAATCTTCCTTTGTAATTTCCTGGTTCAGGGACTGCAACCTGTAAAACCCTTTCTTTATGTCTAGGAAAGTTGAAATATTCTGAAATTGGGTTTTGAGTATTGCCATTTTTAATGTCAGATTTGTTTCCATTTATCTTCTTACACAGAGACTGGTCTGTTTGTCCAATGTAGAGTGCAGGGGGGCATTGCTAGCATAGGATGACATATATCACATTGGAGGAAGAGCAAATGAATGCGCCTATGATATTGTGGGTAATGTTTTTGGCCCCTGTAATATTGCTCCTAGAGTAGATGTGGAGACAGAGCTGACATCTGGGTTTGTGGCAGTGTCTTGTCCCTGTATTACCTTCCATGTTATGTATCCTGTTGTAAGTGAGTGGTTGTTTAACATGTGAAAGCTATCTGTAGGCCAAGAAAGGCCTGCGTCCCAGAGCTTGTGAGAGAGCTGTGTTATTTTCCATAACTGTTTGTCATTTGTTGATGATGCATTTGAGTGGTCTCATCTAGGAATTGTAGGTGACAACTAGAGGTGCTCTGTTATTTTACATTTTTGTATGTCTTGTAGTAGATGATTCCTGAGTGTTAATCTTGCCTTATTGATTTGTTTCTTCACCTCTTTTGCTGGGTATTGTAGTTTGAGAAATGCCTGTTGTAAATCCAAGAGTTTTGAGTCTCTGTCTTGTGGGTCTGAGGTGAGACAGTAAACAATAAATTTGGTAGGGTGTGGCAGGGGGAAAATAGAGACATGTAAGTACATGTAGAGATCAGTGGGTCTTCGATAAAACATGGTGATTAGAAGTACATTATTCATTTATGCAGTGCCATCAGGAAAGTGATTTTTTTCCCCTGTAGATTGTTCCAGGTTCATATTGATAGTAGAGTGGAATAGGGATGGAAATACTTGATGTTCCCATTTCCTGACAGATGTTGAGGAAAAGTATGGGTATTTCTTCCTATAGTATTGAATATTCAGGCTTTTTTTAAAAAAAATGTTGAAAAACTACACATTTTCAAGCAAACTCACTGCAACATTTGAAAACTACACATTTTCAAGAAAGTCATTCATATTTACCTTTTGAAGAACAGCTATGCAGTTGTACCTCTGCCTCCAGTCATGACTATTTCCTTTTGCACAATCATATGAGAAAGTGGGGTAGGACAGCACAGAAATGGATGGGACAAATACCAAGAATTAATAAATAAGAGTATATTGCCTACTGGAGTTTTGGAGCTGGTCTTCTAGTCTTCTTTTGTTGGGAAAATTAAAAATTAAGAGATTTAGTAAGTCTCCCAATTAGTAGAGCATTTAGGAATGCACTAAACAGAAGCTGAACAGATTACCAGTTCCACCTCTATCAGCCCCACCCCAAACACGCTTTAATTCTAGTTTAAATAAACACAAAATAGTTTGGTTAAAAGTATGTAAAAAGATTTACTCACAGAATCTTGTGTATAGTTTACACAGGTTCAAATTCTTGAAGAAAGGTAAGAAGAAAAAGAAGAAATCACATGCTTACAAGGAAGTTTCCTTGCCTGAGCATTGGAGACCACATGCTTCCAGCAAAAAGGTAGAGTTGTAAGCGAGGGCTTTTTAAGAACAAAGAAATGAGTACATTCAAGGAGAAGTAGGTGCTGACCAAACAACAGGAAGTTTAGACTAGGCCTCTATACCTACCATAAACATGCAAACTAACTAGCCAGTTAATTAAGCATGCAAAGGCTGCCACTCCCAACATGCTTGATATAAAGGCCAAGGCATGCTATCTTCTCATCTCTGCTAAGATGTTCATCCCTGCCAAGGCTATTGCTCTTCTTTTGCCCCTCCTCTGCAACTCTTTCTTGGCTCCCCCCCCTTCTAACAACTGGCTCCCTGAACACTTTGAGTTCTGAGTTTCTGCTCCAATTCTTTCTTGACCTACCTGCCTACTCTGATTTCCCAGTCCTTCTCATCTTTGTTAATTTACTTCATCCCCACAAAGCCTACTCTCAGGTGGTTGCTTTTCATGTGGCCAAATTACAAAGACATTATCAAGAAATCGTAGGTAAAGGAGAAGTTTTGGGATGCACATATTGAGGAAATATTGTTCTAGGTCAGTGATGAAGATGTTTGCATAACATGATGCCATATGGGTGCCCATGAAAGTTCCATTGATTTGGAGATACATATTATTCCCCAAAGTGAAGTAGTTCTGAGTAAGTACAAAGTGGCAATGTCCTATGCTCCAGTCAGCAAGTGTTCCAGTTTGGAATGCAAGAACTGTTGGGTAGTTAATCCAGTACAGGTCAGTCACAAGTTATCCAGCAGGATGAAGGGAAAAGCAGGAGAGTAGTCAGCAGCTAGGCTAGAAGTCACACAGGAAGTCAGTAGTCCAAATAAGCAAAGCTAGGAAGAAGCAGAGTCACAGATAGTAGCAATCCAAGGACCAGAGAATATGAAATGCCAAAGAGCACTGCCAGTCACCACATAGGCAGTTGTAAGCAACAAAGCCTTCAGTAGACTGATAGAAATTTATAGCCAGGTTCTCAAGGCACCAGCTGCTTAATTAGTCAGTGTCCCCTACTTAAGAGGGACTGGTGTATCTTCTCCTTATTCTTCCTGCACACGGTGTAGTGTGATAGGGCTCTGAGACTGTAAATTCCTCACATACCTTGTACTCTGATTCTGTGTCCAAATCTAAAACTTCCAACTCCAGTGGGTAAATTATGACAGGAAGAGTTTGGTGGCTAGGTCTGCTATAGCCTCATTCTAGATGACATTTTTGATGGATGGTAGTCACTCCTGGTGTGGAATGTTGGTGTATACTTATTTTTTTTTAAAAAATATTTATATATCTACACTCTATATCAAAGATCTTAGAGTGGCTTAAAAAAAGCATGGCAGATCAGGATCCAGCAGCCTTCCCAAAAGACCTTTGGCTCCTTGGGAAGGAGTCATAATGCAGGGAGTAATTGCATTAAGTGCCCCATCTACCCTTGGGATTTACTCTGGGGACTGGGAGAAGTTCTGAGCCTTTTCTTTGTGCTATGGAGGTGTGGCCCCCGCCCTGTCCAAAGGCAACGATCATGCAGTAAGGTAGCAGGGTTTCACTCCCCAGATGATTCAAACTCATGTGGCAGCCATCTCCTGCTTCAGTATGGTAGGATTTGGTATGAATCATGCAATTCCTTCCTGGTGTGCTGGGCTTTGGAAGGCTAGTGGAGGCTGACACCAGCACCCCTGGATAAGAAGGGACCAATTACCCTGACTGTGTTTTCCCAGATCCTCTGGTCTCTCTCAGTTGTTTGCAACTCAAATTTGAAGGTCAAACTGTACAGAGCAACATTTACATTGGCCTTCTTCAGGGCATTCAGGACCAGTGAGCTAGCAGCCAGATCAGACAGACATATCTGGTCATTCCTTAAGAGTGCAAGACCTACCCTTCAGGGAACATGAGACCCAGTTATTGCTGCAGAAATCCAAGATGTACCAACTTCACAGTAAATTTCAAGGCTTATCTCCTTCTCTGGACAAGGCAATCAGGACCTTTTGCTGCTGTCTTTTGGCAGTGCCTACCAAAACTGGGCTACCAGCCCAGATATATAGGGGTTATTCATTCAGTATAGCAGCTGACACTTCTGTAACCAGGTGGGAGATGTTCAATGACAACATCAAAAAAGTTGGCAGATGCCAAACTGTGGCATTTAGGTCTTATATCCACTCTAACATGAGCCTCCCTTAAAAGGTGGGGCAGTGGTAGGCCTGGAGAGAATTGAGGGAAGGGTGAATGAACATGTTAAGGAGTGGGTGGGGACAACATCTGTGTCGAGAAGAACACATCTCTCTCACATAGATTGGGCAGAGGGTCATGCTGTAAGATGTACTCTTCCCAACACTTCAGCAGCAAATGAAGGCAGAGGGACACCCTGACACCCTGACCCTACAGCTAGAGGAGAGTGACTTACCTGCACAGAGTGGAGTCAACTTGGTCATGACAGCCGAAAAGGACCTGGGGTGTCTGCACATGACCTTCCTGGCTACCACTATCATGTGACTAGATCTCCTCCAACATCATTTCTGGCAGTCAGGAAAAAAGTCACCAAGGCAATCAGGAACTTTGTTTCATCATTTGCTGGCAGCTGCATTCAACACCATGAACTAACTTCTTGTCAGGAGTTGCTGTTCAGGGACAATAGGGTACACCTCTCAGATGTTGGCTTGGACATGTGGCTAAAGGCAATAAGGCACAAGCTAGGGACTTGGTGGCAGCTGTAGTAGTGTTGGGGGGAGGTGGGGGCTTTCTACCTCTTCTGGTGGTTTGGCATCGGATGAAACTTGATGTGTGAGAAGACTAGGCCTGTGGTACTGTCATATCTGGTGGGGGCTCCATTAAGGGGCCTTGGGTTACACTTAGCTCAGGGGTGGGGGCATCTGGCTTCACACACTGATAACAAGATAAACAGAGAGGTTTGCACCCATCTGGCACCCATGGGACATCACTGCAGGTGGGCAACAGTTGGGTTGCTGAAGTCTGGGTCTGATCCCATCCAGGTCAAGGCTTCTACAGCAGTGATCAAAAATTCATGACCTTTCCTATTCAAACCTGCAAGTGCCCACTGATTATTTGCCAGAGCATTCCCTCATGACTTTGGCTTCTGGGCACCATAATATAAATAAATGTTTTATGAAAAATGCTGCAATGCACATATTTACAAGCTGGTACGTTAAATGGAGGATTGGAGTTAATTGAATGTACATGAAAATTTGTACACCCCATTTCAGCATTTTTCTCTGCACTTCATGTTTGGAATAGCAGGCAAACAATATACACTTCAAAATATAGTTTTTGCATCTGATTTATGCTAATGATCGGTGTGATTTAAATATATGTTGCAATTCTCTCTTCAGAAGAACCAATTGCCATTGAAAATTATTCTTCAAAACAAAACAATTAGTGCAATTTCATATTTAGCATAGCAGCAAGGCTTATTTACAGAAGGGCAAATGTTGTCTAAATTGGCCTTTAAGTAGATTTTAAATGGCAATAGTTTGGTAGATGTTTTTAGAACTGCTAAATAAAAAAGAAAACAGTTAAAGGATGATATCGTACAAATGAGTAGTTTTAATGGACCATTTTAAATTAAACTGACTATTAAAACAATAAAAGCAGAAAATGACAACAGTTATTTAATCTGAAATATACTAGAGCATTTTGAAATTGCTCAGCGTTTTGAAGTCAAAATAATATTTGAGAAAGTCAGGACAGTGCTCATTAAACCCTTTGAGCTCCTTGAACTGTGAAGGAAAAATATTCTGCATTTGGGTGAATGCTGAAGAAGTAATAACAAAACCATTGGTTTAAATGAAAAATCAACAGCTTTACTGTTTAGCTTTACTGTCTGGCCATCGTTGCTGGAATTAACGAAATATTGACTGTAATCAACATCTACTTACCTTGGAACATCTTATTGAAATGCTACTGATGCCAGCTGAGCTGTTCCAGACTGAGGCTGCATTCACAGAAACAAAGGGGAACTGTGCTAATGAAGCACTGAGTCCGTGCCCCACTCGTGGTGGCTGTTCTTTGGTGCCTGAATGTTTCCAGCGTAAAGATCCAATTCTGTGCAACAGTTCTCTGTATTATGGTTCCTGGTTTTCTGTGTCATGGCTTTCTTCCCTGTGGTGCTGCTGGGTCACCTCAGCACAATGATGTCCTTGCCTCTCCTGGATAGGCAGCATGACAGTCTAAAGCTCCATGGTGGATGTCCAGCCCCCAATACACAGGGGTAGCTCCATGCAAGCACTACCACTGGCCAAAGGGCATGCAGGATTGAGCATACACCCTTCCCCTGTGCACCTTCTACATGCTGCGCATGCTTCAAAACTGCATGTTAGGATAGCAGTGTGTCATTTGGCTCTAGTTTTGTTAATGGCATAGCTCAGACGGGGATTCAGAAATTCTTAAGAAAATATGTAAGTGGTCATAGGCCATTTCCGCACGAGGCAAAGGAATTGCTCCATGCCATTAGTTACCATTTCTTCTGTGTCCTCAGTAATGCGGACTCTCCCTTAAGCCCTCTGCAGGACTCCTCTGTTTGGTCCAAGGTGAATTGGAGCAGTGTGAGGTCTTAGATCCGCACTGCTCCAGCTGACAAAATGGTGGCTTCTGGTTGTTTCCGGGTCCGGACCAACCGCTAAAGCTCACCATGCCTACAGCCCGCCCTCCACAGATCACAGGCTCACATTGGTGTGAACCTGTGCATCTACACAAGTAAGCAGGAATGCAATGGCGCACTCCAAAAAATAAAAGACCATTTTTTTCCATTCTTCAAAAAAGCGTGCTGGAGAACCACTTGGGGGCGTTTCGGAGCAGACTGAGGTGCAGAACTGAGGTAAATAGTCCGGACCTAGTCCGCTCCAAGGTGTAGACGACCTCTGTGATAGGACACACTGGCATGTTCTAATTCCCTCGTGCGGAAAGGGCCATGATCTCACACACACACACACACACACACGCACCCATGCACACAAACCTACAAGAATACTATCCTCTTGTACAAAAGATAATCACATAGTTTTGTTGTGCAAGATCTTTGTTGTTCAAGTTTTTTTTATACAAGATTGTTATTGTTGTGCAAAAATTTTGATTTGCAAGATGTTTGTTGTGCAAGATGGCTGGGATTTGAGGATAAACAGCAATCTTGCATTCATTCATGTTCACACATGCATGCATGCGCGCACACACGAGCGCCTGTCTGGAAACTGTTTTTTTCACAAACCTCCACAATGATCATGCAAAAGCTGCATGTATTCAGTGCAGTATAACCTTCCAAAACATTGGGTGGGGGGCAATGGGGGCGGTTCAGCCCCGGCAGCAATGTTTTTGTGGTGTCCTGGCTTGTAGCCATGCCCAGTGCACCATGGCCATGCCCCCACACACCGTGGCCATGCCTCCATGTACTGCAGGTATGCCCCCTCCCACCCACCCCCTCCAAGCACTCCAAGCTCCACTGCTGCTAATGACCACCTAGTTGTTTTCACAATTACATATACTAATTGTGTAACCTGCACAGAAAACCTGAAGACTTGATTTTCTGTGCTTGATAATTATTCTAGGTCCAGAAAGAACATCTTGTGCTAGAAAAACAAAAGGAAATGTCTGCATGTTAACCACTTTCTCGAGAGACAGTTCCCTCTACTGTGCCTCACTCAGGCATGTTCCAATCCACTTGGGAGGAGGCTGCCTTGCTATGCAGGTGTTTTTTTGTTTTTCTTTGCTGGTGTTGTGTGTCTTCAAGTCATTTCTGACTTATGGCAATCCTAAGGCAAACTTACCTGGGGTTTTCTTGGCAAGATTTGTTCAGGAGGGAGTTGCCTTTGCCTTCCTCCTAGATGAGAGAGTGTGACCTGCCAAGGTTTCTAAATCTGAGTGTGGGTTCAAACCTTGGTCCCCAGAGTTATATTCCAACACTCAAACCACTACACCACTTTTTTTTTCTACAGTAATAAAAAAGAATAAAAAATGACTATAACTGCTGAAGGACTATGTTTGGATGATACATCAGGGACCTCTGCAAAACTGCATAAAAGAATTGTAGTGACTGAATTTCAAAAACCTCATCTAGAAGCTCCCATGATAAATCTCAATAAACTGTTACCCCTTGTTATAGCCATGAGGCTTTAGCATAGGACTGACCCCACTTACTTGTCAAGCTTCCTGACACAATGGGTCAAATGGCTTCATCTCTTTCTCTGTAGCCCTGCTGTGTTACTATGAGTTACAATGACAGAAGAATGGTAAAGCATGTTGTGTACCCCTCAAAATCCAACTGATTATGAATAATAAACTGACGCCCTTTAAGAATTCAGCCCATCAGTCTTGTAGACCACTCACCACTACCATCTTTGAGGACTTTAATTCCAGTTCTTTCCAGCAGTCCAAAGAACAATGGAAAGAAAAATAAGCAAGCACACAGCAGAGGCTACATTTTGACTGTAAGAAAACATACAGCAGAGGCTACATTTCTGCTACCAGACAATACCTGAAGTGGCTTTACAGTGCTGATTCTGCATGACTAATTGATTGCTTCAGCTGGGGGTTAATTAATTAATTAGTAGCAGTACTGCATTAAAGATTGGAGGCATTCAGAACTCCCTAATGGACACAATCTACAAAAGCTTTATTAGTACATAAAATGAGTGTTTAAAATCCACACAGCAACTAATATGCTCTTGAGGCTTTCATTAAAAAAACCTATAAAATTACTTGCTTCATTATGTATTTTAGTTACTTTCTTCACATTGTGTGGTATCTCTTCACCTTTTTTTTTCTTTTGCCAGCCAGTTTTAAGTGCCTATTTGAAATCAATTTCTCTAATAATGGGCTTAATGAGCTCATCAATTAAGGCTGCCATAATGGAATGTAACTCTGTGGTTTCAGTTATCAGTTAAACTCTGGAACTAATTTCCATGCTTCATCTATCAAAAATGATTGGCTAATATTGTTTAGCTTCTGTTTCAGGCCGATAGGGAGACCCTGGGCCCTTCTCCACTAATGTCCGAAGGCCTGCATTTTTCTTGGGAGAGAAAAAAAGGTGGGAACAGACTGGGGTAGAGAGAAAGAACAATGAAGTGAGGAGAAAGAGAGGTTGGCCCCTGCCTAAACCTGGAGGAAGTGTGATTCTGTTTTTCAAAGCCAGCATGGTAATTAGTAGCAATGGATTATATTTTCAGAAGTATTAGATAAGATTATCGTTCCACTTGAAAAATCCTATTATGAGTTTACCTCTCTCTTTCCCAATTATAATAAGTGCTGACCTCTTTTGTGACCCCTTTAAATAATTGTATAACTAGGCAGTGGAGCTAAATATGTAAACATTTATTTTAAAACCTACTCTCAAAACTGTATCAGATTTGGACAACCAGAAGACCTATGATTGCAAGGAGGCTGCTTGACCACCAGAAGTGAATTCATAACTGCATAGTAAATGTGGAAAAATCTGGCTTTTGCCATTTTTCCTCAAAATATAATATCAGTATGAGCAGTTTAACACAGAATGTGAAAAGTAGTTCCAAAAATAAAATGATTCAACATCATTCATTGCTAGTTCTTTGATTTCACACTTGTATCCCAGCTTGAAGTAAGGTCATTTGCACAAGTGGACAATAAAAATGGGACTTTTTTTAAATTTACTGAATTTTTTTTCTTTGACATTGTTAACCTCTCTACCTGAATCTTTTCAAAACTGCCTAGATTATGAACAATCCAGGCTATTTTCTTAGTTTAAAGTATACATTAGAATTGAAAATTGAGGAAGAAGTAGAATATCAGAAGGGAGTAAATCAACAGACTAAAAGGGGAAATCTCAGACTTAAAATGTTTATTGTTTCATCTATACCAGTGCAAAAGGACAAAGAATTTTTCCACTCCTGTGCTTTGGGGGATCCACAGCTATACTCTTTTCACTGTATCCTTTTCTGTATGATATGAAATGAAAATTGTATGTCCCTGGAAGGGTGTATTGCTTTTGCTAATCTGTTTAACAGGCTGACTGATTTTCTGCATGATAGCAAACAATGTAACCAGGAATGTAACAATAGAATCTAAACACCTATTCTTAGGATTCCTCTAAATGTTAAGAAAAACGCATACGTCTTCCAATTAACCCACTTTCCCGTTTACAATGGAATTTTCTCAGAGTTTTATGCCTTGGCAATCAAACTCGCAAATTAGCCAGTTTTAGTTTTTGTTTTGTTTTTGTTTTTTGTTTTTTTATTCCAAAAAACAATCACAAGAAAGAGCATGTTGAGTACAAGATCTTCAGTTGACTAAAATACCATGTTATGACAGACAGATGTCTTTCACCACTTGAGGGAGCGCCTCTTCTACAAAGTTTCTAATTATATCATCTAGCTTGACCATAAGACACAATAAAAAGCTACAATAGCAATAAAATAAAATCCGTTGCCATTATTTGAATTGTAAAACATTTCCCCTCCTACAGAGGGATATCCTTAAAGTTATGGACCTCAGGAATCAACTCATGACCAACATAGAAAATGACAGACACAAAACAAATCATGCTAAATGCAAGATACACAGTTGACTAAAATACTTTGGGATGACAAATCTCTTTCACCACTTGAGAGAGCACTTCTTCTAAAAATGTTCTAACTTTATTGCTTAATTTGACCCTAAAACAGAGTAATAAAACCTAGCTGCAATGAGAAGAAAAGAATATCAGTAGTTGTCACAGAGTATGCTCCAATATTTGAGCAGTAAAATTCTAGAGATGTTTAAAAGCACGAACACATTCGGCAAGCTAAAATCTCTGCCTCAAAGCTCCTTGTAGATGCTAGACAAGGATCCTTAGGGAAAGTATTGCAGAAGTGGGAACTCTGGGAACCATTGCCTAAAAGGTGACAAATTAACATTTGCATGATTACTATTACTGTGGGTTTATTTTTTCTGATTAACCTGAATGAGTTATGAATTTCTCCATGGCTATAACATTTGGAAAGAAACACCATCCAAGCTGGGAGAAGATGCAAAAAACCAGCTTTTTGAATTTGCAAGTGTGAATATAGGCTTGGAAACTTACTGAATTGATGTTTGCAGTTTTTCGGAATTTGATGTAGGATATACTGACATATTTAGAAATCTGTTTCCTTTCTCTACATTCTGCCTCTATATTTGTTAGTATTATACAGTTACTATTCTCTCATCCATTACCGCCAGACACCTCACTGAGGCCATTTCCGCACTAATCTGTTACAGTGGTATTATTCTACTTTCAACATCCTATGGAATCCTGGGGTTTGCAGTTTAGGGAGGGGCCAGCATCAATGATAACATGAATAAGATCAGAAAGGAAAAGAACTAATAACAATGTACAAACAAATGCTGAGCATCATATTTTTGACCTTTCTATATCGGGGTGCTTTATACATTAAATATATAACATTATGGATAGTCTTACTTACTCTCTCATTTCTTAGTAAGCATGGGGTAGGATGAGCGGGGCAGGTTTAAAGATCTCTTTCCCAATCATTTCACACCCAATTTATCCCTTCCTCCTCAAAGGAGGCTTGAAGAAAGAGTGTGTCCTTATTTAGCACTAATTGACTTCTCTGAGTCTTTTTACCCTTTCCCCCAAGAAAGACACATGGGGGTGGGGGCGGGGGCAGCTGCAGGATAACGTTTTAAGTCTCCCCAGTCCACATGAGCCAGACTGGGCCTGTGTGAACATACCTGGAGGTACTAAGACAAAAAAAGAGTCTTTCCTTGCATACTGCTGTACATATTTAACCTGTTCTTCATTTAACTATGGAATGAGAGGATCTATCAGGTTTGCATGCTTTGCTTAAGAGGCAGTGTGGAGAGGGCACAGTCTCTTGCTTTGAGGATAACATGCTGTGGTATTTTGCTTCTTGCATTCCTACAAGGGGAGTGAGCATGCAGCACTGGTGAATTAATTTTCATGGGTGAGAGAGAGAGTAAATCCTATCCCCTAGACATTGTAAAAGAGGGCAGAAGGGATAAAACTTTATGTAGATTATATTATTTACTTTTGATTAAGAATAGACTGAAAATACCAATTTTCAACTTTTTTAATCACTTGAACCCTGACCAAACAAGTGTCTCCTTTTATTTTTCTGAGACAATTCTCTGGTGTTCAAATGGTTTCATATTTATTAAAAAAATAGTTGGGGGGATTCAGATATATGGCATCCAATGTTTTTCAGACAAAAGCAGAAACATTTTTGTGTGTCTATAGTATCTGTCTGAACACCAGGGATTCACATTTCTACTACTGAAGATTCCCTCTTCCCTGAATTACTGGATTTTGTATTCATCTTCTCTGCAATAGCCTTCCTTGTACTGGTTTCTTAATCAGTGCCCATAATGAGGCTTTTTAATGCTGTAAAGCTGAATGGAATGTTTTAACACTTTTTAAAAATATTTGTCAGTACTGATTATTTTTGTGGAGTAGGTGGTATAAATGTGCCTCTCCACTCACACAGAAAAAAGCAGAGCAGAAGATACCTCCCACAACTATAAAGTCCCAGTCTGTGCAAATGGCTGAGGATGTAAGAAAGGAGCTTAAGAACATTAAATTGGATCAACAGGTCAAGTTAAATCCATATCTTACATTATTATAAGAGACACTTTAATAAGTAGAAATTGAGATGATCAAATTTAATCAATATAACACGATTTGTTACAGCAATGAACAATTTATTTTTTAAGAATAATTACATGAACATATAACCATGAATCCCAAGGAACAATAAAAACAGATAAATTATCTTATTTTAAAATGTAATCAACTAAGCATGTAAAAAGAGATTAATGATGATGGAGCCTTTGAAACTGACTGTTTTTAGTGATACAAAATGCAACTAGCTTACAGAAAATATTTTCCTATTATAGTCTTCATTTTATAGAAAATGGTGGAGCAGGGAAAGCTGAACGAGAGCCTACCTAATGCAACCTCACGGCTGAAGTGAGTTTTGAACAATGAAGTTCCCAGCAAATAAACTGGACCAGTACTCTGTATGAATTCTTCTTTAGACCTGTGTTGGTTTGTAAAGTGGCAGGAAAGGCGGGTATTTTTAAAAGATGTTTGAAAGAGTTTGAAATGTTAAAAACAAGAAGCCTAATGGACCTTGAGCTTGTTTGGAGGTTCTAGCAGGGGAGCGCAGCTATCGTATACCCTTGACCGAAGAACAGTACACTCCTTCTATCTGGGATGGTCGTCCTCTTCCACCGAGCGCGCAGCTTCGGGAGGGACGCACATGGAGCGGTGAGGGAGGAAGGGGACACCCGCCTAGCCAGCCAGATCAGCCGAATCAACCCTGGCGATCAATGGGGTGACAGATGTCGCAGCCAGATCGCCCTCACAGCCTAAAACTTAGAAGGAGAAGGGTTAGGTTCGGGTTGGCATTATTATTTATGGTTTAATAGAGGGAAAAATAATAAGGATTTTAATAAACATTATTTAAGATCTGCTTTAATAAAAGTATGGAGAAAATATTGTATGAGGGCTTGTATCAATACGCCGAAGTGGGTTTCGCCACATGAGGCTTATTATAAAAAAGAGAATATTTTATTTGATAAATGGATTATATATGAGGATATGATAAATTTACAACAACAGCAAATTACAATTAAAACACAGGAAGAAATGTTGGAAACGGGAATAAAATGCCATTGGTTGTTGTATAATCAAATAAGAGGAATATTGAGGAAGGATATTAAAATTAATGGATATCAAAAGAAAGAAGAAGAATTAAATATGATATTATATTCAGACAAGCCAAAAACAATCTCTCTTATATACGAAATTTTATTAAAATGGTATACAGAAGATGAAACAGTTAAAATACCAATGGTGAAATGGGCCCAGAATTTCTCTCACCCTATTTCAATGGAACAATGGGAAAATTTTTGGAAGAAAGTAGTAAAAATAACAAAATGTCAAGATATTAAGGAAAATTTGTACAAGATGTTTTACAGATGGTATCTTACTCCCCAAAAATTAGCTAGGATGACAAGTGGATGTTCAAACAAATGTTGGAAGTGCAAAGAAGAGATAGGATCTTTCTATCATCTCTGGTGGACATGTAAAATAGTAAAACAATTTTGGAAAAAAATTCATAATCAAATTGAAAAGATATTGGATATACGATTTGTTATGAGACCAGAGATTTATTTATTATCAATGTTAGAAAAAGATTTAGAGGAAAAAGTGGGAAGGCAATTATTTTATATGACAACAGCAGCAAGAATGGTATTGGCATATAAATGGAAAGGAGAAATAATACCCACAATAGAGGATTGGGAAATGAAATTATATGGTTTAATACAAATGGATAAGTTGACATATATAGTAAATGGAGAAAATAAAGAGAAGTATGTAAAGCAATGGGATAAGTTATTTCAATATTTTAAAAACTCAGGGTATGATAGTAATATGGTGATTATGGATTATTGAATAAAGAAGTTCTGGGATAAGGAGGAAAGCTAAAAGATATGATGACCGAATATGTAAGTAAATAATGAAACAATCTTCAATGCCGAAGTCAGAAGTGTGTGGAAAAGCCACTGAATAAGCGGTGGAATAAGTAATATGTGTTGAATTTTATTTGAATGAGACTATGTATATTTAAATATGTTGGTTTGTATTAATTGTGTATTGTATTATTAGTATGCTATATATTTTGTGTATTAGTATTACTATGTAATTTGTTTATTTTTTTTTAAGGAATAAAGTTTTTAAAATTTAAAAAACAAAACAAAACAAGAAGCCTAGAACTTCCAACTGTCCTCTTCTTCTTCTTCCTCCCCAAAAGCTCAGTTCGTTTTTAAATGATTTGATTTCTCCTTCTCCTCCCCTCCTTTTTCAGCTTCCCTCGATTGCTGTAAACTGAGCCATACTCGATTAATCCAGCACCATGGAGTCTGTGTTTAGGAGCGGAGGGGTGGAATCTAGTCACAGAATGACTAGAGAGAAACCATTTCAGAGCTCTAGAGTAGAAAGTCTGCGCTGTGTGACTACAGCTTGCTTCTCAGGGTAAGCTAAAGTAAAGTAAATCACTTTTTTAAAAACAAAAGTGGGGCTTTCCTTGAGATCATCTTTGAATTGCAGCAGCCCTGGAACTATGCACAAATTGAATGTCAATCTTTCAATCTCCTTCTGTTCCAGAAACACAAATCCTCCCCATGATTTTAGATCCCCCCTCCACCTCTGATTTCCCTAAAATAGTATTAATTTTTTTCTTTTTTATTGAGTCATAAAAAAGCAACAAAAAACATCAAAGTACAAAATACCACAGTTACATTGTTACTGTAGTTTCTAGTCTGAACTTGTGGCATATTAGATATCATTTGATATCAAGAATTTGGCCTTCACTACCCATTCCTCTCCATGTGCTTGCGAGGCCCCCAGACAAGCACGCACACGGGCACGGCTGAAAATAGCTGAACCATTCAAAACAAATCCAGGTAGGCTGGTATTTACCAGACTGCAGCTTCAGGAGACCTCCAGGCAAGTACCCTCTTAAGATCATATTATGTATTTACAAAAGTTTACAAAAGATCCCCTGCCCCAAGCAGGCAGTTTGACGAGCCAAATATCCAACTGTCAAGCACTCCGTGTTTGCATACTGGCTACGCTATTAACAACTCTGTTATAAATTCAATCATGCAAAGTATTGACCTTTCGGAGGCTTTGTCTCCAGCCCGAAACCCATTGTTTTCCCCAGGAACGGACTAGCCTACAAGCACATTTTCCCCTACAAGAACTTCTGATTTTGAGCGCTTCTTCGGATCGCTCTGATTTCCATCCCGCCTTGCTGTTGCTCCATTCGACGAGCCTTCCCCTCAGCTTCCATGTGCTGAGAATTTCCACTCCAACTGACTTTTCTTCAGATAAACCGGGCTTCAGGATCAGGTGTAGAACTTCCCCTGAAAAATCCCTCTCAAAAACCCTCCATCCAACTCCTACCTTTCTTTCATTAGGTCTGTGTGAGTGTTTGCATACGTATGTTTTGACTGTGTTTCAAAATAAAGAAAAACAATTTTAATTTATTTCTGCTTGATTATTGACTTGGTCTGACCCCGTAAACATTGGGTCCAAGATCTCACTAGGTTGCCCTGCCTCTTTCATTGCTTAGCTTGTGCTCTTGCTAATTCCCATTCCCCATTACTTTGAGCACATTGAGGTGTCCCTCATGGGACCTCAGAAATCAGGGTAACAACACTACATAAAACAAAGTAATACACTAAAAAAATTAAAGTTGTAAAATGAACTACACAACAATATATGATCAAAAAAGAAACTAAAACTACAAATAGCAAACTAAACTACAAGATGACTACAAAAACTACATATAACTAAAAATTAGTTCCTGGCCCTGCTGGAAACAGTAAATAATAATCTAACAGTAACAAATAATCATTAGGTCCTGAACTAAACTTAACGTATGTGCTTATTGCCTATTATTTATCTTCATGATAAATCTAAAATTACAATATGTTAATAGTTAATAAATTAAATACGTTAATAGTAATAATTCTAATTTAATCATTAATAATCATATTTTAAAACAATGTTTGCTTAACAGTTAATTAGTAACTTATTCTATTCTATATTAAAAATTAGTAATTCTTAAAATAATTTTCTGTATAGTAAATATATTTAAAAGCAACAAAGAAAATAAAACTATTTTCCAACTAGTCTTCTTGCAATAGTAAAAATAACAACTCTAAAATTAACAACTTAAAAGCAAAAGAGCTATCTTTGTCAATCATCAAATATCCTCAGTCCTTTCATAACTTTTATTTCTAGTAGTTTATAATCAAAAAACATTTTCATAAACCATAGATCATGAACCATTTTTATCATCAGACACTTTCTTTCTCTTTTACTTCTTACTATTTTTCATTTCCCCAAGAACAGAATCATATATAAGTGATCATAAACAATTTACATAAACATAGATCATAAGCCATTTTCATTATCAGACACATTCTCCCTCTTTTATTTCTTTCTCTTTTGCTATTTTCCCAAAACAGAATCATGCATAAATAATCTTAAAAGGCCTTTTATTAAGACAACCACGCATAATCTATGTCTTTCATCCTTATACATGAAAATTAATTATTCAAGTCTGTCCCAGCTGAATTTTTTTCCTTGGGAAATCTGTCCACTAGTAGGTCCATCAGTGAGGAGTTATTCTCTTTTTTTTCCAAAGAAAATTTCTTGTAAACTCAGAGACCACTTGTCCTAAATTCTCCAAAATGATGTCAATCCACCATAGTTTTGAGCATTCTGCTTCATTATGGTTTTCATTTTTCCAAAATCAGCTGTGTTAGCTCTATCCATCACTTTTTGTATATTTATTTCACCTTGAAGATGATTCCCAAGTTACAGGTCATCTCTTGTAACAACTGTGTTGCATCTTCTTCTTGCTCAGGTTGCCAACATGTCATTTCAACCATTTGTTGTGATTTAAAATCCTCATCTTCATCAAGTCTATCTTTTAGCTCTTGTGAAAGTTGTTCCATAAACATTTGAAACTTTTTCTCAGTAAGTAGATTAGCTTGCATAAACTCATTCAAGAAATGTAAAAAGTATTCAGAGCTTTCTAGGTCCTTTTTTGTTTGAATGTCACAATCCACAATTAAGGCCATGATAGTTTGTATTGAATATTTCCTGTATTTCTTAAATAATAAGGCTGTGATCCAAAAACGTTAGTTAACAGAGAATCTCATTGTAAACTTTCCCTTAGATGTTAAAATTAGAACAATACTATGCAGAAAACTAACTGGGCAGGTAACTTTACAAGTTCCAACTTCATATTATCCAGCATGATTGTCTTATTAGTAAAAACAAAATCTTATTAATGTTAATTAGTGACATTAATCAGCTACAAGTATGATTCCAATTAGAGGTGGAAGCAAAGTCATTTAATAGCCAAACAGCATGAACAGTCCAAGATCAGAAGTAAGCTATCAGTCCTTTGAAAATACAAAGAAGAGAAAGTTCAAAATCCACATCCATATCTGAGCTTATAAAAAAAGGAATAATTAGAGTAGCAATCCAAAGCAGAAAGAAAACAGAAGGAATTGAGTATTTAAATTTAAGTAATACGTGGTTCTGATAGCAATCCAAAAAAAGTACTGTCTCTTTAGATGGTATACAAGAAGGCTTTAAGTCAGCAGGCAAATTTAGATTGTAGCACACAAATGGCTCCTTGTCTTCTATAAGGAAAAACAGAACAAATCAAATTGAATACTTAACAAGAAGTTCAGATGCAGAGAATGTCGTGTTCATATGGGAGGGGGTTGTGTGAAGTCCTCACCCCCAGCTGCACTGAAGTGCACAATCCTCCCGGAGCCTCAGGACCTGCTGTGGCCACTGCATTCCTGAGTGGACACATTGCTGTCCCAATCTTGACTCAACAGAGTCTTCAGACCCCCTGTGTATTTTAAGAGGAGGTTTGGTTTGGGAAATATTGCACCTGTCCTGAAGCCCGGAAAGTCTGACGAAAGGGGTCCGTAGAAGTAGAGATCTCAGCCCGAGGAGCTGAGGGGAAGGCTCTCTGAATGAAGCAACAGCAAGGTGGGATGGAAGCCAGGAGCAATCCAAGGAAGTGCTCAAAGTCAAGAGTTCTTATAGGGGAAAATGTGGCCACAGGCTAGTCCGTTCTTAGGGATAACAATGAGTTTCCGGCTGGAGACAAAGCCTCCAAAAGGTCAGTATTTTACATGATTGAGTTAAGACCGAATTGTCAGTAGAGTAGCCAGTATGCAAACGCAGAGTGCTTGACGATTGAGTATTCAGCTCGTCAAGCTGCCTGCTCGAGGCAGGGAGTTCTTTGTAAGTAGCATGCATACATAATATGGTGCTTGCCTTGAGGTCTCCTGAAGTGGCAGTCTGGCTATTTCTGGCCTGCCTGTATTTGTTTGGAATATTTCAGAAATTAGCGACCGAGCTGGTATGCATGCTTGTCCGGGGGCCTCACAAGCACATGGGAAGGAATAGGTAAAGAAGGCCAAATTATTGATATCAAATGAGATCTAATGTCCCACAAGCTCAGGCTAGGAATGGCGGTAACAGGGCAACCAGGGTCCAGACCAGGTCAAGAAAAAGAGAGGGAAAGGGGATGAGTTGGCATAGTGACCCTCTCTCTCACCTATCTCTTTCCTTGGATATGAGGGGCATTGGGAGAGGGTTTGTGGTGCTGAGGAATCAGGCTGTAAGACATCCTTAGCTGGCCAGGCAGTTGCTGGAGGAGGAGGAAGATGAGGAATACCAGATTTTTAAAGGGCTGCACAGTTTGATCAGAGCCACCTAAAGAGAAATTTCCCCTGGAAAAGAAATGCCTGAGGCGGAGAGAAGGGATTGGAGAAACTCACAAATAATCAAATCTGTGAAAGTGAACCGACAAACATGGAGGGCCAATTGTATTTGTTCTCTTGATTGTTGTTGTTATTTTTGAGATTTGCATCGTTCTTACATTTTAAAGCCTAGTTTTATTACAGCAGTGTCCTTTCCTCCATCCCTCCTTCTTTACTAATCTTCTGTGAGTATATGTGTATGTATGTGAACAGCAGAGCAACACAGTGCCATAAGAAAGAAACCATGGCTTGGGAGAGATTTACTGATTACTGGGACAGATTTACTGGCTGTTAAGAGTCTTTTTCTGCAGAGAAATGTTCCATTTACATTTAACATGAATCATACACATATCTACTCAGAAAGAAGCTTCAATGAGTTCAGTACAACTTACTCTTAGTGTACAAGATTGATACTTGAGGGAGACATTCTAAAAGATCATTGGAATGCATGTATTTCTTTATGACAATGATGTTTCTTCCAACTATATTTTTCTGAACTAATTTCATTCAATTTATCTGCTACTGTACCTGTACTGTACTGTAGATTATTTTCCCTAACCATATCCACCACTACCATTTTTACCTTAAAAAACAATCCTGTGAAGTAGGTGGCCTGAGAAGCTAGAATTGCCTCCTCGTGGCCACAAGATGGTTATATCACAAGAAACTGAATTTGACCCGATCTGTAATGTGCATTGGGCAATGTGTGACTGTATCTGTAAACATGGAGCTCTTGCAGTTAAAATGGATCAAAGAGAAAGCTATAATTTTTAGCAAGCTCTAATAAAAGCATTTTGATTTTTCAAGGATGTATTATATAATATTCATAATATTGCTGCATGTATATGCACACACACACACATGCATGCACACACGCACAGAGTATTATATTAGAGGAGTTTATTGATTTGGATATTTTGTTTTCTTCTTTAGTCTTTCCTAAACCTGGTACACAAATTCCAGGGTTTCTCTGCTTACAACAGTAGTTTTGTGTTTTCTTCTTCATTAATAACCCTCTTGTTCACCGTGCTATATTATAAGAGATTTATAAAAGAACTAACGCAACCAATTCAAGCAACTTTGAAGGAAATAGAAAAACATGGTAAACCGAAATCCTGGGGAGAATCTAATATTGTATTGATATCTAAAGAGGGTAAAGATAAAAAAGAAGTTAAAAATTACAGACCAATCTCCTTGTTGAATGTAGATTATAAAATTTTTGTGGCAGTGTTGGCAAAATGGTTGAGACAGATATTACAGGATAAAATTCAAGAAGGTCAAACAGGTTTTCTCCCAGGTAGATATATGAGAAGTAATATAAGGACAATCCTAATAATTGAATATTATGATAAAAACCCAGGGAAGAAAGCAGCACTCATTTTTTTTTGGATGTAGAAAAGGCATTTGGTAATGTTTCCTGGGCCTTTATACATCAGATATTGAGGGAATATGACATGGGAGAAGATTTTTGTAAATGGATTGAGATGATTTATCAAGAATAATCTGTGAGATTAATAATTAATGGAGATATTTTGACAAGCTTCGTAATTAATAAAGGGGTACGGCAAGGGTGCCCATTATCACCATTATTATTTATAGCTGTTTTGGAAGTATTGCTAAATACAATAAATGAGGATTCACAGATAAGAGGCTTGAAAATAAAGAAAAAGGAATTGAAATTAAAAGCTTTCGCAGATGACATAATTATATTTTTGGAGGATCCACAAGAATAAATTCAGGTGTTGATGGAAACTTTGCAAAGATATGGTCAAGTGGCAGAATATAAGATAAATAAGGAAAAGACAATGATGATGACATTGAATATGACTAAAAAAGAGCAAGCTGATTTGGAGAGTAGATCTGGATGCCAATCAACTAAGAAAACAAGATACTTAGGAATTATGTTAACGAAAAGGAACCAAGAATTATTTGACAACAGCTATTTGAAGATATGGAAAGAGATTAAAAATGATATGGAAAAATGGAAAAATCTAAATCTATCTCTCCTGGGAAGAATAAATGCTTTCAAAATGTCCTTATTACCAAAACTTATGTTCCTTTTTCAGAATTTACCAATAATAGGAAAAGAGAAAATATTTAAAGAATGGGAAAAGGATCTTCAAAAGTTTATTTGGCAAGGGAAAAAGCCAAGGATAAGATTTAAAACGCTTCAGGATGCAAAAGAAAGAGAAGGATTTGATCTTCCATCACTGAAAATTTATTATTATGCATGCTGTCTAGATTGGATTAAAGACTAGATTCAGTTAGATAGAACAACCATGAAAGATTTGGAAGAAATATATAACAGATTTGGAGGGCATGGATATTTATGTTATGATAGATTAGTGGTGAATAGAGAGTTCAACAATCATTGGATCCAGAAGACGCTGTTAAAGGTTTGGCTACAAATAAAGCAGACATATTATATAAAACTTCCAACATGGACTTCACCACAAGAAGCGTATAAAATTGCTCCAACAAAACAAGGAAATTTATTAACATATCAAGACATATTGAAATGGGAAGGGGATAAACCAAGAACGTGTACAGTGGAAGAATTAAAGGCTGATGGGCATGAGTTAAATTGGTTCCCATGGCGACAACTAAAAGAAAGGTTTAAAATGCATCAAAAACTATATGGATTTGAGAGAAAAGAAAATGAATTGGACTTATTGATAAAGGGAAATCAAAAGAAGAGAATTTCAAACTTCTATAAACTATTGTTGTGAAAAGAGAAATGGAACTAGAAATAGTTAAAGATACAATGGTTAAATGGGCTCGGAATGTGGGACACTTGATCGAATTAGACGTTTGGGAGAAAGTAGGAAAACTGATATAAAATTTACCCCAAACTTAAATTTAAGAGAAAACTTTTACAAAATGTTACATAGATGATATATGACCCCAGAAAGATTGCATAAAATAACTAAAAATGGGAATGTGAAATGTTGGAAGTGTGATGAAAAGATTGGGTCCTTTTTTCATATGTGGTAGACTTGTGGAAGGGCAAGAAAATTCTGGAAGGGGATACATGATGAAATTCAAAGAATCTGTACAATGAACTTTGAAATGATACCGGAATTTTATTTGTTAAATATGTTACTACAACAAAGGGAGATTAGAAGTCATCAGAAGATATTGTTATATTTGATAACAGCTGCAAGGTTGACATATGCGCAACATTGGAAAGAAAAGAAAGATATTGATTTAGGAGAGTGGAAATTAAAAGTTCTGGATATGGTAGAGACAGAAAAGTTAGCATTTTCATTGGAAAATAAACCTATCCAGAACTTTGAAAGGGAATGGAAAGGAGCTTTGGAATGGATAAAAATTTAAAAGTATATGAAAGCAAAGAAAGAGATAATGTAATTGTTTTCTCTTCTGTAAAATGTAACTGTTATTCTTTCTTTTTCTTTTGGTAAATGGAAACAAAGAAGACTCAACTGAAGTCAAATAATATGGAAGTGGGACGGGGGAGGGTGTGATATATCCAAAGATGGGGTATATCCACTTTGTTTTTTATGCAATGAAACTTTCAATAAAAATATTTTTTTTAAAAAAAAAAAAAATAACCCTCTTGTTGCCTGGCCACACCTTTTTGATCCTCCTCTGATGTTGCTCGGTCACATGTGTCCTAGTTTTCATCTGTGAAATGTTAGAGGGCATGTAAGTCACATGGACGCTGTGTGGTTGTTTGTGTCTTTGAAATCCTTAAACAATGGCTTGAAAGGTTTCTTTTGCTGTGGCATACAAGCAAGGTTAAACATTGTTCTTTCAACATCCATTTCTTTCCAGCTTCCATAGAGAGAGGCGAAAATTGAGATAAAGAAGTGTTATTAAAATTGTGACACACGGCTATAGGAGTATGTTGAGAATAGAAGGAGCCAGGACATCAGGAAAGGAATAATGAAATGCAAAAATCAGCCAGACTGACAATTGGGAGCCTGTGTAGCAGCTTAGCCTGTTGGTCTGAGGCTATTTGTCATAATCAGCAGCACTTTTCTCATTAGCAAAAAGCCATTACCACTGGACTTTATCAGCAGCTGCGAGTTATCGTGGGGCACACAGCAATCCTAGCATGTAGTCATGGGGTTCAGCCAGGGTCCCCGGCTTTAATAAGCCGCCAACTCTTTCCCTAAGTTCTCAGTCAGGTGTCACTACCATTCTCAGTGAGGCAGCCGGGAGCAGCCTATTAACCAGCTCCCTGCCAAGTCTTCCAACAGTTCTCAGAGTCCAGTGGGAGCTTTCCTTTCCTTTCAGGTCTTCCATTCCTCACAAAGAAAGGGAGGCTATTGCCAATTCTTCTTCCTCCTCTGTCCTCAAGATAAGAGAACCTATGTCCTTCCCCCATTTACCAAAATTCTAATTTCAGTTTATCAGAGGAGTGATTCTGTTCCCTTTAGCTAGTTTTTCCAGTTATGGTTTTTCTAGATTCTGTTCTCTACTTACCTTGGTTCCCATTTTCTTCCTTTGTGGAAACCAGCTACTCTACACTATTATGTGATTATTTCCCCCTTTCTCTGGAATATGAATGTATTTAGTTACAAAATTCTGTGGTGCTGAAGTTCATATTATTCAATTTATATGGAGAATATGTGATACGTCTTCCACCATGTATCCTTCTCATATTAATTCTCTTCATTAGCCATGACACTGTAA
Source organism: Iguana delicatissima (assembly GCA_948472985.1). Lineage (NCBI taxonomy): Eukaryota > Metazoa > Chordata > Lepidosauria > Squamata > Iguanidae > Iguana > Iguana delicatissima. The sequence goes on along the minus strand of CAOKZL010001953.1, from coordinate 410,593 downwards.
GGATTGATGTAAAAACACACTAAATATTTTCTTCTGCCTTAATAAAGGGCATGGATGCCATGACAATGAGTGTAACAGGATTTCCAGGTATAAACTATATCTGAGCGTAAAAGGAATGTTAGAATAAAACATTTCAGTACCTCAGCAAATTTAACCTAATGTCTCAACTGAGAGAGAATGTTTCTTCTTCCTCTACTCTGCTTTGGATAGACCTCATCTTGAATACTGTGTCCAGTTCTGGGCACCCCAATTCAAGAAGGACATGGTCAAGCTGGAGCAAGTCCAGAGGAGGGCGACCAAAATGGTGAGAGGCCTGGAAGACATGCCCTATGAGAATAGACTTAGAGAGCTGGGTATGTTTAGTCTGCAGAAGAGAAGGTTAAGAGGGGACATGATAGCTATGTTTAAATATTTGAAGGGATGCCATGTAGAGGAAGGAGAGGGCTTGTTTTCTGCTTCTCCAGAGACCAGGACAAGGAGCAATGGATTCAAGCTGCAGGAAAGGGGATTCCATCTGAACCTCAAGAAGAACTTCCTGACGGTCAGGGCTGTCCGGCAGTGGAATATGCTGCTTGGAGTGTAGTGGAGTCTCCTTCCTTGGAGGTTTTTAAGCAGAGGCTGGATGGCCATCTGTCAAAGGGAGTGCTTTGAGGGTGTTCCTGCATGGCAGGGGGTTGGACTGGCCCATGTAGTCTCTTCCAACTCTACATTTCTATGATTCTATGATTCTGAAATAGCCATTTGACACAATGAGACTAACACCATTTCCACACGACACTGTTACAGTGATATTATTGCACTTTCAACCTCCTATGGATTTCTGGGATTTGTAGTTTACTGAGGCCAAATTGCTCCCTGGCTGAGAATTCTGAAGGCCTCTCCCTAAACTGCAAATCCCAGGATTCCATAGAATCTTGAAAGTGGAATGATAGCACCAGGCAATTAGAACGGGGCAGTGCATCCTCTCATGGAGGTCATCTGCACCTTGGAGATTTGCACCTCAGTCCACTCCAAGATGACCCCAAGTGGTCCTCCAGCGTGTTTTTGAAAGACTGGAAAAAACAGGTCTTTATTTTCCTGGAACGCACCATTGCGTTCCTGCTCCCTTGTGCAGATTCGTAGGCTCGCAACAATACGAGCCTGTGATCTGTGGAGGGCTGGCTTTAGGTGTGGTGAGCTTCAGCGGTTGGTCAGGACCCAAGACCAACTGGAAGCTGCCATTTTGGAAGCCGGAAGCCACCATTTTGGAAGCTGGAGCAGCCATTTTGGAAGCCGGAGCAGTGCGGATCTACAGACGTCACACTGCTCTGATTTGCCCTGGACCAAGGAGGAGCCCTGTGGAAGGGCTTCAGAGACAGTCCGTGTTGCTTCAGATCCCAGAAGAAGCGGTAGGTAGCAGTACGGAGCAATTCTCTCGCCTCATGCAGAAAGGACCTATAACAGTGGAGTGTGGAAATGGCCTATGAAACCTTAGAAGATCAAAGGCATATTTCCTGTGAAATGGTGGATGGGGATTGAAGGCTTACTGTAGAAGGTGACTCACTATGGCCATTTCCGCTCTACACTGTTATAGAGCTATTATTCCCCTTGCAACATCCTGTGGAATCCTGTAGTTTGCAGTTTAGGGAAGGGCATTTAGAATTCTCAGCCAGAGAGCTTTTTGGCCTTAGGAAACTAAAAACCCCAGAATTTCACAGGATGTTGAAGGTGGAATAATAGCCCTGTAACAGTGTAGTGTGGAAATGACCTCTGAAAGTCTGTGGCAGGGTGGTGGATTCTCTCCTTCTCTCTTTCACCAGTGGCATAACAATTTTGGGACAAGTGCACTCAAACCTCCAACAATGGAAGTACTAAGTATGCACTTAATTTTTGCAGATTGTGGTAACAGTGTGAATATAGTCGCTTTAGTCACATAATGAGAAAGTGGGATATAAATCCAATAAAATTAATTAATTAATAAACCCACTTACAAAATGGGAAATGTGGGGACGTTTGCCCCAAAGTGTTCTAAAAGCTAGCAGTTCTGGCCCTGGCATTTTGCAATGTCATGCAGCTTATGTTGCTACATGATTGGCTAAAGAGGACAGACATATCCCTCCTTGCATTGCTGCACTAGTTTGACCATACTTCCAGGGTTGCGTTGTTGTTGTTGCTGCTGTTGCTGTTGTTGCTTATAATGATGTTTTTTTAACAAAAGGAAATGGTTAATATTGTCTTAATCGAGATTGCAAGAACATATTAAACATATAGTTCCTATCTGCCTTACTTTATTCATCCTGAAAATTGTCTTTGCTTCAAAGTTGTTGATAAAGTATTTTGTTTCTTTTAGGAAATCTTTTTTCTAAGGGGAGGGGAGGACTATTTATGTTTTCCCTTGGGTCCTGGGGTAGGACATCATAATACAGATCAGGTTTCCACTTCAGAAGAGAGAGGTCCACCAGTGGATGAGATCTGACCTTGGATCTCCATTCATTGTGTGAAGTTCTGTTTCACTTACCTGTCTGGTATCAGAGAACAACAAAAAGGAGGAGGGTCAGGACCTTGACATGATGAATCAGTGAATGCTCTAAATCTGTAGGCTCCAAAGTCCTCCAACTCCCCAGGGATGCTCCTTACCTTGTGAAGAATTTATGTCAATGCTGATGCAAAAAAATTCCCAGCTAGTTTTTGCAGTGAGAAAGAAATATTTCAAAAAAGCATCACAGGGGGACAAATGCCACTCCTCCCTCACATCCATCTGGCCAGCTGAAGCCTGTCAGGGCGTTGGAAGTGATAAGCGTTGGGCTCATAGCATTGCATGTCTACAGGTAAGAAGGGCCTTGCCTATCTGCGAAGCAGCCTAATGTATGTAATTTCATATCTTAAAATCAGATTAAACATACCTACGAACCCTCATTATCCCTTCAACACACAGCGTGCACAAACCTGTAATTTTATGGGGACAGATTATAGGATTAAATGGAGAATATCTTAATGTGGACTAAAGGCTAGATTCAGAACTTCTTTCTTTCCAGTTTCTGTCAGCTTTTACCCAGCAGTTATTGTTGTGGTAGTGGGGTACATTCAAGTTACTTCTGACTTATGGTGACCCTAAGGCAACCCTAACATGGGATTTTCTTGACATGATTTGCTCAGAAGGGGGTTACCTTCCTTTGAGGCTGAGAGTATGTGACTTGTCCAAGGTCACCCACTGCTGAATCGGGATTCCAACCCTGGTCTCCACAGTCATAGTCCAATGCTCAAACCACTACACCATGCTGGCACACAGGTTGACATCTACATTTGAAAATATGTTTTGTATTTTGTATGCTGAAGAAAGATCTTCCAAATGTACAAATATTTAAATCTTTCAAAATCTGGACTAAAATACAACAACCATGGAGAAAAAGCAGGGAGGTCAAAACTGTTATTTAGAAGACAGCTATAGCCATGACACTCTGTAGCTAAAGGGCTTCCAGATTCCAGGGCCTGTTCCCTCTCCTATAAGTCAAGAATGACTGCCTCAAAAGGGGTCTCCCTCACCATCTCCTCACCTTTGTGTTCCATCAGGGTTCCTCGGCTGCAGCTGACACCAAGACTGAGTGGGAATGAACAAGTAGTCTGGGAAAGAGTGCACCACTCTGAAGTTGCTGCTTCCAGAGCAGCTGAATGTGGTACTAGAGGACTGCTGTTCTGTGGCTTTTCTTAACTGAATTTATTGAGTTCTGTTTTGCTGCTGTTGCTAGCAAAAGTAAAGTTACTCTTGCTTAGCTCTCTGATCTCTTTCTTTTTCACTTTTTGGTTTCATTCCTCTTTCTTGAGCTGTTTCTCCTTCTTGACACACCCCACAACTCAAAGATAAACATCTCTCTCTCTCTCTCTCCCCTCTAACTTCTGCCCACACTCATCTCTTTCTTTAATACCTCTCTTTGTCCTCTTTCTCCCTTGTACCTACAACTCCTGGCTGAATATCTTCTTCTTTTTTTTATCTCTTTTTCCTCATTTCTCTCTCCCCACATTCCCTAGTTACAGACATCCTCACTTCTTCCCTAATTCCCCTAATTCTCCTTCTGCCCCCTTCTTCTGGTTACATTTGCCTTATTGGCCCTTCCTCATCCCCCTCTTTCTCATGCTTATCCCCTTTCTTCCTCTACCACCACCTTCTAGTTGCAGTTCTCCTTATTCTCCTTCCCTCCTTCTCTGTCTCCCTCCCCCTGAAAAGCTTGAAAACATGACTGGGATATATTACATCCTCAGCATTTTATGTTTGCAAGTACTATTCAGCTTAACAGGGCTTGCTTCTGACTAGGTACATGTAGAATGCCCCTGATAGCCCATCATCATCATCATCATCATCACCATTTGCCTCCCCAAATAATAATTATCAGGAGGTTTTGGAAAAGTTTATTTTGTTGGACTACAAATCCTATGTGTTAAAACAACTGGGAAAAGTCTGGATTCAACTTTTTTTGTCTGTAACTGGTTGAAAGAGAGACAATAAACTGAAGCTGAATTCCAGCATAATGGAACCCTTTTGGATACATGGCTCTCATGTCCAGGAACTGGATGTCCAGCTCTTCCTGGATGGGGCTCTATTCTTCTCTTAGGTGGTCCCAATCATCAAAAATGCCTTTATCAGCTTTGGTAGTACCAGCTAGAAGTGCCTTTTACTAGCTTTTATAGGGGATAGACTGGACACAGTAGTTCAGAATGCTTTGGTAACATCTTGACTGGGTTATTGTAATGTAGTAGATATTCATGGGATACCCTTGAAGAGGACCTGGAAATTTCAGCGAGTGAAGGAAGCAGCAGGCAGAATTATAAACAATTTAGCTTGGAAAAATCACTTTACATTTTACACATTGAAGTTACTGTGTTGGCTGCCTACTCACTTCTGAGCCTGGTTGAAGGTGCTGATCCTTAACTGCGTGAGTGTGAGCTGGCCCATCTCTTGCATTCTCTGACAGACTCTTCTTCCAGTCACTCTCAGGTTTACTGTGTATCAGCTAGGGAGAAAGCACACTTGAGCTGGTGTCCTGTTAGTTATGATGTTGCACGTTAAACCTACAGCCTCATAACTGTTTCCCATTCACATTTACAATAATGGTACCATTGCCACAATTGTAAATGCCACTAAAATCCACCTTAAAATCTAACCTGCCACACAAAGGGACAGTTCTGTGGTACTGGTGAGTGGGGCACTGAAGGATGGTGCATCCAGCCCCTTCTCAGAAGGAAGTGGCAGTGTAAAGTCAGAAGCAGGGACCCTTGTGGGATCCTGTCACAGTTCCTTGGCACTCTGACATTCACTAGCAGAAGGGGTCTGGATTAATCATTCTTCACTAGTGCCACAGAACTCTCTCCTTTGGCGTGGCTGCTGGATTTCAGTGACCAGAGATCACGGCTACACATCTGATACAGGATCTTGAACTTGTTTTTCATATCCCAAATACAGAATGCTATCCATGATATGTGTGACTGGCACCACACTCAAAACTCATTGTCTGAAAAAGTTCTGTTATGTTGTTCTTTTGCATTTCTTAGTTTTGATGACATGTTCCTAAATTGGTATTTGTAGTTGTTGTGTGCTTCAAATAATTTCTGACTTATAGAGATCCTAAGGTGAACTTATTGCAGGGTTTTCTTGGCAAGATTTGTTCAGAGGGGGTTTGTCTTTGCCTTCTTCTGAAGCTGAGAGAGTGTGAGTTGACCAAGGTCACCTAGTAGATTTCCAAGGCCAAAGGATTCAAACCCTGGTCTCCCAGTGTTCTAGTCCAACACTCAAACCGTATCACTACACTGGCTCTCAGGATTTGTAGACCACTCTGACACATCTATATAAGAGTAGCTTTTAAATGTTTTAAATAATGAGAGATAATGATCTTATATGATAAAGATAGGAATAGAATTCTGCTAGTGGCACCGAAATCACAAATGCTTGGATTACTTCAGCAATAACCTCACCTATACAACAGTGTTGGGGTTGACAGAACCCAAACTCAAAGTTTGTAAGGCAGGTCTGGAGGAGGAGGGAGGGGAAGGGGTAACCATACCCATCACCCCATCATTTTTTAAAGTCACTTAAGAAAGACTATATGAACTGCTCCTAGGTCTGGTAAATCTTATCTGTCTGGTACTTATCTGTCTGTCATGTCCAACCTGGAAGCTGAATAGGCTGCCCAGGGAATATCCAGAGGTGCTTTACTCTGCCTACTCATTCAGTTAGCTATTTGATAACAATTCACAAAAAGAAAACAGCTGTAACTGTCTGAAGGATGACTTTGCAGGATGGGCATTTAGTCCCACTAAACCTGGTTCCACTGCCCCCCACCCTGCATTAAAACTGGTGGGTACCAGTCACAAGCGACCTTATCTGTCAAGAAGTATTTGGCCATGGGCCACATCACACAGTACCACTGAGCAGATTTTGCAGCTGCTGCTGATGGAGGTTGTAGTCTAATGCATTTAGAGGGTACCATGCTGGGGAAGGTTGTTCTACTGGCTCGGAGATCTCTTTACTACTAACATAGTACTCCCTCTACTTTTGCAAGAGTTAGGGGCCCATTTTGGAAGCAGCCAGCAGGGACAGCAGTGGCCAACGGAGCTCTTCACCACCCTTCTCTTACTTCCCAACCTCGTCCCTGTTCCTGGCAGCTTCCCACCATCCAGTGCCCCCCCCGCTCTCCCCCCTTCACACCTCTCTCCAGTCCCAACAACAGCAAGCTCTGACCTCTCTTCCTGCACGCATTGGAAAATTCACCCCTCTTCCAGATTCTCCAACCAGGAAGAAGAAGGTTAAAACCCTGTTAAGTTTTCCTGCTCTGAACAGGAGTATGTTGGGGGTGGAGGTGGGATGGTGGGAGGCTGCTGCTGGTGTCTCTAAAACCAAGTGGAGTTTTCTTGGTTGGAGGATCTGGGAGAGGAGTGGTGCTGTCAGACAAAGGGGTGGTGGTAGAGGACATGGACCTTCAAACTCATGAATAATTAAATTAAATTAAATTAATAAATAAATTTGTGAAAGTCAGACCCACAGATATGAAGGGCTGACTGACCTGCCTTGGAATGTTTTTTTAAAAATATATGTATGGCCATTGCTCGGTTTGAGTACAAAGGAAAGGTGCCTCTGCTTGTGTAAGTAGGTCGATTCTGTGCTTTAAAATAGAGATAAGAACAACGCCTATCCTTTCAAAAGAAGACCAACTCCTTCAGTGACCTAGGTGAGCTGCCTAATTCACAGATAGATGCTTTTCACACAGACACACTATTACTGGCTCAATAGGAAACTGGCTATCTATTATGCAGACGAGGTGGTAGGCAGAGATGGTGAACTCAGTCCTACAAATACTTTAGCAATAAAATGCTTCCCTGTTTCCCCACATCATAATTTTCCCTTCTCTTACTGAACCATATTTGAGGCATTTAAGTTTATATCTATCTAGTTAATCTGGTAGTTTACTGTACAGAGGACTCCGAATCCTGTTGGTAGTCCAACTAAAGCAGACCCTTTGTATCAATAAGATTTCTATAAGTGTTGGCTCACCAACCAACAGTTTATTCAGTGGGTTTACTCTTCTGGGACTACCAATTTACAACACACCCCACACTCCTTGTTAAGAAGCATATTGGCTGTCTGTCATATCAAACTTGTTGAATATACTTTATGCATCCATAGGATTAATAGACATGTTCTTGGTACTTGGTTATACTGTTTCCCTGTTACATATGCAGAAAACATGCATAACAAATATCAAAAGAAAAGCAAGAAAAATAACCACTTCTTTCTTTCTCTATGCCTAGCTGAAGCAAAAGGCAAAGGACCTGTGGGAACAGCAGGGTTAATAGTAAAGTCCCTCTTCCCTCCCTCCCCACTTTTGAAATGGCTCTATGGTTCCAGAATGACTCTTTGCTTCCCCTCTTAATCTGTATTTTACGAGTGAGAAGCTTTGCATTATGCAAATCGTTAGATAGGAACAGGTGACATTTCAGCAAAGAACATGATCAGCAGCCCGGCCTGGATTGGGCTGCTGATTTATACATTAGTATTTGTCACAAGGATTGCAAGTGCTTCACTCTACACTCTGCAATTTGCTTTCCTCCACCGTCCTTAAGGTGGAAACTTCATCAAAGTATTGAAAAAAAGCCAGCAAAGGCCCAAATGATATATGTTCTCAATGGATTTGCTAGGATTGTTTCCGGAGTTAATCTGCCCTTCAAAAGGGTGGTGGTGGTTAAATAATGTTAATTTTCATGTTGCATTTTGTTTCTATAATACATATCTAAAGTAAAGCATAACAAATTCTCAGATTCCTCGTTTTATGGAGACTCAGAAGCATATTGAACTAAAGACTCTCAGCTAGCCCGATGAATAGCCTCTTACATGAATGCCCTTTATTTCTTTTCACCCCTAGTTTATCCTCCTTTTGGCCTGATTTTATAGTGGCATCAAGACAGATTTATCCCATGAAAGACATTTTATACAGTACATTATTCCTAGGAAAGTAAAGTGAAAATTACCTTGTGGGTGATATACCACCGACTATGCTACATTGCAATGTCTCCTTTTGCATTCGTAGAGTCGGTAAAAATAAATGGCTACTGTCCAGACACTTGTCAGATTCCACACATACACAATCTGTGCTTTTTACAGCACATTCCTACACACAGTTACTCAAAAATATGCTGCTGCATGTTGTTCAATAGGTCTTAACCTCTCTGGGATCACAGTGTCCACTTGTCCCAAATGTTTGATTAAGCCTTTGTTGGGGAAAATGTGGGGCTGTAGTGTGGTCTCGTGGTTCTTCACATAAACAATAAATAGCTTCCATTCCAGCTGAGAACTAATTATCAGATGGGTTTGAATGATACACCTTTTAGGAGCTGTTCATCATCCTTGCCTTTTGTGAGTAGTGCAGTGCTGTGGCAATTACCAAACCAGTATTTACCAAATGCAAAACTGTGACAAATTCACCCAAATGCAGATTGATTACACAGTTTTATTGAAGTCTTTAGTGTAAATTTATTCTGTTATTCCTCTGTCGAAATACCTTGCTTCAGAAAGGGAATAAAATAATGAGGTCTATGTAGCTAGAGCACAGTATTCAACATGGGCAAGTGGGATTCAAGATTGACTAGGGTACGTCACACCTGAAGACATCTGGTCCCAAGGGCAAGGGGGAGGGGACAGTCTTAATACACAAGCAGGCTGAGTGAATGGCAGCTGGCCTGGATGGTGAGCACGGAGATTTCTCATGGTGTCCAGCGTACTTGACCTTTGCAAGCCATTTCCTGTTCAGAGGGGTTTTTAGTATTGCTTTTCCCCACAGGTAAGAGATCATCCAAAAGTAGAGAAATGCATAAATACTGTCTTGTTCAGTTTTATTCATTCATTCATTTATTCCCCTCACCACCTTTTTTTAAGAACCAGAACTCAAGGCAGATTGAAAAGATTAAGACTGATAACAGATAAAAATATATATGGGTAAAAAAAGTATGAAAATATTGTTAACTGTCCATAGAATTTTTAAAAATCAACAAATAAAGGCAGTGCAGTTTTCCTTATAAAGAGTCAGTTACTCATGGAGGAGGAGGAGGAGGAGGAGGAGGAGGAGGGAGGTAATGTAGACCCTTCTCTCAGGGTAGGAGCCTGGAAGCAACCCACTGAGAAAGACCTGTCCAGAGTTCTGACCAGCTGTGTTTATATGGTAGATATACTGAAGACAAGGGCCCAGGCACGCTCATACAGGAGGACGTATTTCTTCAGTTAAACTGGACAGAAGCCATATTGGCTTTTATAGGTCTTAAGCATCACTTCGAATTATCCCTGAAAGCAGAGTGGTTCCAGTGAGGCTGTTGTAGCAAGGGAATCATGCGCTTCTTGTGATTAGACCTGGCTAATAGACTGGCTGAAACTCTCTGGGGCAGCTGAAGTGTTTCAACACCTTCCAAAAGTACCCTTTTAAAAATAGAACATGATTCCAAATAAGATGTAATGAAGGCAGAAGTCACCATGGCCAGGAACAAGTGCAGCTGGACCATTAGTTTTAGCTGTGCAACTGCAGAATCCTAAGCATCCAGGCTTAGGGGTGAGTCCGGAGAGACACACAAATGCAGACTTTTGCCTTCAGAGAGTTCAATCCCATCAAGCACTGCCTGTAATGTACAAAGTATGCATTAAGGACTTTTCTAAGCATGAGTGAATGAGCATATTGCTACCTGATCTACATGCTGAAGGTGGTGGAGAAGATGGGGATGGGATTCTTGTCCTGCCTGCTGTACATGTTACTGCATTTATTTTATAACAGTTTTTCTACAAAGCAGTTATTACCATACAAGGTAAAAGTAACAAATTACAATCTCAGTACAGCTGGACTATATATCATAAGCAATATCCCCCATTTCATTCATATGTTCCAGAAGTAAAGTAAAGCCTAGTCTGTTTGGTGCTGAAAGGGAAGGTCTTTTTACTTTTAGTGATAACTGCTGATAACAAAGTAAGGCTCTCTTACTAACAATGAATGGCATCTTATCAGACTATCTTAACAACTGATAATTTGTAGTGCATGCAATGCAAACTAAAAAAAAAAAGCACATCGTTCCAACTGGCTAATGTTCCACATAACAGGATGCATCAGTGGCTTTCAGACTATTTCAAATGGGCTTGGGCAGAGATCCTTGGCAGTTTATCAGTGATAAACCTGTGATAAATTCAATAATGACAGACATGCTGGTCATTACCAATAAGCTTCCACAAAGATGCACAGTTTCTGACTTATGGTGACCCTAAAGTGAACTTATTATGGGGTTTTTCTGGAGCTAGGAGTGTATGACACACCCAAGGTCATCCAGTGGGTTTCTATGGGTGAGTGGGAAATTGAACCCTGGTTTCCAGGGTCACAGTCCAACACACAAAAACCGCTACACCACGCTGGCTCTATAAAGCACTGAAAAATAATAAATAGATGGCTTTAAAAAGTCAACATTTCAAGGAAAAGACATTGAGAATAATTTCCTTTATTCAGTAAAAGATCAAATCATTTATTTAAAATAAACCATGATTTAGCTGGGACTGGTGTACTTCAGACTGCAGTCACCACTCTAGTTTGCCCAGTTGCTCATGAGGAGCCAACAAGGTAAACACAAGGGCAACACCACCCTCCACCTCCAGGGTGACTGGAAGGAATATATATTCACCACAAGGGATGGCCCCATCTTTCACATCCAGTCCCATTTTAAAGACTTCTTTTTGTGGCCATCACTACATCTTGTGGTAGGGAATGCACAATCTTGAAGAAGACCCTTGAATAGCTCCTTCCCTGCTGCTCTCTCCCTGCCCCTCCATTCCTGAGTTAGGTGATGAATTAGTTTCTGTGAATGAGGCAACAACAAATAAAGAGACTGGCCTTCCCATCCCCATTCAGTTTTGATTGGTTGCTTACGTGCCCTTCCTCCAGAGATTCCTTTTGCCCCATTTTTTGATTGCTTGATGGAGAAAATATCCAGTATTTTTAATGCTAGAAGCAGGCAGATTTCATATGGAGTTTTGAAATGGTGAATGTGCTAGCACAATCAGTGTAACAGGAGCCTTTTTGGTTCACTGGGGCATTCCTGTAATTTCTGGAACATTGGAGGGCTATGTTTCTTGCAAATAACTTGTATCAGTGGGATTTAACCACAACTAGCTTTTGTTGGAGTAGGATGAGTATGTCCAGTTTTGGGTTATGCATGGCACAAAAGGGAAAATGGCAAGTTCCTGCCTATGACTTCAGGTAAATCAGGACACTCTAAGCAAATGTTGATTCTTCCTTGGCTCTAGCTAGCAGGTCTTGCTGTTCAGACTGGTCAAAACAAATCCCTGGATTTACCCATACTGCACAAGATATGCAAACACCCACTAAAGGCTAGCTCCAAATGAAGCAGCGGTCTCCTCTTTCACATACCAGTTAGAACACATTCCACTTGAAATGGCCACTGCATGCTTACAGCATCTCCATGGGGCAAACGGGAGTTGCATAATTGCAGCAAGGGGGAAGTTTTAGTTTTCAACCCCATGTAGACCAAGCCAGAGATGGTTTTCTGTGCCAGAAATGGATGGATTTCCAGACCTCTTCAAGAATTTTTTTTCTTCCAGTGCTGAACACTGACACATATTACTATAATAGGATGAGCATTATTTTTTTTTAAAAAAAATTAAGATTTCCAAATAGCTAAAATAGAACAGTAACAAAATAAAATAAAAGATCCAGTAAAAGAATGAGAAAAGAAAAGAGAGAGAAATGTAACTTCTAATCTTCTCAACAGCAGTTTTAACCCCTATTAATCTATAAAGCCTTCAGTGTTTCTCTTATATAATAAATCATCAACTTCCTTTCTATAGACTACATTTATTAGTGATCTAAATCAAAATTCATACAATCATATACAATTTTCTTACCTAATGTCAACCTGGCAATTATATATACCTTTTAGAAAGTGTTACTAATTATCCCTCAGTTATTACTATTAAATCTCCTCTACTCTAAATTAAATTGAACCTTATCACTTTACCTCATTACTGTAAATATTTCTATTAGACTAGTCAATCTACCCCCTGTTCTCCCATTTAACATCACCATAACATCAGTTGGGTCTCCTCACCTTCTAAACCTTCTTCCCTTCATTTTTATTATAAATCATTAACTATTTTAAAGTAATTCTTTTTTCTTTCCTTCTCCCCTTCCATAAACACTTGTCTATACACCCCACTCTGTCAGTCAATTAACACCTCAAAATAGAGAAAGCATTTTTTATTGCTTCATGCCTTCTCTCCTAACCCTCACCCTTGGTCTTCTGCCAAAACCCCTCACTTGTTCATATCAAACATTAATGAGCACACCACACAAAACCTGAGAAGAACTCTTTCCATTAAAAAAAAAAAAACCCTCTCCTGTCAGTCTTGCCCTTTTACCTTCTTTTTTTTCATTTTTACCCAAGCAATCACCAGATGTCAAAGCTTTTTTTCTCCCAGACCTTCCCCCAATGGCCTTATCCCCTCTGTGTTTGTTTATCTTCTTCTCTCCTACCTCTTCTCCAATGCTCTCAGTGATCTCTCTAAATAAGTCTTCATCATGTCTTGATTTTGCTACCAATCCCCATCAAAAATAGTATCTCCATACTGAAAGTTAACTCCTCTGTCTTCATCTTCTATGTAACGACCAATCGGTTCCTCTGATTCTCCTATTGTGTCCTTCAAATCTTTCTATTTGGTTGTATCAATTCAAAGTTCAAACTTAAAAATCTTGAATTAAAGTTCTTCATGTAATTCTTTATCAGATGTCAGTGTCAGTTCCTCAAATCAAATATCTCTTGTCAAATCCTTAGCTTCCTTTCATCCTCATGTATCTGCATCTTTCCTTTTCTTTCTTCTAATAAGCAAAATCTCAGCACACAAAGAGTTAACGTTTTGCCTCTGCAGAGGCTGCTCCATCACAGTGTAGCAATATCACAGCCCAGTGCATTCTATGGGATCACTCTCCTAGGCAAAGCAAACTCCATAGTCCTCCTATACTTAGGAAATGCTTACTAAAACAATCAAACTTCCAGTTTTAAAAATTTACTTTCATCATTTCAAGTTTCTATGTTCTTTGTTCACTTCTGGAGCTTTGTTTTTTTTCCCTTTTCTCCACATAGATTTAAAAGACTTTCTGCTTTCAATCTTCTATCTTGAAGTTTCTTAAAAATAAACCTTATCATCTCACATATTAATCTGAAAGGCAGGAATCTCCCCAAAAGCACTGGTGTAACCACTAAGATTCCTTTCTAACCTCTAGATCCAGATGTTAATGAAGTAATAGATTGGAAAAGAAAGTGTGGTAATGGCTAAGTGTCCATTAGGCTTGTGTGCAGCAGGATGGCTTGATGACTTTGTTTGATGGTCTGCCCTCACTTCACTCCTAGTTGACTGCAACAGTCCCCAGGAGTCTAATGATGTTTCCAGACACAGTAGGTGATTCTCATTCTTCCTTCTTCCAGAGAGAAAACCACCAGTTAAAACTTGTCTCTAGACCAAGGATTCTCACTGCTGGCACTCTTTCTTGGAGCCCTGAGAAGCAGGTCTCAGCTAGTCATGGCCACACCCAGAAGAGGCAATAAGCTTTATTAAAGATGCACCAGATGGTATAAAGCAGAGAAGTATTCCAGCCCTTTTATTGATGAGGTCCAGCATCCACTCACAGCCAATGTGTATATCTATATCGGCAGATATTTTTAATTGGCATAAAATAGAAATCTCATACAATGACTAGATAAGGCCATGTGGAAGAGGACTGAATGAAAAGTAGGTGAGAGATTATCTCAGAGCATGGCTGAGTTCAACTTAATGGCTCTTGCAAGGAGAACAAAAGGAATTTCCTAAAGGACTGAAACCTCCTGTGGTTTGCATATCCTCTGGAAAGCCAAGCCATAAAAACTGGCCACCAAATTAATTTGACTCCCAGTTGTTGGAAACTTCAAAGAAAGAGTTTTTGGTTGATAATTGTGGTTCAGGAAAATAGGAAAATTTCAAACAAATCCTCACACCTATCCTTTTCCTGATCCCTGGTTACACTGCCATAAAAATCTTTTACCCCATCTGCCTGATTCGGCTGTTTGTTTTTCCCCCAAGAAAAAGATCTGCCCCCCCCCCCGGCATGCATGCACTATATTTGTGTTCCCTTTGGATTTTTAGTTAGCTATTCTCCCTCCCTCTCTCTCTCTTGCTGTCTCTGCGTTTTACCGATCTGTCCCCATGTTTTCCCAAAACAGCAGCCTTCAGGATCAGGTGCAGTATATTTGCTTTTGTCTCTGCAACTCTTCCCTCTCTCAAGATTTTCAAACTCAGTAGTCCTTGTGTGCCTGTGTGAGTGAATGCTTTGTGTGAGTGTGAGGAAACGTTGCCAATTCTACCAAATAAAAGACCATTTAAAAAGACACTCGACTTCTCTATTTCTCATGCAATCTGACCCTGTAAACATAGGATAAAAGATCTCACTGTGTTCTCCTGCTTTCTGTTTTGCCAAGTTGTACTCTGCTAATTTCCTCAACCTTAGTAAAATCCAGGTGTCCCCCAGGGACCCCAGCAGCCAGGGTAAAAAAATGGTACAGCTGAGCCCCTAAAGTAAGAGCCCTTCCAGGGCCATCGAAGAATTAGTATTTTCTGCAGGAATGTGCCTTTTCACTTTTGTGAATTTGTAACTTTGTAAATGCATTGCTGTTGTACATAATGTTTATTTCTTTTCTTCATCATTGTTGAACATTATAGCATGGTTGTATCTGGATAAATTTGAGATAAACTTTAGTTTGACTAAATCATATGGAAAAAAATTAATGTCACAACACTATTTTATTAGACCAAAAGTGTACATTTGTGGGATGTATTAGTCCTCTAGGAGATCTTGGATTTTATATTATAAAATCCTTTACAGCATTTATTAACCAAATCAAGTTTTCATTGTTTTATATGTCTCTGACCATTCATAACCTAGTTTTAGCCACATCAGTGTTATTTTCATTTTCATTTTGAATTTAACTCCCATCTTCCCTTGTAATCATTCTATCCACAGTCTTTGCCCTCCCCGCAACTTCTCAGATCCTTCCTACTTGGTATTTTGGACCAATTGTCCTGAAACAACACTTTTTCTTTAAAAAAATCATCTTCTCCTCATTACCTTTAATTATACAGACAAAATTTATTTGGGTTTCATTCAACCATCAAAGTAGTTTGATTACAAATCAGTTTTAGATTAGCCTCCCTCTTCTTCCCCCACCTTGGGCTGTCTCCCCCAGCTCAGAGCTAATTCCTCCATTGGCTTAATTTGAATTTGTCTCTCCATATGATTTTCAACCTCCTTCACTTCCATGTTATTAACTTCTGTATCCCCCTCTTGTCTTACATCTCCCCACTGTTCTTCATTAATATCAGTGATCTCATTCCGCATCAAGTTTAGAAGCTCCTTCATCATGCATTGTAAGAAGTCCTGAAAAAGTTTCTGGGAAGGTTCCATTTTTCATTCAATCCAGCAATTACAGAATTAAAAATTCACTTCTCACATATATACCCAAAAGCTGCAAGCAAGACAGTCAATATCCAATAGATACCATCTCTACTTTCTCAAGCTGTAGTTTCTTCTGGTTAAAATCCAGCTCCGTCTTCTAAATAAAATACAATTCCGCCTATTCAAAAGATAGATGCACTTAGATCCTTAATTGTTCTTTTTTAAACACATCAACACCCAATTTTCTAATTTATTTTTTCTAGCTTGTGAGAAGAACACATTTACTCAGCTCTTAATTGCAGAAAAAAGGTGGCTGGAGAGGCTCTGTTGTTCCATTTTAATCAGAAGAAGACCTCACTTTTATAACTCCAAAGATTTAATTAAGAGTTTTCTTTTAAAAGGCAGGTTGCTGGTATAGAGTTGTCAGATTTTCAGATCCAAACAGCTGAGTTTCATGGCAAGGGCAAAAGATACCACTCCCTCAGTCTTACTTCAGTCCTTTAGGTGACCCTAAAGCAAATCTATCACGGGGTTTTCTTGGGCTGAGAATGTGTGATGCCCCTAAAGTCACCCAGTGGGTTTCCATGGCCAAGTGGGGAATCAGACCCTGGTCTCCAGGGTCGTAGTCTGATGCTCAAACCACTACACCACACTGACCCTCAGAATGCATTTACTCAAAAGTAAATGCAAGTAATGGGAATTCCAGGCCCTTAATCCGGGGGGAGTTTCTCCAGCCAGAGGTCCCTCCAGCTAGCCTTTTGCCATGAAAGGTCTTGCTGCAGAGGAGCAGCCTGGAGCTTCTACCTGCCAGCCTGCAGGAGGTTGAGTCAAATGAGTTCCCATTTGCAAGATCAGACAACCTACATCTCAGTGTACTGAAGAAACTTGCTGGTGTACTCTCTGAACCACTTGTAACCTTTTAAGATTTTTCTTTATTATGCATAACAACAACAATATAAAATGATACACAACATGAAAAATACAGGACATTACAGTACATATGAAAAGACAAACTACAAAATTCGAACAATCTAATTAGACTAACTAAACTACAACCAGATAGAAAAAAAAACACACGTAACTTAAAAAGTTGGTTCCTATCCTTGCTGCAAACAGCTGATACTAAATAAACAGTTACACTTAACTATTAAGTCTTTAATTAAAGGCAAAGATATTTTTTATTGCTAGTAATAGTTATAGCCTTTTCTATATATCCAAAGAAAATTTACCTAGTTAATTGAAAAGTTACAATCAATAATAATCACTTATTAACATTATTCCATTGTATTAGATTAGGCTAATTGTAAACAATTACATCAAACCTCAAAATCTCATTAAAGAAGAAAAAATAGCATTAACCTATTTCATCTGCACTTACTTCTACTTCTACTTAAATCATAAATATAATAATCATATTTTTGAACAAGTAATATGCATATGATAATCAAAGTAATAATCAAATCTCAAAATTAATAAGAAACCTGCAATATAATTTATAAGACCATATTGTCAATGTTGTAAATAATCTAAAACAGCAACAAACTAAAATTATCTATTAATTTTCATATTATAGTTCTCATGTATCAGTAAACAAAAAAAAATCAGAAGTTAAGAATTTAAGCAAGTTAAAAACCTATCATCAATTCACCCTCATTTTTCTTTAAGTACTCAATCAGACATTTCCATTCAAAATAACATTCACTTTTTGTTCATCCCTTTAACCTATATGTAAGGTTATCCATTTCTACTATTCCCATCAATCTGTTTAACCATTCTTCCATTCTTTTCCAATATTTTGCATATAATAATCTCACTGCTAGTAACATATGTTATACCAATTTATGTTGTTTCTTGTCAATAGTTGTATCATCCTCTCAAACTCCTAGCAAATATAATTCAGGATTTTTAGATATTTAGGATGTCAAGATCTTTTGCATCATATTGTATGGCTTTTTCACATGTCTACCACATATGATACAATGATCTGACTTCGTCTTGACATTTGCGACATTTATTCTTCATTTCACTATATATCTTTGCATGTCTCTCTGGTGTAAATACCAGTGATACATTATCTTATAATAATTGAATTGAAGATCTTAGCAAGGTATATTTTTATTATCCTTCGTCCATAATTTTTTCCATTGATTTGTATGTATATTATATCCAAAGTTTCTTGCCCAGATGGTCATATTTTCCTTTACTTGTTCATCTTCCATTTCTAACTTCAACAGAAATTTGTACATCTTAACAATCAAATGATCATCATCAGTACACAGCGATAATTTCAAATTTGATTTCTTCTCCTCAAATTGATTAGTCCTTTTGCCTTCTTTAAATCTTAAGGAAAATTGTCTGAGAGCCATTGCATATCAAAACCTTCCTTTTGTAATTGTTGTAATGATTTTATCATACAGTCCTGATTTTTTTCTCTAATAAGTCATAATACATCAACCAATGTTGATCAGCTCTCATCTCTGTTTTATAAAAGGCCTCTTGTGGACAAATCCAAAAGGTGTTCTTGGACATAGACCACCTCCGCACTAAACTATTATAGCGTTATTATTCCACTTTCAACATCCCATGGAATCCTGGGGTTTGAAGTTGGGGGGGGCATTTAGAATTCTCAGCCAAAGAGCTCTTTGGCCTCAGTAAACTACAAACCCCAGAATTCCATAGGATGTTGAAAGTGGAATAATAGTACTATAACAGTGTAGTGCAGAAATGGCCATAGTCTCATTTTATATTTATTCCAAATTTTCAATAGAGCATGTCTAACAGTGATTGTTAAAAGCAACATTACTATAAATACCTGTGCCATCCAAATCTCAGGTATGTCCTAAATTCAAAAGTTTATTTTCCAAAGTTATATTTATTAATTTCATTAAATTGAAATAGAGTTAGTGAACATATTTATACAATTCATATTTATATAATTATACAGTTCAAAATCATGGTTCAAACACATTTGGCAATATTACATAATCGAGTATAAAACACTAATATTCATTAGGAAGAATAATAGAAACAGGTGTTCACTTTTAACATAACATATCTCATAAGCAAACAAAAAGAAATAACCAGCAGGAAAGGTCACAACATTGAAAAAACACACGAAGACTTCACACTCTGTCCGTACCACAGATTGGGCCAAATTCAAATCTTGTTCGAAACCC
This sequence comes from Iguana delicatissima, assembly GCA_948472985.1. NCBI lineage: Eukaryota > Metazoa > Chordata > Lepidosauria > Squamata > Iguanidae > Iguana > Iguana delicatissima. The sequence continues at coordinate 391,431 of CAOKZL010001953.1, read as the reverse complement.
TTCAGAGTTCTATTTGGGTTTTCAGATCAATTTAGTTTTGGAACATTGTAGGATTAATTACTCATCATTCCATCCTTGTTTACTAATCTTTGGTAATTATTCAGAATCTTCCCTCATACCAATTATGTATTAACCCTCAGTTAGTTAATTCATTTTCTAATCAAATACCTATTATAATAGTCTCATATTTAAGAAGTTCCATTTTCATGGTTGCTTCTAATTTCACACTTTCTATTCCTTATCTCCAATGATAATTTTCCCTCATTATTGTAGATTATTTTTATTTTCCATTTCTTAATGCACATTTTACACAATTACACAATTATACATGCTTGTTGCCTAGACATTATTTCATAATTCCCTCTGCAAATAATTTGCGAGTGGTTGCCATGTTTGAAAAAAAATATGATCAGATCTGTTTTCTAACAAATACGCTAACTTATCCATTTCTGTCACCTCTAGGAATTTCTCCAACACCCCCCTTTAGATGGAACTGATTCCTTTAAAATTCAAAAGTTTATTGTCTTCTAACATAATCTATTTTTTAATCCAAGTCATACACAAGGTTGCAAAGTAAATTTTTAAATCTGACAATCCAAGACCTCTCTAGCCTTTCAAACCTTGTAAAACTTTATATTTCACTTGGGGGGGGTGCTTCCCCTAAACAAATTTTAGCAAGTCTTTTTGCCATTGTAAAGTTGAATGCTTTCACCGCCAGAATCCATAGGTTGTTGTGGGTTTTCTGGGTTCTGAGGCCGAGTTTTATTAGTATTTTCTCCTGAAGTTTCGCTTGCATCTGTGGCTGGCATCTTCAGAGGATATGAGCATATCCTCTGAAGATACCAGCCACAGATGCAGGTGAAACATCTGGAGAAAATACTAATAGAAAATGGCCTCAAAACCCAGAAAACCCACAACAACCTTTTTGCCACTGTTTGCATGGTGTTTGTTTAGTCAATATTGGAATCATTTGGAAAAAAAATACCATTTTTGGAAGAACATTCATCTTTATTGCTGATATCCTCTCTGCCAGAAACAAAATCAGTTTTTGACAATTATCAAAGTCATTCTTGATCTCTTTCCATATCTTTCAGAAATCTTGAAGAATAGGTGGGGTGCCAGTGGATTGGAGAAGAGCAAATATTGTCCCTCTCTTCAAAAACAGCAAAAAACAAGATCTGGGGAACTAACAGACCAATCAGCTTGGCTGCAATACTGGGAAAAATAGTATAAAGGAGTCTGTTTTCAAGTGTCTAGATGACAATGTAGTGATTAGTAGAAACTAGCATAGGTTTGTCATGCCAAACTCATCTTATCAAGCAAATCCTGCCAAACTAAGTATATATCTTTTTTTTTAATTAGGTCACTAGTTTATTAGATGATGGGAAAGCTGTAGCTGTCATTTATCTGGATTTCAGCAAAGTGTTTGATAAAGTCCCCCATGATATTTTGATTAGCAAACTGATTCACTGTGGAAAAGATGGAAACACTGACAGATGGATTCATAATTGGTTGGAAAACTGTCCTTGAACATCATCATCATCAATGGTAATTCTTGAAACTAGAGAGAAGTCTTGAGTGGAGCATTCTGTCCTGGGGCTGACACTCTTCAATATTTTTATCAAAGACTTATATGATGAGGTAAAGGAAATCCTTATTAAGTTTGTGGATGACACAAAACTGAGAGTAGCTATGAAAGATATGAATAATGTTTAAAAGTACCTTGATAAGCTAGAAAACTGGGCTGAAACGAATAGATTGAAATTCAACAAAGACAAATGCAAAATTTTACATTTAGGCTACAAAACCCAAATGTGCAGCTATAGAATAGAGGATACTTGGTTTAGCACCAGTATGTGTGAAAAGGAGCTTGGATGATTGTTGATCATAAGCTGAACATAACCCAGCGTTGTGATGTTTCACCAAAGAAGGCAGATAATATTTTATATTGCATTAAAACCATAATTTACAAGATAAGAGAAATAACAGTCTCACCATATTCTGAGCTAGTCAGGCCTCATCCAGAGTAGTGTGTTCATTTCTAGGCATCCCATTTTAAGAAGGATATAGACAAGTTGGGTTGGGTTCAGAAAAAGGGAACAAGGCAGATACGAGATATGGAGAATAAAACATATCAGGAATGGTTGAAAGAGTTGGGCACATTCAACCTGCTGAAAATAAGACTGGACACAACTGTATCCATTAAATATCTCAAGGTCTCTCACAGAGAGGAGTGTGCAGGTTTGCTGTCTGTTGCCCCAGAGGGTAGAACTAGGTCTAATCATTTTGAGTTCCACGAGGGTAGATTTCAGTTAAACTTTAGAAGGAACATCTTGATGGTAAGAGTGGTTTGACAATGAACCAATTACCTAGAGAAGTGGCAGGGTCTTCTTCTCTGTATGTCTTCACAAAGAGGCTGGACAGCTGCCTGCTAGGAATGCTGTAGTGGAGATCCTACACTGAGGAGTGGGTTAGCCGATGGTCCCCTTCCAACTTTTTGATTCTATGGTGCTATGATTCTACTTTCTAAAAAATGGTGTGTCCTGGGACTAAAATGACCTGGGGAGAGTATTATGGAAGAAATGGAAGAAATTGTTCTTCAAAAAAAATTGTCCCAAGGGCAGCCTTAGGTAACACAAATGTGACTCTAGGCATTGCACTTTAGCAACCCTCTCTTTGAAGAATATTGGTGGAAAGCCAAAGAGCTGGATGTCTTTTAAACTTTTTCACTTTGAGCAGCAGCCACCCCACCATTCGTATCCCAAGCTACTTTTGAGTGCCTCTTCACTTCCAGAAGTGATGAGGCATGGAAAACTGCTCCCATGTGGCATATTGATCAGCTGTTTGAAAAAACTGAGCCCAAAGCCCCCCTTGGTGACAGAGAAGTAGGCTTGAAGTTGTATACATCTGAGTCACTAGTCTTTAGCTATTTCAGATATGATGTAAAGAGAACAACACAAATCTGTTTTGCCACTGAAACCTGTTGAGTTATTTACTTAAAAATAAAATGCTAAAAATAAAAGCTGCTCTGGAAAACCCTTTAAAAAAAACCCTGAAAAGGCTAAGATAAGCCTAAAATTATAATTAGTTCTTGTAAAACTATTTTAAAAGCTAACAGTTTCTAAATATATTCTATGCAGTGGTTTGCTGCTGGGTTAGCAACAGAAGTTCTCCTAAGTCTAAAATGGTTAAGTGCATTCCACCTTAAATGGATTTTATCAGACCGTGCGCTGGTAAGCCCATGCTAATATTGGCTCCAATAAAGAACAAATCAGTGCCCAACTCGACTCGTCTTATCGCACAGTCAAAACTGATGGCTGAAGAAGTCATAAAGATCCCATTTAATCTCTTGCCTATCTATCACTGTGAACGTCTTTATCCTCTTTGTGCGATGGTAATATCTGCTCATTATGAAAGCAAAATAGATCTGGCATGAATAAAAGTGGAATGAAGTGCTCACTTTGATTTTGACAGCATGATCAGTGGAAGCAGTAATCTGTGAGAATCAAAAGGGCTAAATTATTCCATAACCGTAATTTGAGGGAACAGCTCAGAGCATACACATCTGCTTTCATATATTGTGACGTGCGCTGATAAAACATCCTTCCCAATTTACTCTCTCTGTGCTTGACTAATCTTCAACAGCTCTCACAATGTCTAATCATGCCATCAAAAAGGAGAAGAAGTTCAATTGAGACTCAAATGAAAGAAGATTGGAAAACTATCTTCAATTGAAATTACATTTGTAAATGAACCATCTTTTTTTGTTAGTCCCCCTCCCCCCACTCCAGCTCACACTGTGTTATGGTAAATCTGCCTGCAGAAGTAGTTATGCTGATAAAGAAGCAGCGTGTGTTTGGACTTTATTCTATTACCATGGGTATAAAATCATGGTTGTTTAGGTTGCTGTGGAGCATGTTTTCAAGTGCAATATGATTTTACTTGTAATCCATTCTAGCTCCTCTCTCCCATTTATTCTTTGGGGGATGGGGGAGACAAGCAATGTTTTTCAATAAATTATAAATTCATAATATAATTTACTGTAATATGATTAACTACCTCATCTCTAGACAACAAAGAGTCTATTTAATATATTTAATTCTCTTTTTAGGCAAATTGTATGTGTCCTTAAAAATTTCTCCTATAAAATGTTTCTTCCTTTTCTGAGAGAGTATTGCTTTTAATTTGTTTTTTATTTAAAGCTCTCAGACAATTTGAAGCACTATTTTTGCATATATAATATATAACTCAAAACCTAAAGGGAATTTGCTACCAGCTGCATTCTTCTCATGGCTGAAGTCCATCATCTCATAGGAATGCATATAATGATAACACAAGACACCTTGCTTCCTGAAACCAAAAGTGAAAACATCTAAACGTGAAGAAGAACACAAGTTATCTATGAAATCTACCAGAGTAATGTTCTGCTACTTACAACAAGCCATTTCATGGAGCAATCTACTTACTCACTGTCAATGTACAGAGTCTGAATTAGCAGAATTCTGTTGACTCCTGGTGCAACTGTGACAATCATTGCTATTGCTTGGCCTAGCAAATCTCTTCCTAAGTTTTATATGATGTTTGGATATCAGTTTATTTATATGAGGAACAGTGGTTGAACACAGTCCAGGATAGAACTTGACATACCTAGTACACCTTGCATAGTTTGGGAAGGAAGGAACTAGAAATCCCCTTCAAACAACATCTCTCCAAACTGGTTCTGTTTAATCCTTCTGCTGATTGTTCTTTTCAGTGTTCCACTCTCTGCAGCGCCAGAAATTTCAAAACTGAAGGAAAATTTCATTCGGGGCAGAATTCTTATTCCTCCCTCCACTATACCTCTGCACTGTTGTCAATAGGAGTCAAGGATGAGAATAGTGAGAAAAAGCTAGCTGACTAGCAGAACGTTGTATCAGCTACCCCACCTCCCTGTTTATTCTCATATTCAGAGAACAATCATTCCTACCCCAGCTTTTCTCTGGGGCTGTTGTCAGTAGGCAGATGAGGTTTAACAATGGCAGCCAAAGGCTGCATAAACAGGTGGCTAAACCCAACAGGACTCAGATTGCAATCAGACCCCAAGCAACAGCCTCAGAAATTTCAGAAGACAGCATGGCGATCCGGAGAATTACTCTTGACATTTTACTCAACATCTCTGTGTGTATTTTTACGTGTGTCTTGCGGGGGGGGGGGTATAAACACCAACATTGTACTGCTTTACAGTAAAAAAAGCCCTGGGCTAAAGATGGAAGTTCCTTTGTTGGAAGGGGTAAGAGGATTGCCACCTTGAGGCATGATCATTTCAGTGAGTAACTGGCACAGCTGACTTGAACCATGAACTTTTCTCACCTTGAACTTTTCTGAAGGCTTTCAACACCACTGAATAGCAAAAATTTTGCAGAGTCACTGAGAAAGTGTCCCCACAGCATGCCAGTCCAACCACAGTAGTGGCATATTCCTCTGTCTCTCTTATAACAGAGTGCTACTGGCTGTAAGATATTCATTGTCTCTGTACCAATCTGCTAATCAAGAAGATGGCTTCAAGGATGACAGCCACCACATATGGACAGTGTTCAGTGGAAAGGACACTGTAATTCAGCTCCGGGAAGGAAAAAAAGGACTGTGAGCTAAAACACAACACCAGCAGTTCCCAAGCTTGGTTCCTCAAAATGTTGGTTGAGATACTGCATCAGGGCTGTATCGCATAAAACTCTATATGTGCAGTCACTCACATTAATTGTGCTATGCAGCCTTCATGTTATAGTGGGCCCTGCTTGCCTGCAACCTCTGTGTGCGTGATTTCCAGCTCACACAAAACACCATGTTCCTATACCTAAAATGTGCACACAGACTTGCTGAAGCATCCACATGCCTGTTACCATCATTAATTATAATGGAATGAGAGCATCCGTGAATTCCACTATTTGTGGGGGTTTCTGGATCAGAACCCCTGCATGTAAGGAGGGCCCAGTGTACTGAAAACCTGAACTAAGGGCACATTCAGATTGATTGAAAAATCTCAGATTTTGTTCCTGTTTTTTCCAATTTTATACTGGCTTAAAATAAGCCAAAGTGGAGAACTGGTATTAAAATTCTCTGATTGTACCAGAAGCTAGCAGAAAATATTCTGCAATAAATTTTGTATGGATCTACAAAATAAAATTGAAAGAAAAGGAAAAAAATCTGGGACTTTCTGGTCTTTTTAATCAGTTTGGATGTACCCTAGACACCTTATTTTAAACTATGTACACAACAAAATATACAAGGCACAACAATGAACAAAAGCAACACATACATAGCTCCACTTTTGCAACCTTGAAATGAATGTGCATGTTCTCTTTGGGACCCAAATGTGCAGCTGCTTCCATAAGGGAACTTAATATATGCATGAGACACTAAAAGGATTCTGGCCACTTTTAGATTCATTCTGCCCTATTGTTTAACATTCTGAAATTCTCTCAAAGATGAACGAAAGGATAAAACTTCATTTAAATGTAGCATTAAATTTCTCAAGGAGCCCAAAGGAAAGAAAGTGAACAGCCAAGTGCTGCAAACCAGGGTTTTGTTTTGTTTTGCAGTGATATCTGACAATTAATTTCCCAGTACCCGTACATGTGCCAGTGTCCAGCACAGCTTGAGATATATATCCTCATTAAACAAAGATCACTATTCTCTGACTAGATTTTATTAATAAAAGTATTACTACAGTTTGGTCCCTCAGCATGTATAACCAGCAGTCCAGAAGGGAATCTGACAGATTAATACACGAGAGTGATTACTTCACTTCCACTTAACATTTTGAGACCCATTTCCAAAATGGTGACAGAAAGTGAAGGTGGATCTCCTCCTGTTCCGATTTGAATGTGGCTTCAGAAGAGACTGGGACATTTGGGCTTGGTATGTACTGCTGGGAATATAGCTTGAAGAGGAGGTCTGGAGGGAAAATGGCCCCTGCCATCCACTCAGTTGTCTAACACTGCTCTAACGACATTAATTTTTTTCTTTCTCTTGACTCACATCTAACATCACCACACTGAGTTCCCTTCTTCTGTACCATTAGGTAGACTTTCTGTCTTAATTTGCAACCAGGAGAATATTATTTCTCTCTCCCCCCTCCATGTGTGTTTGAATAAAAACACCAACTGACGTTGGTACCAAAAATATCAACTATGGGTGGTTCTTAATGCATAATGTTTAATGATAATGTAACCCTTAAGAATTATCACTTGGGGGGGGACCCCAAGGAAGGGAGCAGTATTTGCAGGTTGGGTCCAGAAAGAGAGGGAAGGTTGGAGAGGAGCTGCAGTTGCCAGGAATACTTAGGCCCTTTCCACACGGGGTAAAAAAAACGGCTTAGGGCGACCTCATCCGGAGGTCGTCCACACCGTGGGGTGCGCTAGGGCGGTTTGAAAAGTGGAGGTTCCACACCTCAAACCGCCCTAGCGCAGCCGCAAGGGGTGGCGTGGCGCGTTTTTAAAAACCACATTTCATGTGGTTTTTAAAAAACGTGAGCGCGCTAACCCGTTGCAGCACCCCGTTTGAAACTGCAGGGACGCGCTAGCGCGTCCCTGTAGAGCTGCCCGGGGGCGGGCTTCCGGCTGGCGTGCTGTCCTGATTGGCGGAGCGCCGCCGGAAGTCGCCAGCCGCCATTTTGGGCGCCACCGAACACCGCCGAAATTCGCCAGCGTATGGAGCGGCGAACGTGCGCTGCCCGCAGGGACGGAGCAACCCGTTTTCAGGTAAGATCCATCCCTGCGTGCGCTGCCCCGTTTCCCCGTCCCCCGTGTGGAAAGGGCCTTAGACTTTTCACCTAATAAGGTATGGTAGTTTCAGTTAGAATTTAAGAGGAAAGAGAAGGGTAAATTCCTTATAGTAGAATTTCAATTAGGTATTTCCCCCGTTTTGTATTTTTTTTATATAAAGGAGTTAAGATTTGTAATCAAATGCTGCTCAAGTGAGCAGCACAAGCAGAAAAGTCCTGCAGTCAAGTCCTGCGCTGGCACTTCTTTGGGTGCTTGGCACTTTTGGGACAGAGCATATATAAATTCTATATATAATTTCTTGCATTGTCTATCTGTCTGTCTGTCTGTCTGTCTGTCTGTCTGTCTATCTATCTATCTATCTATCTATCTATCTATCTAGGGGCTTTGTGATTTTGTTAGCAATTTTCAATTATTCAATTGTGGTTGGCCTCATAGAACCCAGAAAGAAGAGCAATAACAAAAGGGCTCAACCTCCATAGTATCACTATCAGCTGTCCATAGCAATAGCAATAGGAGTTACATTTCTATACCACTTATCAGTGCAAAACACTCCCTAAATGGTTTACAACATATTTTAGCTAATTGTCCCCAACAAGCTGGGTACTGATTTTACAGACCTATGAAAGGATAGAAGGCTGAGTCAACCTGGAGCCTGCAGGACTGAACTCACAATGTTGTGGCTGCAGTACTGGTATTTAACCACTGTACCACCAAAGGTCTCATAGGTCTTGGGTTTTGTTTTGGAAATCTTGGGGCCTGAAGTGACCTTCATCTGGCAACTTTATATGACAGCCATCAAGCATTTCCTTGTAAAAAGTGTTGGTGAAAGAAAGAAATTTTGAAAATTAAAGGGTTGGCCAACTTCTAACTCTAATTGGTTCATTTTTCATTAATTTCATATTATTGATTCTGCATATGTTATGTGGTTGTTCACTGTGTGTGGCTCCCTCTCCTTATGAGTGCATCTTAGTTTTGCAGTTTAAATCCATATGAACAATACAATAGGCAATTATGCAAACCACCTTTCATACTACAAAAATGTGACACAATTATTATTATTAAAAAAAGTGTTGTTGAGAGGCAGCCATGTTGGCTATGCAGAAATATTCAGTAAAATCCCAAGAGCATTATGCTAATAACTTTATTTGGCCAACTAAGGGCATACAATAATAATGCAGGCATTCAAAGCTCCACAGACTTCTCTATCAAGCAGAGATGTTAAAAACTCACCTAAGAGGGAAGAAATGAGATACCTGTGTCCAGAGTTACATCTTACTTAAGATGTTGTTTAAACTGTAGACTTCTGTAAACTCCTTTAAGATTGTCTTAAGGGAGAGTTGATGCAAATAGCAGGAGCCCTACCCCTTCTAGGGCCTCAAGGGACATGAAACAAAGAAAAGTAGAATAACACTGCTTTTTGTTCTCCATTAGTAATTCAGTGAGTCACTTTGTTCCACATACGTTTCTGTCTCTGTCCTTTAAAGGTTCAAATCCCCTTCTGAAGCAGAGCACAGTCTTTTTTGGTAAGATTCCTCTGCACTGTGAGACCTGGAGATGATTTTAGGTATTGTGCCAAGTACAACTGAACTGCTAGATTTACCACTCAGGCAGGTTGCAGGCAGGATGGCAGAGACGTGGTGGTGGCCTTCTTGGGCATGGTGGGCCACCAAGGTTACCTTCCAGGAACTGGCGTGGCCAGGTGTGCTCCTGTGAGGAAGCGGCAGCAGGCAGCCAAACTGGGGTTTGAACTTGGTTCAACTGCAGTTTGAACCAATAAAGCTGTGGCCTTATTTCTTTCAGTGTAATTTTGTGTATGGTTTTTGTTCTGCAGATCTGTTCTTGACCCCAGCATGCAACCAGAGTCTTCTTACAAAAAAAGACTATACTCTGCCTTGGAAGGGGCTTTTAAAGGGAAAGAGATATTATTGCCTGATGAAGAAACCTAGAAATATGGAAAGCTTGTGTGATGTATTTTGCATCTTTAATTGGCCAACCAAAAGTGTCACCATGATTTTTGGGTTTTGCTGACAATTATTATTATTAACAAGTGGCTGTTCTTATGTGATGGTTTCTGAGCATTTATTGGGTAACATAAATATGCAATTTAAATGCTAATACCAGCAATATCATTACAGTTTGCAGAATGTCACTCTACAAATATTTCTGTATAACAAAAGTGCAAAAAGCTGTCGTGGTAAGTACTACCAGTGCCAACGCCACACCAGACCACAATCAGCATCCTTCAAGTATGTGCGTAGGAACAATAAAGCATCTTGTTTGTCACTATTACCAGCCAGAGCCATGTGACTTGAATAAAACAAAACTTTCCAGACCAGTCTCTTCAGTGTTTCCAAAAACTGTATTTGGTAGTATTCAGTGTCCCCGTCTCCATCTCCCAGCCAAATGGTACAGTGGAAGAGATTGGCTGGAGTAGGTTGTCATAGCAGATGCAGCCTTTTGTTTCCTATGCAGAATATTTTTGAAAAACACTGACACTATTGTTGTTTTTTAAAACTGTTATTCAGTACAGAAACTGGGAACATGCATTAGAGAGTAACAGAGCATTTTCCAAGCATTCATCATCAAAAGGTAACATAGAATGAACTTTGCTGTGGAAGGAAAAGCTACAAAGAGACTGAAATGATTTTGCTGTTTCAACTTAAGTTTGTGAGAAGCAGAAATGTATTGTTATTGTATTGCTAGTATTTTTGACATTATATAGTTTCTGGCTATCAATAAACTATGTTTGCAAGGTAAGCAGGGCACTTGTGATAAAACTAAGTACTTCGGCGACACATGATCCCAATTTCAGCATAAATCAACTGCGCTTGCCTACACTAATTGCTATTTAGATGAGAGTGCTGAAGCTCAACCATCAGGTCTTTTTAAAGGCTATTTGAATATGTTTGCAAAAGAATAGGAAATTACAGCAAGTTGTTAATATTATGCCTCGAAGTACTTATTACATTTTTCCACATGCTCAAAATAAATGCAGCCAAGTTTGTGTGAATATAATTAGCCAAGGAGTTGTGACCAGAATCAACAGTGCTGACTGCCAAGTATTTTAGACAAAAGATAGATTTCTCAAGAGGCAAAGCTGTCATAGAGAACTTACCATATCTGGTGTTTTACATCTTCTTCAAGAGCACCTATTGTAACTGGCACAAATCAGTGATCAATGTGCACTTGGTATTGAAAAGATGACCTTTCAAACATTGGTAAGTGCAGGGATTGATGAAAAACAGACTGTAAGTCAGTGCTATGATGAAGCAAGTATTATGTCGGGAAAACATGCTGATATTTGGAAACTGCAGCAAAATAGGGTTGGAAAAGAAATTCCCTATGTCCATCTGTTCAACCGTCAGTTGCATCTAATGATAGTCCATTCTTTTGTTACTGCAGTTTAGGCCTATTTGGCGATATCACTTTGATATCATAATTCGGCCTTACCATACCACCCTTCTCCACAGATTTGGGAGGCCCCCGGACAAGCACGGAACTAGGCTCGGCACTTAACTGCTGAAATATTCTCAAACAATACAGGCAAGCCAGAAATAGCCAGATCACAGCTTCAGGGACCTCCCCAGCAAACACCATATTATGTATACGTGCTACCTACAAAAGGCTCCCTGCCCCGAGCAGGCAACTTGACAAAGGCTGAACCATCCACTGTCAAGTGTTGCGCATTTACATACTGGCTACACCATTGTTAATTCGGCTCTGATTCCATCATGCTAAATTGTGACCTTTCGGAGACATTGTCTCGCACCCAAAACTCATTCTTGTCCCCGAGTAAGGCATAGTCTGCAGTCACACTTCTCCCTAAAAAACCTCTGATTCCGAGACCTTCCTCAGATAGCTCCCGAGTTCCAGACCGCCTTGCTGCTGCATCGCTTGGCGAGCTTCCCCTCAGCTCCACGTGCTGAACCACATCGAACCCCAGCATCGCTCTCTATCTTCTTCTGGGCTTCAGGAAAAGGTTTCATATCACTCGAATCAACTATCCCCCTGAAAATCCCGCTATCTTACTCACACCTTTAATTTTCCTTAGTTATCTGTGTGCGTGCGTTGCTTACATTGTGTGCCTGTATTTAATAAAGATCATACATTACTTTCAGACCGGTCTGCTCCTTGACTTGGCCTGACCCCGTAAACACTGGGTTACAAGATCCTGCTAAGTTACCCTGCCTCTCGTAACGCTAAAGCAGTGCTCTGAGCTAATTTTCCCCACCTATAGTTGAGCACATTTAGGTGTCCCTCACGGGACCCCCCGTAAACAAGGTAACACTTTATCAGAAAAAGAAATGTCCAGATAAAGCTGTTCTTTCACATTTGTGATGCAGTCTACAAGTTCATTCATAAGCCACTTATTTCAGCCAAAAATAATGGCCTTAAACTGAAACAACTATTGGGACAATGTTGGACAGGGCATCTTGTATCTATAGAAGTTACAAGTTACAAGGAACTAGTACAGCTTTTCAAATTCTTTGAAGCTGATCCTGAATGTGATGCAAGCATGAGCACTGAAGCCACAGAGAGTTCAAAAGAGCACCCACCCAAGATTTGTATTTTTGCTCCACTTCAAACAAAACTTTTAAACTTGATACATCCAACAAATAGTATTCTGCAATCATTTTCAGTAGATATTTCTGAAGCACCAGCAAAATGATGAAAGATTTCAGTGCATCCACAAGTTTCCAAAGGCGGGGGGATTACAGGACATTAGACTTTATTAGCCATTGAAATTGTTATAGAAAGATGACTTGCATTATTTTAATTTCCTTTCTAGTCACTGTTATTTAGTTTGCAGAACCATTTTGCATAAATAAAATATTATATTTGAAATTGGTTTGCTTTTCTGTAAGCTTCACAATACAATTTCTAAATTGAAATGCATTAACTGTAGGTCATTACCTATGAAAGCATTTTGCCCACAGAAACCTCTTTTATAGTGACCAGAGTCCCAGCCCTCGTGGTCTCTCCAGTTTTTGTCTCTGTCTCCCCAGTTCAAATTGCCTGGCTATACTCCAGCTGAGCATATTCAACTTTTCCTGACTGTCATTGTAGATGCTACTTTGTTAATTTCATCTTAGTGCTTATAGCAGTGGTTCTCAACCTTCCTAATGCCATGACCCCTTGATACAGTTCCTCATGTTGTGGTGACCCCCAACCATAAAATTATTTTCGTTGCTACTTTATAACTGTAACTGTAACTTTAACTTTATAACTGTAACTGTGACTGTAACTATAACTTTATAACTGTAATTTTGCTACTGTTATAGTTATAGTTACTATAACTGTAACTATAACTTTATAACTTTATAACAACTGTAATTTTGCTACTGTTATACTTATAGTTACTGTAACTGTAACTATAACTTTATAACAGTAATTTTGCTACTGTTATGAATCGTAATGTAAATATCTGATATGCAGGATGTATTTTCATTGTTACAAATTGAACATAATTAAAGCATAGTGAAATATTTATTTCTAATTACAAATAAATGAAATTGTGGGGTTTTTTACATACCTGTTACTATCACAAGGGGGCAGTATTCACATCAATGGCTTCCTATGGCTGCAGACTCCCACGCAATGGCTTCCTATGGCTGCAGACTCCCTGTGCATCACAAAAATCCACCCAAAGGGCAGGAAAAACCACTGAAGCAGATTTTTATGAAGCTATGAAAGGCTACAGGTGGAGAGGAAGGGGAGCAAAGTATCCATGGCCACTGCATACTGAAGTATGTCATTGGATCAGATATGCAGCACTTAAAACAGACTGCATGTTCTCTGTGATTTCCAAAAAAACCCTAATCTGTGAAAAGGATTTCTGAATTTCTTAATCACTCCTCCAAAGTGTGAAAAACTTAACAGTTTCTAGGCAAGTGAAAACAACACCAAAAGTCCTCTATTTAACATTCCCATCAATGAAAAGAGAGAGCGTGACGTCCAAAGCCAGGTACAACATGAGGTCACTGCTCAGCTCTTTTGGGAAAGGCAGAAAGGCAGCCAACCGATCCCCACAGTGACTGTGCCTGGCCAACAATTGCCACCCCCTTCGCGGCGCAGAGGGCTGCTCCATATTTACCTCCTGCTATGAAAGAGCGGAGCCAGTAAAAGTCCCTTCGGGCGGGAGACGAAGGCAGCTGGGCGCCAGGCCCCATCGCCATCGCCTCGGTGGCCGTGGGGCCCGGCTGGGTCACTGTCAAGGCACAGAGTGAAGGGGAGAGGAAGAGGAGGCGGCTGGAGGACTCTGCCTGAGCCTCACCATCTCCGCCACATGGTGCCGGGTGGGCTGTGCCTCCTCAGTCCCGGAGGCGGAGCTCAGCCTGAAACATGGAAAGACAGGGCCGGGCCAGCAGCAGGGAGAAGTGGAAGGAGACTGTTCCCCCCCGCCTGGTCCAAGGTTTCCTGTTAATGCTGAAGGCTCAGTCCTTCACAGGGGGGACTCTCATATGCCAAAGCGATGCGGTCCCCTCCCTTCCTCAGCTCGGGCATCGCTCCTACAGCGGCCTCCCCGAGCTGCCCACTCAGGCCAGCGGCGCCCGCTGATAGCGTCAGAGGCTGGCGGGGGCAGTGACACGAGGGCGTGTCCCGCCTCGTCCCCCAGCTCCTCAACCGGTTGCTCCCGGCTGCGGGGTGCTCCCGGCTGCAGCCGCGTTGGCCACGGCGCTGGAGTGCTCCTCGAGCGGGAGCGCATGCGACAAGAGGGGCCCGACGGGCCTCGGTGGCCCCTTCCCCTCCCACAGGGAAGGAAGCTGCCATTTCGCCCAGCCTCCCCGTTGCTACGCCCCCCCCCAGGGGTCACTCCCACACTACCAGGGCCGCGGGAGCCAATCACACCCTACCTCACGGCCAGCCGAGAGGGGCCCAATGGGCCACGGCGGCCTTTCCTCTCCTGTAGGGAAGGGAGCCGCGGTTTCGCCCGGCCTCCCCGTCACCACGCTGCCTGCCCTGGGGGTCGCTCCCAACCACGGCCTACCTACCTCATAGCCAGCCGAGGGGGGCCCGATGGGCGACGGCTCGTCCTCCAGTGTCGGTGCCTCGCTCCATGGGGGAGAAAGGGGGAAGGGTGAACACAAGAGCCCACATGGGCCGTCCACTCGCCCCCTTCTTCCCTTCCTGCCCACCAGCTCCACGGGGGGAAGGAGGAAAAGATGGCGCCGAGCAAGAGGAGGAGGAGGCCCAAGTGAGAAAGGCTGCTGGTGGGACGGCAGCGGCAGCAGTGGCGAGGGGGAGCGGTGACCCCCTGAAAGGGTTATTCGACCTCCAAGGGATCGCGACCGCCAGGTTGAGAACCGCTGGCTTATAGGGTACACAGATACATTCATCTTGCTGCACCTTTGGATCATACTACTATTCCCAGTGGAAGGGGAGGTGATTGGTTTGCCTGGAATGGCATGACCATGGACAGAGGAAGGCGTAGTGTTAGATGTGGGACATGCTAGGTAAAGGGAAGGTGGGTTAGATGCCCGATATCTGTCTCTTGTTTTGGTCCTTCCCTGTTGTTCTGGTGGATCCCCTGAATCTGCTCTGGTCTTTTGATACTGCTACTGAGTGCCAGGCTGGTCCATGGTTAAAGAACTGATCTGATTGTGAATGAAGAGTCCAAA
Organism: Iguana delicatissima; assembly: GCA_948472985.1. Classification (NCBI taxonomy): domain Eukaryota; kingdom Metazoa; phylum Chordata; class Lepidosauria; order Squamata; family Iguanidae; genus Iguana; species Iguana delicatissima. The sequence continues at coordinate 376,049 of CAOKZL010001953.1, read as the reverse complement.
CTACCATGTAACAAGCAGATTTGGGTAGGATGGGCCTGTATTAGGTTTGTCCAAATCTGTACTTGGTACATCATCAACCGGGGAAGAGGATAGTTGCCAGGCACACTGGTCTTACAAGAACTGCACTCATGTCCAGTTTGCTTCTGAGTTCAATTCAAAGTACTGGTGTTGACCTACAAAGTCCTAAATAATTTGGGACCAGGCAATCCGAAAGACCGCCTCCCCCAAAAGACCTCCCGCTTGCTAGAAATGTCAGATCTTTAGAGGAGGCCTTGTTGCATGTCCAGCACCTCATGAAGTTAGGTTGATGAGTACACATAACAGGGCTTTCTCTGTAGCAGTGCCTCAACTGTGGAACTCCCTACCCAAGGAAGTTAGGCTGGCCCCATCTCTTTTCAGCTTCCAGTGGGCAGTGCTGTTCCGGAAGGCATTCAGTGTTTGAAATTGCTGTTTTAACTGTTTTAAAACTGGATTCTGGGACTGATTTTAGATTGTTTTTAGGAGTTTTTAAAGAGTATTTTAACGCATTTTTAATTTTTTTTAATCTTTGTATTTTTTTAGTTGGTTTTGTTTTGTTCATTGCTTTGTGAATACAGGAATACACTGAATAATAAAAATAATAAAATAAAATAAAATAATAGAAAACAGCTCTGATCAAAGAAATTAAAGAAAAGTCAAATCTTTTAGGTGGATAATATTGGCCCTTGGTAAATGGTTTTGGTTACTAGCAGAGTTTTCTAACTTGGAGCAGTAGTTTCAGTTGTATGACATAGATTGTATGCATCTATTCTGGTGAATAGACAAATGTCTGACATGGATCCACAGCTTTGCCACTGACAACCATCCAGCTCCAAGGGAGTGATGAAGATGAAACTGACCAGAGCATGCCACAACCATGTCCTATTGTCTCAATAATGCATATGGTGAGGATGTAGCCCTAAATAGCTTAATTTACTAGCATTTTAGAGTTTGAATTAACATAGAAAGCTCTTAACACACCATGTTAAAACCAAAAGGTTTTTTGGTTGTTTGTTTGTTTGTTTGGGAGGGAGAAAAACAGTGTGAGAAATTTTGAAAATGAAGTCCTTCAATAACCACAGAGATGTACATTATTGTGCCATCTTTATCATATTTATGAATTCTGCCTATTTGGGGAATTTTGTCCTTATTGAGTAGAAACAGCTCAATCAGAGCTGGTCCAATTTATTTTTTTTATTTGTTGCATGTCAAAAAAAAATTTGCCAATGCTTTCTTCTGCCTTTTATTTCAAAAATTCATACAGACACACACATGTAGAGCACAGGAGAGACTTTGAGAGCAGCAAGAAAAAAATGCAACTACAGTTATATCTCAGTTAATGGAGCAGATATGTTCCTGGGCATTCCTTCTTTAACAAAAAATTTGGTACTGGTGGCAGTAATAATAGGAAGAACAGGGACCGAAAAGGACAACTCCAACAAGTTTCAGCAAACTTTTTAATCCAAAACTAAAAGATGCATGTCTGAAATGAAACAAGCAGATCAGGTCATACAAAAGTGAACAAAAGCATTTTGAACCTTCTAGAGACCACTTGAAATCAAGCTGATACATAATGAGGTATTTTTTTTCTTCACCAACCTCCACTTTTCTTGTGATTTCCATTGTGGTGGCTAAACTCCTAGATCTATGCTTTGTTTTGCCCCCCCTTTTTAAAATGTTTTAACATGCTGGAGGACAGTTAATGAGGCAAGCTATCGTCTCCCTTTTTCTCTCTGTTTTGCTTTTCATACAAGCTTACTGAGGGGTGCTGGATGCCGCTTTTTTGTCTGTTGCAGGCTGCGATTTTGTCTGTTGCAGGCAGACACAAATAGCTACAGTTGTATTGGCTAGTGTAGGATCCTGCTCTTTCCCTGGGTCCCTTTCTTGTATTTTTTGTATTGTATTGTATTTTTTACTACAGACATACTATCTGTAACTGAAGTTTGTGTTTCTCCAGCCTTCTTTCACCATGCTTCCAATGTTGATGCTGCTGAAAAGAAAAACAACAACAACAAAAAAACTAGCTAGACAGAGGATAAGGAAGAAAAGGGGACTTGGGCTAGCATACAAAAAAACTTTGTAAAAAGAAGCTTTTTTCCCAGTGGCTTTGTTAATTATGTCTGTACTCTCAGTTTGGTCTCAATTGACTCTTTTAACCTATAATTTAATCTCCACCTTTGCTTACATGAAGATGGCCCTTTTGGCTGTGGGCTGTTTAAGGAGCCTGTGTGTTTTACCTGGGGCAGCTGAGGCAACTAAGTTGCTGCTAGTCTTATACTTGCAGAGGCTGGGAGCGCCCACCCATCTTCATTCCAGCAGATGCCACGTGATACCAGCATGCCTACCAACCATCCATCAGTCTGCAATTTCCATTTAAAGAATGGGTTTAACTACAGAGTCTATGGCTTTAAAAATCTAACCAAAAATTTGGATTTCCGTGCTTCCCCTTTCCATCCTTTTCCAGCTAGCTTATTGAAATGCATCATAAAACTCAAATCTGTACACTATTGCAGAGTTGTAGTTGGTCTTAATAAATGTATTACCCACCTTTGAATTTTGTTTTGTTCTTAACAAGCATAAAGCTACTATTGTATGACAGGGGAGGGAATGAAGTCCACTTTATGAATCATTCACTAGTGAGAAATGAGAATCTTTCATTTCAGGTCCATCTTTTGACCCTGTCCTGGGGCGGAATAAAGCTCTCACCAGGGCTCTCACTCACTGGTCTTGAAGCTGCTGCTGTGTGAGAGAGTCTGCATTTCTTTCTTTTATGGACTAGGCGAGTCATGAGTCATTCGTTAATCCATCCATCCATCCATCCATCCATCCATCCATCCATCCATCCAGAGATTCTTTTATTAAAGAGTCACTACCCACTGTAGAAAAAGTATTGAAAACTTACAAAAGAAAATATACTAATAACTTCTGTTTTGCTTTTCACACATGCTCATTGAGGGATTCTGGAGGCAGCTGCTGTTTACCTTGCCTGTTTTAGGCAGGCACACACAGCTATGTGAGAGTCAGGTACCGCAGAATTCCATTCTTGCCCAGCTCAAACTTTATTGCATCGTTTGCTGCAGATCCTTTGCTGCAACCTGACACCAAAAGTCTTTTTTTCTTGAGACATCCTTCATCTCCCAGTGACTTTACTGCTAAAAGATTTCCATTGAGATAGAGGAGAAGGAGAAAAAGTTGTGGACTAGACAGAGAAAAGGTGGCTTGTAAAAAGGAGCTTCTTTGTCAGAGGCTTTGTTAACTGAAGTATGCCCGTTAGATTTTTAAGGGGCGGGGGGCAATATGTCTCCTAAAAATGAAATAGTTGAAAACTATCTTTATTATGCAGATTATTTAATGAATGCAATTACTGTGCACATTAAATAATATTTGCCACTCAGTATTTATTTGGTGTTAGGGAGGAGGAGAATGTCTGAAAAAGAGTGTTTGAGAACTGTTTAGCAATTCTGTGAGCAACAGTTAAAATAATTAGAATCAGGTGACTATATCTTCCTATTAGACTTCAGTGGCAACGGGCCCCACATGCCCTCTTTGTCGAGGTAGAAGATGTGTTGGTTACTTATCAGATTTCTTCTCTGCCTTTTCATTGATTTGCACAGCACTGCATGAAGCAATTACACTGAATCAATATGATTTTATTATTAAAAGGATATGAATATTTGAGTGGGTGGTCTGTCCACTTACGTCAGGCTTAAATGCAGTGTCCCTGTTTCCCACACTTAGCACCAACCCAATCTTTGCCAAGTCCAAAGTTTCAGAAAGAAAATAGAGAATGAGATTGAATGGTCCTCATTTGCTCTCTTCTTAGATGTCCATGTCACAGTTTTCTGTATCAGGTTGCTTATATGACGTCCCTGTTCCCATCACCTAATTCTGCAGCAATTCAGGTGACATAGCAAGTGAGATGTGAATGGAAACCTTTGAGGGCCAACACCTCTGAGGAATAACCCACCCAGTCAGAATTGCTGATTATCTGAAGCCAGCACTTTTCAGTCGGGTGGGATCCCTTGTCCTAACGTTCCCCATCAGGAGTACTTTGATACAGTAGGATGCTCCATCACTGGTTTGCCTTTTCTTATAAACATATATAAATCATGTATTAGTTATCCCCACTCTGCCATTTGTGTTGAATATCATTTTTGTTTTAATTACCAGCTTTGTCTCAGCCAAAGCCTGCTTCTCTGTTGTTGAGCCAATTATCATAAATTTCCCTGTAACAATTAAGAATATTGGTACAGAGCTGCATGTATTTTAAATGTTATAATTATGCTCAGCTCTTTCGTTAATTGGCCTATCTGACTCTTTACTTTTTATGCTGCTCATCTGCTCATTACTGCAGCCATTTAATTCAATTAGCACCTTAATTAGAAGAACAGCCATGTCCAATGTCGTAGGACTTGTCAGAGTACGCAGCTTGATTAGCAAAGACAAACACACTAAGCAGATCAGGCGGTAACATTTGGGGGAGGAAAGTATGGAAGCCAGCCAGCTGTTGAAGTGGAAAAGCTGCATGTCTTCATCCCCCAAAGCTATGCCAGGAGAGAGAACATAAAGAGAGCATCAGACTGAGGAAGCAATATAATAATTCACAGCTCTGTGACTTAAAGCACCAGCATCAATAGCATGTACCTCCTGAGGATGATATCACCACTAAATTATCTCCTGCTCCACATGCTTTTTAAAACACACAGAGAAAGAGAGAGAGGGAAAGAGAGAGAGGGAAAGAGAGAGGGAGAAATGGAATAATATCATATCACACATCCCCCATCAAAAAGCAAAAGCAACTCCTTTCTCTATATTGTGTGATCAAACCATTAATACAGAGACCACACAAGCCAGTGCTACTGCCAGTGCATGCCAGTATAGAATCTGTCCATGATGGCTTCCCATTTGCACTCCCATCCTTCCCATAGGGGAAAAAATAGTATGTTTTGTTGTGAAAAGAATATGCACATCAGAAGTCTCCAATTCTCAAGAGCAGCTTAAAACCCTGTTTTGTTTTCTCCACTCCATTTAAATCTTTATTCCCTGCCTATTAATTCTCCTAATTAGAATTAAATGAAGCATGTTAAATTGCTAGATTAACCAATAATTAAGCAGTCCAGGCACCAATAATTAAGCAGCCAAGACACTAATGTTTAATACACACCAGCAGCTCTTTCTTTTCTGTGATGGCAGTGGGTCATGCCTGCTCATTTTGTTTGAAAAAAATTAAGTAGCTTGTCTTCCTTGCCCAATCTCTCCCCCTCTCCACTTCTTTATATCAGTGTCTGCACAAAAAAGGTGTGCCTTGGGAAGAAGGGTTTCAGAAATCCTTATGGACACCTTCTGATGTCAATCTGATAGGAAAGGAAAGCCACAGCAAAAAGCAGGCCACAGAGTTTAACTCATAAAAGAATATACATGTGCGACTCATAATTAAGCACATCCATTCTATTCTGCCCAACCAACCCTGCATAAATAGTTGCTTCCTCATGTTATTAGTTGAATGTTCTGGATTTCTCCAGAATATAGCAAATTGCATTGTGGATAGCTTGAAGAGAATGATAATTTTTCTCATTTGAAGTTTGAGGATTTTTTTTTAATCTCTCTAACATTAATTTTGTAAAACAAAGATCTTGTATATGGTTTTGTCCGGCTGAAAATGGAGAGCATAAGTGAACAGCAATGCCAAGTGGAGCTGTTATCATTGCCTCATTGCCTCAGGGATCAGCACTTCAAGCTGATCCCAACTTACAGTGACACGAGTGACATTGTCTTCCTGTGAGACTGAAAGACTGTGGCTTGCCTACAGTCACCTGTGGGTTTCCATGACTGTGAGCAGTGAATCAAACCCTGGTCTTCTAGAGTCCTTGTCCAACAAACCAGTACATCAAACCACCTGCATCATTGCGTCAGAACCTAGCCTAAATGCAGCAAGTTTAAATTAAACCTTGGCTAATCTTGGCCTGGGATATCTTGCTGTGTCATCAAGAAACAGGTCCTAAAGCAGGAAGGGGTTTGGGAATAAAAGAGTACCTTGATCCCCTTCTTCAACAAGTACAAAGAACTTCCAGCAGTCCCAGGAGGCAATTGTTTTGGGCCCCACTAAAAGCCACACTGAATTCCCAAATGGAAACGGCTTGGTCTACTTCCACTTCCACTTCCACTTCTGTTTTGTTTTCCTTGGGAGTGGGGGTTGTGGATTGCATGGGCCTGTCTCTCACAAAACACTACAGGAATGGCAAAAGGGAGGTTTTGATAAAATGATTCACTGCAGGGGGCTCAGAGAGTAGAAAATGTCTTTGAGGTCTGTGTGCGGACTTCAGTCCTCACTCTGCCCTGCCTTCCATGACAATAATACAAACATCTTTGTATTTCTCCCATATCCCCAGTCAGTTATACATTTCAGCTGAGAAAATTATGCAGTGGGGGAAACTTTTATTTGAACAAGTGGATGCCTCTAGAACAACAATGCACGTTTCTGGATAGCTTGCCATCAAAACTCAAGATACTTCTCTTAACATATGCAAGTCCTTCCACTGAAGTCAATGGGTGTTCCTATTTCTTTTACAAAAATCATTTTCTAGGATAACTGTATCTCCAGGTTACAAAATGCACTGCCATTTGCAGTGTAATTTTCTACAGATTCCCCTCAGTATTGTGTTGGAATAAATCCTCATTTAAGATACAAGGCAGAAATTAGGCTAAAGCTGTACCACTACTTCTTGCTGGCTTTTTAAGTTCTGAAAGTAGCCACATTAGTCTATTTCAGCATAAAAAGGAGGAAGGGAGGAGGAAAAAACAAGGAAATGTGTCATCTCCTTAAGTCTAATGGGTTTTTATTTTAGCATGAACTTTCATGGATAAAAACCCATGTCTTCGAATGCAGTACTGAGTGGCATTAAGACTTTATACCTGAAACTTAATATACTTGGTACTGCACCCAAAGACATGGGTTTATATCCATGAAAGTTCATGCTAAAATACAACAACAATTAGTCCACATTTCTTCCCTCCCACCTCCTCCTTTTCATGCTTTTAAGTTCATGGATCACCTTTTGGTTTCTTTGATAAACATAAAAAGCATGCTGTCAATAACAATAACGTTCTCCCTTGCTGCAATTTTATTTTAGTATAAGCTTCTTACTATGCCATGTTTTGACACTACTGTTCTTCTGTGACCTACAATACTTTTGTTTCCATTTCATCACCCAACAATGCTTTATCTCACATTTCCCCACACAGCTATGTGTATATATTGACAGATGATAGCATTTGATTGTCCAGTAAAGTAAACTCTGCTCCACAAAAACTTATGTCCTAAAAGGGTGTTATTCTTTAAAGTACTGCATAAGTGTTGTTGTGTTTTTTCCCTCAGCTGCGCTGCCCCTTGGGAAGTTGTTGTCTTAACTCAATGTTTCAGGTACCAACACTGTTTACAACAGGCTCTTTTTACTCAAGTGAAATGTTTAGCAGAAATTGGCCATGGTTTTAGTGAATTTACTTAGTCATTTGGATTACTAACAAAAAGGTGTTTACCTGTAAGTCCTCTGCAGTTAAGTAAGATGCACAAGGAATTCTGTTTCTTTCCGTATCTAACCAACATATTTAGTGTCCTATTAATGCCTAAGGGCTTTTTCGCACTTTGGGAAGAAAACAGGGCAGTCTGTTACTCACCAGACTGGCGTGCTCCCTCCAACAATCCACGCTGACCCGGAGCAATGCGTGGGTGCGTTACACACTCCTCCGGGGACGAAAATGCTGGCTTCAAGTTGGTGGAGGCTCTCCACCAACTGGAGAAGCTCGCCAGCCAGAAGCCCGCCCCTGGAAGATCTGCAGCCTCGCGCTGGTGCAAGCCTGAAGATCTACACAGGAGCGCAGCGATGGAGTGGGGCGCACCGGGCTATTGAAAGACCTGTTTTAAGCGGTCTTTCAATAGCATGAAGAACCACAAGTTCTGGTCATTCCAGAATGGGCTGAAATCTGAAACTACAGAAAATAGTCCGGACCCAGTTTGCCCCCAAGTGCAAACGTCCTCGCTGGAGGATGCGCTGCCCCGTTGTAAAAACAAAATGCCCTAGTTAGAAAAAGAAAAGGAAACTGTGCTTTACCAAAGTTTGAATTATTTGATATAAAACTACTGAGATTGAAAGTAGTTGAAAGAAGAGCTTATTGGCTACAAATGGCTCAATTGTTTCTATGTGTACAGTTTCCTCACAGGAAATAATACAATCCTTTAAATCATTACCATAATCAATATTAATAGCTCTTAGTTGTACCTACTTTTCATCTTCATACGAGCATAATTCATGGCACTTTATTAAATTTATTAAATTTCACTAGCTTGGACACAGCAGGAGATAATATTTAAGCATTTAAGTGTGTTTCCTTTTTTAAATATAGTTTATGAAAACAACCAGATCAAAATGAAATCTTCAGTAAACCAATTAAAACATGTTTATTTTCTTGCTTTCTGGCAAATAGATTTCAGTTAATTCTTGAAAAATATTCTGAAATTTTGCACTAATGCATATGTGAATAGTTAATCTGCATAATGAAACATTATGCGAGAGGAAACTTCATTTAAAGAATGATTACAGCACCTTGGTAAGAGATGAAAGATAGTGGAAAATGTTATCCAAGCAATTGTGTCTCCTCAGCTATTGGCTAGCAGTTACAGGTCAGTCTATGATATCTTACTATTCCCTGGTGTGGAGACAAACAATTTTATCTGTTAAGTGCATGATTGACAGACTGGTCCTTAACTTATGAAAAGTGACTCCCACAGCCCATCCAGCACAACTGCTGCTCAGGTTCCATCTACTGAAAGGGACAACCAAAATGGGAGAAAAGAAGGATTATCTGAGGATTTTGTAAAATCACCCCTGCTGCCTCCACCACCATAATTTGAAAACTGGCATTTCATGCATATGGAGTAAATGAAAAAGGGGCATAGTCGGATGATGGCAGTTCTTAGAATTCTTGTCTACAATTCTAAATCAGGACTTCTAAAAAAACCCACACAATTGCAGTGCATACAGTACTTTTTGACTGTTGTGGTATGATTTATGATTTTAGGGGGAGGAGCCAGCTAGGGGAAGGAGGCTTTATTAGGATCTCCCAGCAGTCTTCTTGCTGACTTCCAGAGGAGAGAGCAGAAGGTGAGCTGTGTCTGTGAAGACATCTTTGGTAGGTGTTTTTACAGGATTGTGGGGCTGAGTTTGTTTGCTTATTTCTCTCTGTTGTTTTTTTGCTTGCGCTGGCCGTGTGCTCTCCCTGAGCTCACAGCCTAATTGTCAGCTAATTGTTTGTTAGTTAGTCAGTTAACTGTCAATCAAACTGGGGAGAGTTAATCAAGCTAGGGGGAGGAGCCAGCTAGGGGAAGGAGGCTTTATTACGAACTCCCAGCGGCAGTTTCAATCATCTACTTCACTCCTTCAAGTTCAACCATTCAAGTTTAGGAACAACCAATCCTTATAGCGACTGAACAAATTTAATAAGAGTTCAACCAAGCTTGGCAGTTAGCTGAGCAGACATAGCTTATACAGCTCAATTTGAGAAAGAAGGCCCAGTTTTGTTTTTTGTTTTTAACAACTATTCTCTGTATTATCAAGTATGGAAGGTGAGGGAGCTGCTGCTGTCACCTGCAGCACTTGTGGCATGTTCCTTTTCTTGCCACAAGATGTTGTCGGGTACACCTGTAGCAAGTGCAAGCTGGTCACCTTCTTAGAGGTCAAGGTTCAGCAGCTGGAGGCACATGTTTCTAATCTTTGTCGTATTAGGGAAGGTGAGGAGTTCTTGGATAGGGCAGAGAGGATCTTCCTGAAGACCGGATATGCGGAGGAGCTGCCTGATGAGGAAATCAGTTCCGTGAGCCAGGAAAGCGATGCTTGGAGGAATGTCACACGGAGAAGTAGAAGGGCCAGGAAGGAAACAGAGACTCTCAAACTACAGAATCGCTTCAACATTCTTGGTGCTATGAAAGATGAGGAACACCAGAAGGAGGGAACACAACATCAGCAAGAAGGAATCCAACTTCAGCAACTGAAACTTGAACACCAACAGGACAGCATCCAACATCGGGAAGACCAGCAGTCCCAGCCTCAACACAATGCCCAGGCAATCCTGGAAGAATCTGCTTGTCGAAGAACCCCGGACAGGCCTCAGAGGAGGCGAGTTCTGGTGGTTGGGGACTCCTTTCTCAGAGGAACTGAACCGGCAGTTTGCAAACTGGACAAGCTCAATCAAGAGGTCTGCTGTCTTCTTGGGGCCAAGATAAACCACGTAACAGAGAGGCTAGCCAGGCTGGTCAAGCCCACTGACCGTAAGCCCCTCATTTAGGTTCACGTTGGAACCAACGGCACGGTGAGGCGCAGCTTTCACCACATCACAAAGGACTACGAGTTTATGGGGAGAAAGCCTAAGGACCTTGGTGCGCAGGTTGTCATTTCATCAATCCTCCCTGTTCAAGGATATGGTGCACGAAGGGAAAGGACAATAGTAGAGGTCAACAGCTGGCTCCGCACATTTTGCCACCGGCAACAGTTTGGCTTTTTGGATCATGGCTTGAAATTCCAAGAACATGGGCTTCTGGCAAGGGATGGGCTGCGCCTCACGAAACTTGACAGGAACGTTTTTGCAAACAGTCTCACAAGGAGGATTAGGAGGGCTTTAAACTAAGTACAGCTGGGGAGGGAGACAAGATTATTCAGGACAAGGACTTGGCAAGTGCAGAGGAAAAAGGCCCAAATGATATTGGCCAAGTAGGAATAGCATCCAATCGTGGAAGGCGTGGAAACAATGCTATGGGACTTGCAGGAAGGGCACGGGGACTTAAGTGTCTCTACACTGATGCACGGAGTATGGGAAACAAACAAGATGAATTTGAACTCCTAGTACAGCAAAATAAATATGATTTGATAGGCATCACTGAGACCTGGTGGGATGAGTCTCACGATTGGAATGTAGGAATAGAGGGGTATAGCCTATTTTGTAGAAATAGACCAAATAAGAATGGAGAAGGAGTAGCCTTATATGTCAAGGATGTTTTCACCTGTGAAGAGATCCATGACTTGAACACCGGAAGCCAGGTCGAGAGCGTCTGGGTAAGAATTAAGGGAGCGAGAAACAATAGGGATATTATAGTGGGGGTTTACTACAGACCTCCAAGCCAGACTGAGGACCTCGATGGCGCTTTCCTAGACCAAATGACTGCACATTCAAAAAGGAGAGATACAGTAATAATGGGAGATTTCAACTACCCGGATATATGTTGGCAGTCAAACTCTGCAAAGGCGGCAAGGTCCAGCAAGTTTCTTGCTTGTCTTGCAGACAATTTCATGGTCCAGAAGGTGGAAGAGGCGACAAGGAGATCAAATATTCTCGATCTGATCCTGACCAACAGGGAAGACCTTGTTAATGACATAGAACTGGTTGGATCTTTAGGAGAGAGTGACCATGCCCTATTAGAATTTGGCATTCAGTGGGGAAGAGAAGACAAATGTAGCCAGGCTCTCGTTTTAGATTTTAAAAAAGCAGACTTCTGTAAACTGAAGGAGCTGCTGGCTGAAATCCTGTGGTCAGGAATAGTTAATGAGAAAGGAGTTCAGGATGCATGGGAGTTCTTTAAAAGGGAGATACTGAAGGCACAGGCTAAAACTGTGCCATTAAGGAGGAAAAATGGAAGGCATCTGAACAAACCAGAATGGTTGACTAAAGAACTCTCAGCTGAGCTAAGTGTTAAGAAAAACATGTACAGGAAATGGAAGAAGGGGAAAATCACCAAAGAAGATTATAAGCAAGTAGCCAGGAGATGTAGGGAGAAGGTCAGAAAGGCTAAAGCACAGAACGAACCTATGCTGGCCAGAGACATTAAAAATAATAAAAAGGGCTTTTTTAAATACGTCCGCAGCAAAAGGAAAAAGAAGGAGATGATAGGGTCACTGCGCAGGGAAGATGGTGAATTATTAACAGGAGGAAGAGAAAAGGCAGAACTCCTCAACACCTTCTTCGCCGCAGTTTTTTCCCAAAAGGATAAAAACACTCAAAAACAGGTTTTTGACTGCTCCCTGCCAGGTTGGGGAGCAGTCAAACACTGCTCCCCAACCTGGCGGTTGGGGAGCAGGTGAGGAAGTGGGGGAAATGCAGCACAGAATAGGTAGAGAGGTAGTACAGGAATACCTGGCTACTCTGGATGAATTCAAATCTCCAGGGCCAGATGAATTGCATCCTAGGATTTTAAAAGAACTAGCAGAGGTCATTGCGGAACCTCTTGCTATAATCTTTGAAAACTCTTGGCAGACAGGAGAAGTTCTGGCAGACTGGAGGAGGGCAAATGTTGTCCCCATCTTCAAGAAGGGAAAAAAGAGGACCCAAATAATTATCGCCCAGTCAGCCTGACATCAGTACCTGGAAAGATCCTGGAGCGGATCATCAAACAGTCAGTTTCTAATCACTTAGAAAACAATGCCGTAATTACGAAACGTCAACATGGATTTCTCAAAAATAAGTCATGCCAGACTAATCTTATCTCTTTTTATGATAGAGTTACTTGCTTGATAGATGAAGGGAATGCTGTGGACATAGTATATCTTGATTTCAGTAAGGCCTTTGACAAAGTTCCCCATGACATTCTTGCAAAGAAGCTAGTAAGATATGGACTGGACAGGGCTACTGTCAGGTGGGTTTGTAACTGGTTGACTGACCGTCCCCAAAGGGTGGTCACCAATGGCAGATTCTCATCCTGGAGAGAAGTGACTAGCGGGGTGCCATAGGGTTCTGTCCTGGGCCTGGTGCTGTACAATATCTTCATTAATGACTTGGATGAAGGAATAGAGGGCACGCTGATCAAATTTGCAGATGACACCAAATTGGGAGGGGTTGCTAATATGTCCGATGACAGGATCAAAATTCAAAAGGACCTGGACAGATTGGAGAGCTGGGCCAAGGCTAACAAAATGAATTTCAACAGAGAGAAATGTAAGGTCCTACACTTAAGTAGAAAAAATGGTATGCAGAAATATAGGATGGGGGACACGTGGCTGGCTAACAGTACGTGTGAAAGGGATTTAGGAGTCTTCATAGACTGCAAGCTGAACATGAGTCAGCAGTATGATGCGGCAGCCAAGAAAGCCAACGCAATTCTTGGTTCCATAAATAGGAGTATGGTGTCTAGATCGAGGGAGGTATTGGTACCACTTTATTCTGCTTTGGTTAGACCTCATCTTGAATATTGCGTCCACTTCTGGGCACCCCAATTCAAGAAGGATATGGATAAGCTGGAGCAGGTCCAGAGGAGGGCAACCAAAATGGTGAGGGGCCTGGAAGCCATGCCCTTTGAGGACAGACTTAGAGAGCTGGGTATGTTTAGTCTGCAGAAGAGAAGGTTGAGAGGGGACACGATAGCCATGTTTAAATATTTGAAGGGATGTCATGTCGAGGAGGGAGTGGGCTTGTTTTCTCCTGCTCTTGAGACCAGGACAAGGAGCAATGGATACAGGGTGCAGGAGGGGAGATTCCACTTGAACCTCAGGAAGAATTTCCTGATGGTCAGGGCTGTCCAGCAGTGGAATGTGCTGCCACGGAGTGTGGAGGAGTCTCCTTCGTTGGAGGTTTTTAAGCGGAGGCTGAATGGCCACTTGTTGGGAGTGCTTTGAGGGTTTTCCAGCATGGCAGGGGGTGGGACTGGATGACTCCTGTGGTCTCTTCCAACTCTACATTTCTATGATTCTATGATTCTATGATTTGCTCAGAGCACATTATCCAAGAAGGAGTGAGACAAAGTAATTTACTCATTTGGTTGGGCATCCCTAGTCTACTAGTTGCTCTAGTCCACAGGCTGCTCTAGTTCTTGGAAAGTCATGAGGAAGAGGCTGTGAACAGGCAAAGCAGACAAGAGTATTTTATTTTAGTGACAGAGGCCTAAAGTGTCATTGTCTATACAGAACAAAGAGGCATAGATGGTGATAGAGCTGCTGTAGTAAGTTGCATGTTTGTTTTTCTGTCTTAGAAGGTAGTAAGCTATATGAGCAACAGGTTCAAGCCCTGCTGGAAGAGAAAGTGCAAGAGCTTGCAGACCACCTATCCACACTTCAATTCATTAAGAAGGAGAAAGGGTTTGGAGACAAATGCAGCAGACTCTTGAAGAAGAAGGAAAATACTTCTGGGAAGGAGGAAAATTACCAAATGGAGGAAGGTACATGTCACATTCTGAGCCACTGGAACAGGGACAAAATTGCAGACTTCAAAGAGCACAGAGGTATCTTTGGACAGTTCTATAAAGGGAAGGATCCCTACAATATCCCTCTGATGGTGATAGGTGACACCTTCTGAGATGAACAGAGACAGCAGTATGCAGATCTGATAGAAGCTTGACAGAAGTGTTGTTTTCCTGGTGTCAGAATGCAAAACATGATAAAGACGCTGCATCAAAGCCCACTGACCATACTATGATTATGATTATTATTAATAATTATGATTATTATTATTATTATTATTTTTATCATCATCATCATCTTCATGGTAACAATGAAGCTGTTCAACACTTAAGAACACACTGAAAGTGACATTGAGGTTCTAGACAGTAAGGTGAAGGGCCCTGAAGCACAGATGCTTATTTCATCTTTCTTGTGGATGGTCATGGACCAAGAAGAAAAAGGAGAATCCTGGAAGTGAAGACATGCTGTCAGGGTCTGCACGTCCATGGAGGACTTCTGGCAAGAGATGAGTTGCACTTCACAGCAATTGGGAAACACATGTTTTACTAAAAGATGCACCTTCCTGATAAGGAGGGCTTTGAAATGAATTCTGGGTAAGATACACTAAGTATTTCAGAGGACAGGCAGATACTAAGTACTGTGTACCAGTGTATAACTGATACACAAGAACCTGCTGTAAGTGATAGAGAAATGATTCTATGATTCCTGCCAATGGCTGGAAGAAAAACAGCTGGGGGAAAAAACAGCTGGAGGAATGACCCTGACCCATGGTTTCAAATGTCCCTATAGAAATTCACAGAGCACAGGAAATAATATGAAGTTGAACAAACAATCCTGGGAAAATAAATATGGTTCAATAGGCACTACTAAAACTTGGTGAGATGAAACTCATAATTGGTACAAAGTAATTGATGGGTATAATGTATTCAAAGGGAACAGACCAAAATAGACTAGAGTTATATGTAAAATATATGTACACTTGCAAGAGGATACATGAGTTGGAGGCTGAAAAGTGGGTTTAAAATAGTGGGATGCTGCAGGGTTGTTTCTTGAGCCCAATGTTATTCAGCATCTTTGTAAGTGACTTGGATGACAGTGGTCCTAGAATGAAGGACGAGAGGGCACGCTCATCAAGTTTTCAGATAACACCAAATTGGGAGGAGTGGTTAATAACTCTGAAAGCAGAATCAGGATTCAGAATTATCTCTTAATGAATTGGAGATTGGAGACCAACTTAACAAAATAAATTTTGGCAGCTATAAATACAAGGTTCTATGTTAGACAAGAAAATGAGATGTACAAACACATGCCTAGTCAGGAAAGTTTGAGGGTGCGTTTAAGTCAGGGAAAAGAAGATATACATCTTTACTTTTTTGAAGATCTCTCATATAGAAGCTTGGTTTTTTGTTTTTGTTTTTTGCTGTTTAGGAAGAAGAAATCTGAACCAATATGTTCAAATTACAATAACAGCTGTTACCACTGGGAAATTATTCTTAGTTGAAGAGCTGTTCTACAATAGATTTGTAGTTGGCTGATTGTTGCCCCCCAAAGTGCCCACTTATAGTTCTTCATCACCCTAGAGAGAAGTGGCAAAGCACAATTATAACAAGTTCCAATGGGACAGAAAGGTAGGAGGTATCTAGAGAAACTAGGATAGCTGCAGAAGGATGAGCTATAACAAATAGATTGGTAGACTGTGTTCAAAGAGTGTTCATCCTTCAGAAAACTGCCAAAGGTTCTATCTTACTCAGTGTCTTTATCGATGACTTAGATGAACAAATAGAGGGTATACTCAACAAATTTGCAGATGACATAAAAATGGGAAAGTATAAAAGTAGAATATACAATTATAAGCCAAATAAAATAAAATATTATATGATACAAACAATCAAGAAAATTAAGAGTTTTGGATTCTATATTTTGTTGTTGGTGTTGTTAAAATGTAATAGAGCAGAAGAAGAACTGGGATACATAGCTAATCCTTCAAAGAAGACAGATTTAGGATCCAAGGTGACCTTAAGAGATTAGAGATCTTGGCCTAAACAAACAAAATGAATTTCAAAAGGTTTACATGGAAAAAATTAGCAAGAAAAAACCAAATGCATAAAAATAGGATGGGAAACACTTGGCTTTGACACAATATCTGTAAAGGATTTAGGTTTTTAACGGAACTAAACATGAGTCAACAATCTGAGGCAGCACCCTCCCCCCTCAAAAAAAAGCTAAGAGAATTCTAGACTACATGAACAGAACTAAAATATCCAGATTGAAGGCTATAATAGTGTCACTCTGTCCTGCTTTGGCTAGACCTTACCCAGAGCACTCTGTTCATTGCTGGACACCACAGTTTATGAAGAATACTCACAATCTGGAATCTGTCCAGATGAGAGTGACCAAGATGGCAAAGACATCAGAAACCAAGCCCTAAAAAGAATGTTTGAGCATGGAGAAAAGAAGAATGAAAGGTGATAGGGTAGCTCTATTCAAATACCTGAAGAGTTGAAGAACTGTTACATGGTGCTTGCACATCATTACACTTCCTGTTTGGTTTCTGAACTTCCCAGGGTGCCCTGTTCTGGAAGGTTGATGACGATCATGCAACTGCATATTTTGGTTGAAGGGTCGTTCAATCAGCCTCTAGCCTTTCATATGCAAATTGAGGAGGGATCTGTGAGTACATGCAGACATACTCTCCAGCATGCTCATACTATAGGGCATTTCATTTATTAGATGCTATAATATCCTAGTGGAATGTGCCAGCCATAAACTTCTCCTTGATATCCTATTGCTGTAACTTCAAGATATTGACTCTGAAGGAAAACAATGGCATGAATAAAATAAAAATAAAAATGTTAATTATCCTTTGTGTTTGTAATTTAATTAAAGGTGCAGTAAAGTTTTACTGTTTTGCCAGGTGATGATGTTTAGAGCCCTGAAAAAGCTATTTGTGGTGGTGAGATTAAAGTGCATTTTAAAATGTTCCTCGAGCACTTTCACATTTGTTGATAGATTTTTAAATTAAACTTTAAATTGTAATCTAAATTACCTCCTACAATTCATGGTCCCTATAATGAACTCCCACCATTCCTGCTGTCATCGAGCTATGATATACTGTAAATGGTAACTGCTTGCAGTTTTACTGAATAGAGTTCCAACATTACTGAGCTGTATTAGTTGTGTATAACCCTCAAATGGAAATCAAACTGGAAGGCAGATTTCCTTTAGCACAGTAACAGCATTATATGATAGTCTTTAGTTATTGCTGCTACAGCTCATGTGGTAAGTTTTGTGCAACAAAGCTCTCACGAAGGAATCATTTCCTTTTTGTCAGTCTCTGAACTTTAAATCATCTTTGGATCTAATTTTGTTGTGAAAAAACAAAAACTAAGTTCAGAGCACAAACTCCAGGACTTCACAGGCAGATTGTCCATGTTTGTTTATCCCCAGAAAATTGGCTAGGGAAAGAAAGAAACTTTTTTTTCTGAGGTATGCGTATTTCAGTAGCAGCCCAATTGAGGTGGCTACAATTCACACAAATGAATTGTTTTGCCCTCTCTTTCTCTTGAGATTCTCTTGAGATTTTTTTCAAAGAAAGGTATATCTACAACTACAATTTAGAGTTAATAGTGAGCTGTGGGAGTCATGGATAGAAATGTTTTTTAGAATGGAGTGACCACACTCGCTCCAGTGTATATTCAAACACATGCACACAGCCACAGTTTTGCACCATTTTAATATATAATTTTGCATCTTGACTTGAAATTTCCTTGCATATTACTTGTCCTGATTTTCATGTGCATATAGAACTTCCACATGAATAATGTGTCTCAGTCATTGATGTCAGTGCTGAAGTCCATGTGGGCTGGAATATCATGTGCTCTCACAACATTTTGGTGGAGTCAAGGGACAAGAGAATTTCAGGGGCACAATCTTATAAGAAAATCCTGTCTGGTGACTTCCAAAGATCTTTTTTTGTCACCATACTACTGAGGATTGGAGAGGTGAAGGTACAGTCTGATTATATGTTTGCAGTTTCTGCTTTAAAGCCAAGCCATGCAGGCAGACATGCACTGTACAGCATGTCACCTCCCTCCCCACCATAATTTAAAGGTACTAGGATCACAGAAAGAAATTTTCTTCTGTTTATTATAATTGCAATGGGGAACTATACATGCAGCACTAATTCAAAATATGAGGCAAAAATGGAAATATTCAAAACTTGGTTCCCTGGGCAGAGTGTAATGGATCTGTAGAGATTAGAAATCTAAATAATCATTGCAATTTTTTTTTTCATACTTGACAAAAAAGGGTGTTTCAACACATCAAGACTATTAAAATGGTCAACCATTGTGGGATTTTTTCACATTTTGGGCCTTTTTTTGTGAACAATTCAATTAAAAAAAAATAACGGTGTTTGGTTAAAAAAAATCTTTTGCACAATCTCCTCAGTTGCCAAAGAAAACTGTATTTTGTATCAAAATCTTCATATTTACTTTAAAATAAATGCAAATATAAATGTTAAAATAAATTCATAAACTATATAAACTATCATACTAACATAAACTAATCAACATATATAAACTAAAATATGTACATCAATACATATAATACAAAACATAAGATAACGTCAAAAACATTACAAAAATACAAGAAGATAATTGCATAAAATATCCCATTTTCTGAAAATAAGGGGAGTGGCACAATTTTTTGTGGAAATATTCCCCAAATGTTAAAAATCATGGGGAAATTCACAGAAATTCTCATATTCTCAGCCAGTAGAGAGAAAATTTTTCAAAGTATTCATTCTTGCGAGAGAGAATAAAATAAGTGAAGATGCACATTCCTCATAGAGATATCTGGAAGCCTGCTGTTAGATATCAGAAGAATTAAAAAGGAAGGGTTTTTTATGGCCTGTCCTTCTGAATAGCTCTCTTTCTCTGTCCTCTGCCCCAGTACAATTGTTACTTTCTTTCCAAATGTTCCACTTTTCCTCTCCAGTCCTTAACCAAAACAAAACAAAAAACCTAGAAAAAAGCTTGCAAGTTCTTCAATAACTGCCCCAATAAGAGGAGATTAAATCATGCCAATCGACTTGTGATCTGCTATAGCACTTGAATGTATTTTACATGTGATTGTTTGATGTCTGCTATGTGTTTGTTAATCACTCTGAGCAATGAAGGGAAAGGATTGGTTAATATGGTTATTAATTAAACATAATAAAATTTTGCATTGATTATATGTTTAATAATTATAACAGACATTTAATTTTCCCCATCTTCATAGGAGTAAATCTTTATAGCATACAACAAGACAAAAGATACTCAGCTTGACTGAAGTAAGAATCTGACAAACATAAGGAAATTATTATATTTTTAACAGATGCTATTTATCACTTTTATTTTATATGTTAGTTATTGCCTTGATAGGTCTAGGCCAAAGTATATAATGTTCATTGGTTATTTATGTATGTATATATGTAGTAAACCACACAGTCAGGAGAAGTCACACATATGTTTCCTACATCTGTGAAAATCTCCTTCGCTGCAACGAAGGTTTTCTTCACCTCTTTAATAAAATAGCCTGCAAAGAATTGGTGAATAATGTGTATCCCCAGTTTGCACACTATGATGTACAGACAGTCTTGCTCATTTAAGGTGGGACACAGATAGATAACTCCATAGTGTAAAACAGGATATAATCTGCTAATACAAATTCATATTCCATATAGTGTATCAAGCTGTTGAGGTTTAAAATTCTGTGGCAGTTACCAGCATTAGAATTCCAGAGATATTTGTTAACGTTTCTCTTGAGACTACTCTGAGGCACACACCCTCTGAGAGATAGCACCGGGCTCAAAATGAATTTGCCGGTGAAGCTCCAGAGCCCTGTTCTATTCATACGGCATTTCATTTTTCTCAGCATGACCTTTGGTTCTCAACAGCGACAGCCTTGGTTCAGCATTGGTTTAGAGGCAGCAGTTTTAAGGGAAAATGAGCCCATGTCTTTTTTAGCTTTTAGCAAAACTGTGGGCTTGTAGTAAACACAAAGATCATATCTTTCTTGCCAAGTGATACATGCAGGTTAAAGGACGGCTGCCCTCTTTTCATGGCAAATGCAGGTCTCTCGGACGGCTGCTTGATTTCAGTAAAAATGGATGGGAAACAGGAAAAAGTGCAGTGACTCAGAAACTTCACGGACAATAGAATTTTACTAGTTTTATTAGGTAGTCAAGCACAAATGAGACACAGGCAAAAATGAGGACAGTCTTTGGATCCTTATCAGTTGGGTGTAGTGGGGTGAGGGAGAGAGGAGAAATGGCCTGCTAGCCTATAACGAGAGCCAGTGAAATCCTTGGCTTTCACAGAGGGGTTTGGAAATGCATTCCTTGTCTGTCTTTTTTTTTTTTTTTTTAGCAGTACACATATAGAAGGTATAGCTTTGTTACCAGACTGGCATATCATCGTGTCCATTTCTGTAGTGGGAACAGTCTGCAACACCATCAAGTTAAAACACCAGTGCCTTTGAATTTGAAGCTATGTTCCTAGGCTGTGGGATTCTAAGTCTGAAATATTTGCCACTGAAATCAGTGTGGAACTGAATAGGTGTCACTGGGCTATGATTCAATATGTGTGTATTTGTTACTAAGAATTTTTTTAAAAAAAAAACCCTCTGTGAAACAAAAATCTTCCCTACCCCTAATATTTCCTGAAAACAGCTTGAGTGCATCTAAGAGTGTAAAGAACATAACAGGGAAAATGAAAAAAGGCAAAGACCCTCTTTGTCCTTCACTTGAAACAAGAACTACTTGAGATAGTGTTTTTCTCGTCGTCGTCGTCATCATCATCATCATGATTAGCAGCTCATCCCTAGAAGACTGATCAACATTATAAATCAATATTAAAATTATCAATATTAAATCAATAATACAAATTTAGAAATAATTTTAGAAATAATTCATCAACTATTAATTATGTGATTAATCTAATTTAATTTTAACAGTTAAAGATTGGAATCTTAAACCCTCTTATTTATATATTTTTAAATCATTTATATTTTTAAAATGATAAACCACCTGTCATCCATAAGGGATTCCACACCAGTGGAACATTTTAAAATAACAAATCCAATATCTAAAACATGGAGTAGTAACAAATAAAGAGGCAAAAAAAATCCTCTTCAGCCAATAAGCTAACAGCACACCAATTAAGTTTAAAAAAGAAAAGAAAAGAACTTGTCAAATTTAATTTAGAATTACTAGAGAGTAAGTTTCACTGAACAGAGAGTAAGGTCCATTGAATGAAGCAGAATTAAATACTCCAAGGATTGGGCTGCAAATGAATTGTCAAAAGGGCAGAAGGAGAAAGCAATAGAATTGTAGTTATGCATCTGTGAAACAGAAATGCTCATACTGATCCATAAGCAGGTAGGTGGATGTTACAAAGGGAATCGTCTGGGTTTTGTTCTCATGACTCAACAGTCAGCCAGTGAGGTCAAGAAGTGTCCTCACATGCAGATTATTTGTTCATATTCCTTTTTGTTTCTGCTTTTTGTTTTTCCACTAGCTGATCCTGGGAAAACAGGATCAGCCAAAACTAGAGCTTGTGTTAATTGCTAGCTTTTGTTAACTGTTGTCTAATTAAAAATATATTTAGTTTAACATTTAAAACTGATTATAAAATAATTTAAATTTATTTTAAGACAATGCACTTTTACTAATGAGAGGGTGGTGTAGTGGGTAGACTGTCAGACTGTGACTAAGTGATCTCTCAGCTTAACCTACCTCATGGCAGTGAAGAGAAAATGAGAAAACAATTGCAAACATTTCCTTGAGCTCCATGAGGGAAACATAGAAAATAAAGGTACAATACAGGTAAGAATACATAGCGTTGCAAGTGCCATAGTTCAGAAAAGCTCATGGCACTGTATTAGAGAAGCAAATAGCAAAGCATAAGAACTTTGTATTGGAAGCCACCAGTTTTAGAAGTTCCATTTTGAGGGAAAGGTAGGATATAAGAAATAAATATAATGCCGGTTCATGTTCAAAGAAAACTCAGGGCCACTTCACCCATAAACAGCCATTTGTACAGACACAGAAATTTCAGTGTAGGAAAGAAAATCTACATCATTTCTGTAGATTATAAATGTGTATATATGTATTTTTCCCAGCAATGGTACTATTTTTCCATGGTGGTGGGATGCATGCTCCTATGAGGCAAGAGGTTATGCTGATGGCAGCAGTACTGCTGGTAGAGTCTTCCATATCAGACAGGCTTTTGCTGAGGAACCAGAATAAATGTGCCAAAAAGTTACTGGGCAAGACCTGTAGTGGGGTGAGGGGAGGATGAGACTGGTGGAGGATATCTTGGAGACAACAGCAGTGGCACCATAGCTAGTGCTTGTTAGTACTGCACAGAAGGAGGCACAGTAAACCCATTTTGAATGCCTTTTACCATGAAAACCCTATGATGAGACAATCCAAAATGAAACAATAGATTACGAGTATAGTTCAATTACAAGTAGTGCCATGGCTCAAGCCAAGAGGACATTCACCTGTTGATGTGCTCAGAGGTGAAAGTAAAGTCCAAAACTACACAACACATATTATAGGAACATGGAATGTGAGAAGCATGAATCAGGGGAAGCCAAACATAGTAAAACAATTCTGGAGTCTATAGTTTACTGAGGCCAAACATGAATCAATGTATTTCACTCATACATTTTGACCACCTTTTCCCACTCTGAAACCTCTGTTGTTTGCTCATGCAGAGAGCCATTTATACTCCTTGCCCTCTAGGCAGATTTTGGGTATACATGACCCCAGTTTTGACCAATTAATTTGCAGTACCTGAAATCCTGAACACCACTATGTCACTCTGAATCTCAATTTGGTCTGCCCTTAGACAAAAGTCTAAGCCACTTCACTACTCACTGCTCTTCTGGACTGGTAATTATAACCTGCTCCCTAAGTCTCTGTCCAAACTTCCTTTATTTCCTTCTCTTAGGTTTTCTGTGAGTGCATGACTGTTTGAATCCTGTGTGCATTTGTGATTGAATTCCCCTCAATAAACACATTTTTAGTTTACTTTTGAATCTCTGGCTGATTTTCTTATGAGGACCAAGTAGACATTGGTGAAAAGATCCTGCTAGTTATTCTACCTCTTGCTGCCTTCTTAATTAATTCCCCACTGAATTGCAGGTACTGCTGGAGAATCCCAAGGGGTCCCCAACTTTTGGGGGTAATAAGCTTACCTATTCAGCTGAGAGACATCAATAGATACTAAAGAAACCAGCTCCAGATTCTTAGAAATCAATGAAACTAGTAAAGATTCTCTATGACTGCTGGCCATTTTTTATCCATTATTTTAGTGAATGGTTCACATGCAGGAAATGATACTGGTGTGCTTGTGAATTTAATTTTTGAACATGCGCTGGATATTTGGAAGGTCTATTAATGCATTAAATTGACAAGACCCAATTCATCAATGCAGGAATTGCACTTGAACATATCTTGAGGGTATAGGTTTTCCAAGCTGAAAAATGCAGTAGGGCCCCTGTACCTTTATTGGTTGTGCTGAAGAGGAAATATCAGCAAGTGTTGCTTGTCATGCTTGTCAGATAACAAGCAACACCTGCAGAAATGTCCTCTTCTATTCCTCCACTAAAGGCACAGGAGCCATCTTCCATTTTCACTCATGCAGTCCTAAGAGGGAAGAGTATAAGGTATTATGCTACTGTTGCTTACTTCCAGGTGTCTTTTCCTCTCTGTTTTCTTGTAAAAAAGATTGCTTCTCAATGCATCTGAAGTCTGAGAATTTACCTCAGGTCAGACTTAGTAGTGACTCTGAAGTTTTAGCTCACTTCCATGACTTTGGCATTAAGACACGTACACCGTAGAAAATTTTAGCTGAAAAAAGAGAGCTTGGGTACCTAACAAAATTTTTCTCTTGTTGATTTGTTTCCTCACACCCTTTTTCTCTGAACTGTCTCATATTTCAGCTGCAGTGAATTAAGGTCCAGACTAGGTACAATGCAAAGTTTGAGAAACTTACTTTTTGGATACAAGTCCCAGAATTCCTTCATCAGCATTGCAATATAGTTCAAAATGCAGCTCTTCCAAGCTTTGATGTACTGGCAACAGACAAAGTACCAGAATAAATTTCACTGATTAATTCTAGATGGCCTTGAATATTATTAGGAAAAAGGCAGGATGTTACTATATTTGCTGGCATATAAGACTCATTTCCCCCCAAAAAAATACTGCTTGAAAATGAGGTGTATCTCATATGCTGGTGTGTCTTATACGTCGGCAAATAGTATTTGCCAGTGTATAAATGGGGTGCATCTTATACATGGGTGCATTTTATATGCTGGCAAATATGGTAACTAACTAGCTGACTAATACTGGTTAATTCCTATAAAGTTGGAGTGGGAATATAAAATGTATTAGGAGAAAATGAGAGTCCAGTGTTGTTTCCACATCCCTGCTGTTCCTCCCCAAACCACTTGCCCCTAGCCATATGCTCATAGCAAAACTGAGATGGGAAGAAACCCCACAGCACTCACTTTCTAGTGTGAGATTTTGCTGAGGGTGAAACATGTCTACTCCTCCCATCCAGCTGTGCTGCACTTTAAACTTCCCCTTTTTTTCCCCTCTCATTACAGGAATTTAGCAGGACCCATGTTAAGCTCTGCTTCTGCTGCTTGAAGAAGATAAAAAACTGGGATGCCAGAAAATGGCAAGTGCAGCTCAGTGCTCCCATTCTAAGTAATCTTCAGAAGCTGCCTCACTCGTTCTCTCTCTCCAAATCTTCTATAGAGTGGCATTATTTTAATGCCTCATTAGTCACTCTCATTTGCATAAACTGACCTACATTTGCTGATAAAAAAATAACCTTTAGAGATCATAAAGGGGAAGGAAGGAAGATCTCTCTCACACACCTCCTTTCTCTCATGGGGGGGGAAAGCCCTAGGTGGGTTATTAGACTGGGCACTTAAGAAGTTACTTAAATGTTTATTCTGATCTTAGACTGCACTAGTTTCAAATTGTTTCTCCAAAGTGGCCTAGGTAGTAGTAACAGCTATTTAAGCAGAAAAACAACTGAGAGCATGGTAAACTGGAATTCTACTATTTCTAGGTCCCCACTTTTGCAAATCAAATAAGTAGTATGATAGGCATATGAATAGCCCACAAAGATGCTGATTTGGGGCTGTGTAAGATATTGAGGTCTGTGTTTGCAATAAATCTGTATACAGTGCCTGAATTTGCAGGTAAGGTTGCACCTTTGAGCAAGTAACACCTGCTCAGATTTCCACTTCTACACAACCATTAAAAGCATTTCCCATTTTTCATTCTGGCAACCCAATTGCTGGTAACGTATGGCTGAACTCTTATTAAAGACTTCTCTCTTTGCATAACTCAAAATAATCTTAACAAATATATTGACATATAAAAATGTGCACTGTATTTTTGGCTGATCTCAATATTGTGCTTGATATCTTTGGAATTAATTAGACATTTTGAAAAAGAAGCAATTTTTTTTTAAAAAAATAGATAAAATCTTACACAGACAAAATTAAAATCTTAAAAAGAAAAAAAAACCCTGAGATTTTAGATCAGAAACTGTTTTATACAGCCTCGTACACATGGAATGAGGTTTTTCTATGCATATCCTAATGGGAATTGCTTGTGTTAGCACTGTTTTTGAACTGACAGCTATAGCTGTCAGCGCTTACTATTCAAAATATCTCAGATTCTGCCACTGAGAAGTTTGCAACTGTGGGACTGGAGACTGGATTTAGTCTCTGTCACCACCTCATCTGCTAAGCAGTTGATTGGAGGATTTCAATCTTTTTAACAGTGCTCTGTGCATACAGCCCTGACTGCTCCACGTGCTTTGGACTGGGCACTTGAGGGTTAACATAAATTTATACCATTAAAAAGTAGATTTTTAGATGTGGAAACAATTCATGCCTGTGTTTTAAATGTTTCTTTAATTTGGTAGCAACCAAATTAAATAATCAAAATATGTCCTTTTATCTGAAATTTGTAGCAATGTACTATATTGATTTTTCTAAAAAATTCTGAAGGTATTTTTGTGGAATAAAATGCAGTTAGTATAATAGTGTTTCTGATGTATCAATTCTAGTTCTCTACAGGTATACAGTTTTATTCATGGATGTATTGAACTAATACAATATAGTCCTACCAAGAGCAGACTCACTGGAACCAATAAGATTTCAGTTAGCTTGATTAACAAATCTTATTTATTTCAATTGGTCTACTGTAAGTAGAGAGGCATAAATACCCTAAAAGCACTAGAACCTGTATGATCTTGGAAGCTAAGCAAGATCAGCACTGATTAGTGCTTGGATGCAAGACCATCAACGAATACCAAGTGCTGTAGGCTGTATTTCAGAGGAAGGAACTGGCAAAACCACCTCTGAGTATTCCTTGCCTAAGAAAACCATATGAAATTCATGGGGTCACCATAGGTTGACAGGCAACTTGAAGATGCATAACATACACTCATTCTTAGTAGAGCCAGCACTGGATTTAGCCCATTGTGGTTATTTTATACCTGTTTTTTCTATGTTGTTGGTGGTTTTCTACTGAAGGTTGGATAGTTAGCAAATGTTGCTGCATTTTCTTGTTAGATCTCTTTTGTGTTTGTCTCTCTAGATGTGTTTGTGGTGTTTGTGGTGTTTGTGTTTGTGATGTAAAGTAATGTATGGCTAACGAGATAACAGCATTGCAACTACATCAGGACTAAGCAAATTTCAGAGTTATCTTCTGTATTTAATGGAAAGATACATACTTTTTTAAAAATGACATTTCATCTTATTCACCCTTACATGTAAAATTTAAGGCCATTTCCGCCTTACACTGTTATAGTGCTATTATTATTATTATGAAAAGATGGAAATTCTTTGTTTCCACTTTGTAAGCCTAGAGGCCCAGTTTTCAGTGGTGACAGGAGTACATTTGCAATATTAAAGTATGTGTGCCAGCTGTACCCATTTCTAGAGATATCTCATCTGGCTGTGGTGACACATGCCTTGGTGAAATCCCATTTGTAATGCACTGAGAACAGAGACCAGCTCGGAGTCCATCTAAGCCACCACTATTGGAAAAAAAGTAGAATATAATTGTACCATATAAACAAGTAGGAGAGCCAAGGCACTGAGGAAATGCTCAGAGTCTCTAGAAAGCCAAGTAAGCCATATAAATCCACCTCAATAGTAGCCACATAAATGAAAACATGGCAAGTTATTATAAAGTCCTGTTGTAACTTACATTATGAAAGCTATACAAAGAAAAACCAGTGTGCCACTGATGCCAAATGTCAACAAGATTTATGATGTTCATATGACAAACAAACCTTGATATCCAATGTCTTAGAGCATTTCTGCTAGCCTTCTTTCCAGGAAATGTAGAACAGAAATATTATTGAACACTCTGTATATTAATATGTGTCTATGTTTTGCAGGGAAGTGTTGCTTTTCACTTCCTTTGATTTCAGTAGTTTTGCTTCATCTTCCCACAGATCAATAGCATTAGGAATCTGAAAAGGCTGCCAAAGAAGCTAAACAAAGAAGCAAGCTTGTAAGTACCCTGCTTGTATCACCTGATAAATGGTCCCCTCTTTAAAGAACTTATCTCTTTAGGATTTGCAGTATGAGGAATGGCATCATTTGTACTGTTTGCTCGGCTGGACGACTGAAGCTGGATCCATTTAAAAGATAGTGAGATACCGTCGACAGCAATAGACAGGGTAATTGCAGAGCCACTACTGTGGTATAAATTACATCACTCTAAGTGGTGGAATGGCCTGAAGAGAGGGAAAAAATTTCTGACAATTTACTTGTCCTGCTGCCCCTTTGACTGCTTATCACCAGTCAGCAGAAGAAAAGAGCTTGAGGTGAAAAAATTAAGTATTGATCAAATTAACAGTTTTTACTGATCTCTTTAAGAGAAAAAAGGACTGGAACAATTAAATTTAGAACACAAAAGACTAGGCAGGATAACTCTTGACCCTGGGATGGCAAAGCTCCCTGACACCGACAAGCAGAAAATACAATCTTGCTATGGAATTGTCTTTCTATTAGATTGGAACAATCTTGCACTGGCAGGGGAAATGGAGAGGGAGGGTAGGGTAAGGTGGGGTGGGGTGGGAAGAGGCAGACTGAGGAGGCTAGATGACCCAATGGGACTTTCCCATTTCTAATTCTCAGATTTCTACTGGGAAGTTAAAGTAAAGTGAGAATCTGATCAGCTTACTTGCTGTATCCAGCTAGGCTCTAGTTATTTGCTGCATTCAATTGGGCTGCATTCAACTAGGGCAGGGACAAGAAAGGAAGAAATTTCAATTTCACATCTTAACTGAATGGCCTGCGTTGTTAATGAAGTAAAGTACTCCTTCCACATTCATAGGTTTGACCTTCACAAATTTGATTATTTGTGAGGCAAGCATGTCTCACCCCTCTCAGTTCTTATCCCATTCCCTTGCATTTTGCTGGGCGTGGAGAAGAAAGGCAAGTATCCAGAAAAAAGCAAGAGAATTGGGTGAGGAGACTCATATGAGCCTTCTTCTCCCCTCTGGAGCTCCCTCTCCCACTCCCTTGTGTTTGTCCCTGGTGTGCAAAAGGCAAGGGATTGGGAGGGGGGAGCCCCAGAAGGGAATGAGAGGGAGATCGTGGGGGAGGATATTTGCAGTTTTTCCACTTTTGCAAGGGTTACAAAGCCTCACAGAAGTGGAGGGGGCACTGTAGAGATGAGGATGAATAATGCATTATTCCTTGCCAGATGTTCTTCCGATGATTCTCGGTAAGGGGCAGAACAAGGGCAACCACCAGACCTATTGTTTAAATGCTGAGTCTCAAAGTCCTACACAAAATAAACTCAAGCAAGTATGCCTCAATTTTGCCACATTTGTTGCTGAAAAACATGTGGGGAGGCTCCACTCCACAAATAAACACACTAACCTCAATTCTTCCTAGAATAAAAAGCCACAACTTTATTGGTTACAGCTAAAGAGGCTCAGCTACATCTTGGACCTGGATCCAGGTAGTGATCAACTCACTTGATGGCTGATGGAAGACAACTCACGCAGCCCACCTGCTGTGATATCTGGAATGAGGGATGTAGGAAGCAACATGACCAGAAGCCATTGAGTGGTTCTCCTGTCACTTGTGAGGTGGGTAGAGCTGTCTGCATGACTTTCTGTGCCCTCCCCCTCCAATGTGCAAAAGAGGAACCAACCAGGAATGGCATGCCATCACTTGCAAAGGCTCCAACTCTTCTTGTTTGTTTTCCTTTTTGTAAAGAAACTTAGCATGCTGGGATCCATTATGGGCCATGAGGGAGCTGTCCCAGAAGCCTGCATCCCCTCCCTAATTCTCTCATCCTTTTATAATTTTTAAAAATTTCCTCCCAATATTTTCCACTTTTTCTGTTGTTGTTGTTTTTCTTAATGAGGTGTTGTGGCAGCATAGTAGTGGTTGTGAGAGGCTGCCCAGAAGCTCCACTTCCACACATTTTGTTTCTATTTTTTCACATTTTTCTGTTTTTCGTCAATTTTTTAAAAATTCCTTTTTAATTTTTTTTAAATACTTCATTCTTCTTGAATATCTGGAGCCCTCAAACACTATGTATTTTTCCTCATTTTTTAAAAACAAATATATCTTTATTTTCCTGTTACCATTTTTCTTCTGGTGTCCTGCAAAAAAAATCATGGTAGGTAGGAGAAGTGTCTCAGGAGTACCTCATAATTTCCACATTTAAAAAAACAAAAACAATATTCTTCTTTTGATTTTCTTTCTCTCTATCTCCTGCCCCCTCTTAAATATCTGGTGCCTGGGAAACTAGGAATAACTGTGCGGAATGGCCAAGAAATCCTCAAGCCCTTGCTATGTCCACCCCCCATCATTTCAATTCTCCCCTGACCCATTTTTCTGTGTTGCTGTGCGGTTCACTTCTTCCCCCACTCCCATGATCTTGTTCTATTTACCAGACTTTTTCAGTGAATGGGCTGATGCTACAGCAGGAACAATTTGGTCAAAAGAATGACTTTCTTCCTCATATCTCCCAACCTTCTGCTTTGCACTTTTGATGGTTAAGTAAATATATTTCAACTTGCCCTTTCTGTGAAATGGGTTGTAGCTTGAGCAGAAAAAAGTAGTATCAAAAGAATACTTTTGTCTTCTATGGAGTAGACTGCTCCCCTACCATCTCTGCTTTGGACTAAAGTTACGTACTTCATCTGAGTGCTTGAGTCCACATGAGGGCAATTAGACCAATACAAGTTCTCCATAAGTATTTTCAGAAATATTTATTTTATGCATGCGCCATCTATCTTAAACATTATGTATGTGTCTGGATAAAGCATACAGGGAACGTGTGTTTACTTGTGTTTATGGAGAACAGACATTTTTCCCTAATGCAGTTCCTTCCTTTTTCCCCTAATGCAGATACATAATTGTGAAAGCTGATATGCAATTCCTTGAAATAATAAATATTGTGACAACGTATTTAGTCTCTGAAGAGAGAGCAGAAGGTGAGCTGTGTGTGTGTGTGGGGGGGGTTAATTCTTGACCCTTTGACTTTTTTTTTTTAAGACTTATGTGGAAGCTTTTGCTAGTTTTTGGCCATGTGCTCTCCCTCTTCAACACATCAGAGAACACAAGGACTTCCTGGATAGAACAGAGGAAGAACTGATCCTACAGAACCAACAAGAAGAAACTGTCAGGGAAAATGAAGAGGACTGTAACACTGAGGGAGCAACTTGGAGAACGGTCACTGTTAGGACAAGGGATTCAGAACTGCTCCAAATAAGCAAATGCTGGATTACATCATTGTATGGATTACACTTAATGATTTGTTATCAATGGAAAAGGGTCAATGACAAATGAAAGCTGAGGATATATTGATTCAAGAAGGGTTTGTATTAGGCAGTTTGCTTATAGACAACTGACTGAACATTTTAAAATGGATAAAAATTACTTGAATTTGAAATGTCTACATCTGATTTTGAGAAGCATTATGTACAGATGACGAAAATTTAATTACTAAAATGTATAACTTAATGTTGAAAACAGATACAGCAGATGAACAAGTTAAAGATTGTATGATTAAGTGAGCTCAAAAAATTGGTCATCAAATCTAGGGAGAACAATGGGAAAGGTTGTGGATATTAAATTTAGTATGAATAATGATTCGTAGATGGTAGTTAACACTGGAAAAATTGTCCTAAATATAAAATGTTTCTTCTAATACTAGTTGGAAATGTAAGAAGAAAGAAGTGACTTTTTTGCATGTAGTGAACATGTGTAAAAGTAAAGAAATTTTGGACTTTGATGCACCAACTAATAGAAGACATTTTGAAAATCAAGATTAAACTAGAGCTGGAGATGTGGTTACTGAGACTGATGGATGAACAGATAAATTGAGCTGACAAAAGAATTTTACAATATATATTTGCCGCAGCCAGCTACTCTTGGTTCAGAGATAGAAAGAGGCAAAGACTCTGGCACAAAATGACTGTATGATGAAAGTTCTTGACTTGCTTGAAATGGACAAATTAACCTCATTTTTGAAAGATGTGTCTATGATCAACATTTACAAAATCATTGGGAAAGTTTTTTTTAAAAAAACTTAGGGTTTAGATATTGATATAGTACTTTAGCAGAAGCATATTTCTTAGTTATCAACTATATAAACGTCAAAGTTTGTGAGTGAATTTGTCTGTTTGTCTGTGAAGACCTCATATGATTGGCTGGCTGTGAAAATTCTATGGAATCCTGGAGTTTGCAGTTTAGGGAGTGGCCTTTAGAATTCTCAGCCAGAGAGCTTAGGCTGGTTCCTATGGAGACAAGGCATAGCAGCAAGAAGGAGGAGGGGAGTGTATTCCCTCAGGAAACCAACCTCTGTATGTTAACAACTCTGAGTACAGATTGGATTGGGGAATATGGGAGGAAGTCACAGGTACTGGAATAGGCTGGTTGCTATGGAGATGAAGCCTAGCAGCAAGGTGGAGGACAGTGTATTCCCTCAGGAATCCAAACTGCGCATGTAAATAATTCTGAGTACAGATTGCATTGGGACATATGGGGGAAAGTTATGTTTACCCTGATTTCTGGGGTCCCATGGGGGATACCTCAATGTGCTCCAAATAATGTGGAATCGGAATTAGCCAGAGCACAAGCTATAGCAATGCAAGAGGCAGCGCAACTTTTACCCAGTGTTTATGGGGTCAGTCCGAATCAAAAATCAAGCAAAAGTAAATTACAATTGTTTTCTTTATTTAAAAGACAATCACTGCGCACATACGCACTCACTCACACAGACCTAAGAAAGTAAAGGGAGGAAATTCGATAGGGGACTTCAAGAAGGAGTTTCAGGAGGAATACTACACCTGATCCTGTAGCCCGGGTAGCCAGAAGAAAGTCAATTGGAGCAGAGATTCTCAGCACATGGAAGCTGAGGGGAAGGCTCAGCAAACAGAGCAGCAGCAAGGCGGGATGGAAGCCAAGAGCGATCTGAAGAAACGCTCAAAATCAGGGGTTCTTATAGGGAGAAATGTGCCTGCAGAGTAGCCCATTCCTGGGGAAAACAATGGGTTTCGGGTTGGAGACAAAGCCTCCAAAAGGTCAATACTTTGAATGATTGGATTTTGATGGAGTTGTCAATAGCGCAGACAGTATACAAATGGAGAGTGCTCAACAGTTGAGTAGTCAGAAGCGCTAATCTCGTCAAGCTGCCTGTTCGAGGCAAGAATCTTTTGTATGCTTGATGCATACATAATTTAGGTTTAAAGTGTACTTGCCTGGAGGTCTCCTGAAGCTGCATGCTGAAAAATTACTGGCCTACCTGGATTTGTTTTGTATTTTTCAGCCTGTTCAGCCGTGTCCATGTGCGTGCTCGTCCAGGGGCCTCGCAAGCACGTGGAGGGGAGCAGTTTGGAATGGCCAATCTTTTGATTTCAAATTATATTTAGTAGACCTCGGGCTCGGACTATACACCACCGTAACAGTTACAGGTACTGGAGAAGACAGTTTGTTGAGTTCTTAAGAGGAAAATAAAATCCCAGGCAATGCTGGATATATATGCTAGCCTACTATATAAAAGTCAAAGTTTGTCTGTTTGTGAGTGAGTTTATTTGTCCATGTCAGGCAGAGAAAACCTCATATAATTGGCTATGTCAGGCGAGAAGTCCTCATATGATTGGCTGCCTGAGAAGGAATCTGGGATTTTGCAGTTTAGGGAGGAGCCTTTAGAATTCTCAACCAGAGAGCTATTAGGCCTGGCTGGCTGCTGTGGAAACAAGGCCTAGTAGCAAGGAGGAAACAGAACTTCTGTATGTTAACAACTCTGAACACAGATTAGATTGGAGAAGATCGGGAAAAGTTACAGGTATTGGAGAAGACAGTTTGGGGAATTAGAGACAAAGGATCTCAAATCTATGTATTTCAACCACATCTAATTTCTTAGGTGAGGCAAGGTAAGGTAATTCCTAAGGTATTACCTATGAGAAAATAAAATCCTCGGTAACCCTGGGTATATATGCCAGTATTATATATATTATATTATATTATATTATATTATATTATATTATATTATATTTCATCTCCATTTCCATCTCTGTAATAGCTTTGAGGAAGTATGTTAGTAGATCAGTTTTTAATCATCATCTGAGAGGCTAGAAGTCATTGTTGTCATTGTTGTCTTACTCCATGTAGTTTTGTGTAGTTTTAGTTAGTGCAGTTTTAGATGTGTGTTTTTTCTTATGTATGTGTAGTTTTTGTATATCCTTGTGTGTTGTTTTATGTATATAAATACATCAGTTTAATAAAAACAAATCTCAGAAATCTCCAAGAAGGAAGAATTGGAAGTTATGCAGGACATCAGTTAGCCTAATATCTGCTAGGAGAATAGCTCCGATAAGCATAGGCTATCCAACAAATTCCTGATGTGCTGTGCAAATAATTTCTTCTTTTAAAAGGCGGAGGAAAGTACAAAGGGATCAGCAATCCCAGACTTGATCATAAAAGATAGGGAGAAGTCACCGGAATCAAAATAGTTGGCACTTTGTTGGTGGGGGGAGGTTGACCACGCAATGCCAGAATTTATGATTGTGGCCAAAATCAAACGCAAGTCTTAGATTTCAGGAAAACTGATTTTATCAAACTGCGGGAAATGCTAGGCAGCATCTCATCATTAGGGATGCAAAAGAAAAAATAAAACCAACGTAGGTGGGATTTTATGAAAAAAGAACTGCTGAAAACACAATCACAACCAATTCCATGGAAGAAGAAAAAGGGAAACATCTGAAAAAGCCAATGCAGCTGCATGGTAAACTCAAGGTGGAAGTGAAAAGAAAAACAGCATAAATAAAGAATGGAAAGAATGATGAATCACTAAGGAAGAATACAGGTGTGTAGCATAAGCTTGCAGGACTAGTGTATGGAAACTGAAGTTCAAAATGAGCTGAAACTGGCTAGGCAAGCAAGGAGGAGCAAAAGGGAGTTTTTCAATTAAGTTTAAAACAAGAGAATGATGAAAGAATTGATGGGACTGCTGCTCAGAAAGGATGGTAAAATGGTAAGAGGTCACAATAAAAAGATAAAACTGATCAATATCTATTTTGCTTCATTTTTCCCCCAAAAAGAAGATTGTATGATGTCCATTGCCTATTTATTCATTAGTTTTAAACAATATGCCTGCTGAGGCCAAGGGGGACATAGTTTTGAGATACAGAAGGAGGGGAAGGGATGAAATGAAACTGAATTAATGGGCATAATGCTAACTGTCCTTCAGCATTTTCAACTGTGCTCCGTCCTCTTTCAACTGCTCCACCTTCTCATTTCTAATATAGTCCAAAATGGGAAACAGTCCCATCCCCCTTCTATTCATATATGCTCCACTGAACCAATCATTCCCCACCACCACCATGAGAAATTGAGATCAAGAAGACTTTTACAGGGGATAAAAGGTGCACTGGTGCATGCACTCTCAACTAAGGCTAAACAGCTCTTCATTGAAGGAAAGGGACCTACTGTGAGCATGTGCTCACTCACGAGTGAGGTTCGCCCCTGTTACTGCTGCTGTTGTGTGAAGGACTAGAAGCAGCATCTGAGGAACCACTCTAATGCATCCAAACAGCAGCAATAGCATCATCCCTTGATGGGAGGAAATTGAGGCATGGTCTCACTGAACATAAAGCTAAAGTTGATGGGGGAGGGGAAGGGAGGGGGTGGGGCTCAGGGTAAAAGATTTGAGGACTAGCAGCGTTTTATTTTTTCTCAGGTGGAGGCATATAGCTCTTCCATTGTTTGTGCATTCTTAACTTCTTTACTGTCTGAATCATAGAACTGGAAGACACCACAACAGTTATTGAGACTACTCCATGCAGGAACACACGCTCAAAGCAGCCTCAGTAAATGGCCGTCCAGCCTCTGTTTAAAAACTTCCAAAGAAGTTGATTCCACCACATTATGAGGCAGCATAGTCCATTGTTGAATGGTTCTTACAGTGAGGAAGTTCTTCCTGATGTTTAGGTGTGTGACACTGTAGGTTTATTTCCAGTCTCTTAAGTTGACTTCCAGCCTTGCAAGACTGGAAATTCCCTCCCAGCGTTCTACTGGGGTTCTTGCCAGCCTTCCAAAGCTGATTCCCACGCATGGAACGACTGTCAATCTCCCAGCTCTATCAGGTATGCTGCCACCACCCCCCTGAATTATGAATATTTGGACAGAACAGGAGGGACTCCGCCCAATCTCTAAGCATAAGGAACTTCCACCTCCCTCTTCCCCCCGAGTGAGAGAGGTCCTATGTAGCGTGTGCCAACCCTGGCGTGGAAATGGAGAGAAACGGAGGTTTATAAAAGTGTTTTAATCAAGGCATGCAAATAAACAATATACACTTCGGAGACTCCCCTCTCCCAGGTACACTTAGTTACAAGAATTTACAAAACAGATATAACAGCACAGATACATTCTTAAGATCAGCCAATTCTCAAAATAACAACATCCCTAATGCGACTAACTACTTATTTCTAGTTACTCACAATTAGGTTATAGGCGTAGATGGTCTAAAGGAGAAGAGAGGGGGTCCAGGAGACACGGTATGCTGCCAGCTCGACTGGCCCAGCTCTCCTCTCTTTCTCTCTGTCTCTCTCTCTGGCCACATGGCCTCTCAGAAGTTTTATATTTTCCTCCTTGGAAGGATCTGGAAGCATCTCCAAGATGCCCACCTCTTTTCCTTTTGGTTGGTCAATTCTCACCTTGTGACCTGTGATGCTGACCCTTTCCTTTTGGTTGGTCAACTCTCACCCTGTGACCCTTGATGTAATCCCAACATCTCATTAACCCTTGGTTTGCCTGAAGAGGGAAGTATCTCCCTTTGATAAGCCTAGATAATGGAAAGCCCCATTATCACAAGGTGAAATCTCTTTTCCTGTACTTTGAATCCATTGCACTGTGTTCTAGTTTCAGGAGCAGCAGAAAACAAGCTTGCTCCATCTTCAACAAGACATCCTTTCAAATATTTAAACACGTCTATCATGTCACATCTTAACCTTCTTTCCATCAGGTTAAACATACCTAGCTCTCTAAGCCACCTCGCATAGGGCAAGGTTTCCAGACCCTTCACCATTTTGGTCACCCTCTTCTGGACACATTCCAGCTTGTCAATATCCTTCTTCAATTATGGTGCTCAGAACTAGGTACATATTCCAGGTGAGGCCTAACAAAGCAGAATAAAGTAATATAATCTCTACACTCTATTACTATTGATGCAACCTAGAATTGCATTGGCTTTTTTAGCTGCCACATCAAACTGTTGACCCATGTTTAGCTTGTGGTCCACTAAAATTCCTAGCTCCCTTTCACATGTACTGTTTTCAAGCCAGGTATCAAACACAACTTATTTTAAACCTATATCTGTGCATTTCATTCTTTCTTCCTAAGTGTAGTACCCTACATTTCTCCTTGTTAAAATTCATTTTGTTAGTTTTGGCCCAGAACTCTACTCTGTCAAGGTGATTTTGAATTCTGATCCTGTCATCTGGGGTATTAGCTATCTCTCCTAATTTGGTATCAGCTGCAAATTTGATGAGCGTGCCCTATATTCCTTCATCCAAGCCATTGAAAAAGATGTTGAATAGCACTGCACCCAGGACAGAACTCTGTGGCACCCCACTAGTCACTTCTTTCCAGGATGAAGAGAACGTATTGGTGAACATCCTTTGTGTTCGGCTGGTCAGCCAATTACAAATCCATCTCACAATAGCATTGTCTAACCCACATTTTACTACCTTGTTTGCAAGAGTATCATGGGGGACCTTTTCAAAGGCCTTACTAAAATCAAGATATACTACATGCACAGTATTCCCTTCACCCACCAAGCTTGTAACTCTATCAAAAGAGAGAGAGAGAGAGGAGATTAATCTGGCATGACCTGTTTTTGAGAAACCCATGTTGACTTTTAGTGGTCATGGCATTCCTTTCTAAGTGCTTATGGACTGTCTGTTTTATTATGTGTTTTAGGTCCTTTCCTTTTATTGATGTCAAGCTGACTGGGCCATAATTGCTTGGATCCTCTTTTTTTCTCCTTTTCAAAGATGGAGACAACATTTGGATTCCTCCAGTCTGCTGGGATCTCCTGATCTCTAGGAACTCTCAAGGATTATTGCCAGTGGTTCTGAAATTTCTTCTGCCAATTCTTGTAATACCTTTGGATATAGTTCATTGGGCTCTGGTGACTTTAATTCATTAAAAGTAGCCAGATATTCCTGTACCTATTCTATGTTGCATTTCCCCTTATTACATCATCTGTTCAATTTTCTTCAAGTTGAAGACTGTTTTCCTTTTGAGAGAACACTGTTACTTCAAAACGTGGGTTACTTAAGGTCCACCCATGATACCAGTGCCTCCACCTGACAATGGGGAAATAATTAGCCCAAAATTAGGAGGCTTGTGAAAGGGGATAAAATAACAAGATCTTTCCACCAATGTTCATGGGATCATGCAGGAAAGAACCAGCCAGAGATTCAAAATGAAACGAAAAATGTGTTTTATTGAGGCAAATTCATTCATGCATGCATACAAGGTACAAACAGTCACATATTCACAGAAGAGCTAACCGAAGAATAAAAGAAGGAAAAAATATGCATAGTGAGCCTGAGAGGTTTGGAGGTTATAATTATCAATCCAGAAGAGTAGTGAAGAAGCAGCAATGTTCCTTAGACTTCTGTGTCTAAGGGCAGTACACAGCTGGGAATCAAATGGCAGGGAGACATTCAGCAATGGATGAACTGCAAAGTAATTGCTCAAAGCTGGGGATTTTTATACTCTATTTCCCTCCCTGAAGGAATTTTTCCTTCCTTTATCCTGAAGGGAGGGAAATAGAGTATAAAAATTATGTGAGAGTCATGTGTGAGTTCATTGCTTTCTGGAAGAGTAAACAAAAAAGGGTCTAGAATGGGCTGATTTTTCAATGTCTTGGTTGGGTAAAGTGACTGGGCAAGGCTTCGGTAGGAAATGCACACAGCAGGAGTGCTTGCCTGCACCTGGGCAGTTTGACTATTGTTTTCATTGAATGAACTTAGAGCTATTAAGTCAGGCTTTCTTGGCTAATTCTCAGTGAACTTATGACCTTGCCATGC
This sequence comes from Iguana delicatissima, assembly GCA_948472985.1. NCBI lineage: Eukaryota > Metazoa > Chordata > Lepidosauria > Squamata > Iguanidae > Iguana > Iguana delicatissima. The sequence goes on along the minus strand of CAOKZL010001953.1, from coordinate 337,159 downwards.
TGAGGTTACCTTTAGCTTCCTTTCCAGCCAGGGTCCTTTCTCCACATGGCTTTTCATCCATAAATGTGTATAATTTATATTTTATGCCAATTAAACATACTTACCAATTAATATATTTTGCCAGTTAGACCATATCAAAGCATGGAGGTGTACAGTCACTAACAAGACCAAGGCAAAGAAGGCATTGAGTAGTTCTGCCTTTTCTCTGTCCTCTGTTACCACTTCTCAATCTTCTCCTCACAGCATCCCTACCATGTCTTTGTTTTTCCTGTTGCTACAGATTTAACAACAAAATAGCCCTTTTTATTGTTTTTAACCTCTCTACATGTGCTGGCTATTTGTTTGAATTCCTCTTTAATGATTTCCTGCCTTTTCCATTTCTTGTACATGGCGTTTTTAAATCTTAGTTCAGTTGAAAGTTCTTGAGACATCCAGCCTGGTTTCTTTAGACAATTCCCATTTTTCCTCCTCAATGGAATTATTTGAAATATGCCTTCAATATCTCATTTTAAAGAAAGTCCCATCCATCATAAACTCCTTTCTCTTATTAGTATGTCTCCCTACAGGATGACAGCTAATACTGAAATCAACTTTCTTAAAGTCTAGAATGCAAGTCTGCCTATGCTTGGCTTCCCCTTACTTTTGCATTACAGATTTCAGAAGAACATGGTCACTCCCACCTAAGGATCTTGCCACTTCCACATCATTAAGCAGGTCATCACTGTTAGTTAAGATCAGGTCCAAAACAGCTGATCTCCTTGTTGCCTCATCCATCTTCTGGACAATGAAATTGTCTGCAAGGCAAGTGAGGAATTTGTTGGACCCAATATTCTTGGCAGAATTTGACTTCCAACAAATATCAGGATAGTTGAAATCTCCCATTACCACTGTCTCTCTTTTTTCTGAATGTGTGGTCATTTATTTTAGGAAGGCCTCATCTAAGTCCTCAATCTGTCTTGGGGGTCTGTAATAAAATGACATCCCTGTTTTTACTCTCCCCATATAAAGCTCATCCTCCTCCCTTCCTGTTTGGTATATTTCTCTGAAATAGTTTGTATCCCTCTGTTACCACATTCCAATCATCAATCTCATCCCACCAGGTTTCAATGATGCCCGTTATATCATATCTGCTTTGCTGTGTTAAAAGTTCAAGTTCATCTTGTTTATTTCCCATGCTCTGTGCATTAGTGTAGAGACATCTTAGACCATGGGTCATCCCCCTAGCTGCTTATTTAAGATTTTTCTCCTCCTACTGTTAGGTTCTTTTACTATTCATTCAGTTCCCTCAGTGACATTCAGCTTATTATCTCTAGCACTTGATGAACTCATGTCCTCAAGAATACTGTCATATTCTACCACATAACTCAGTTTAAAGCCCTCTTGATCAGCTTTGTGAGCCTCTTAGCAAAAATGTTCTAGCCAACTGCTGTGAGGTGCAACCCATCATTTGCCAGTAATCCATCTTCCTAAAACTGCAGACCATGATCCAAGAAGCCAAATTGTTCTTGGGGGCACCATCTGCAGAGCCAGTTGTTTACCTCCACTATTGTTCTCTCCCTACCTGGACTGTATCCTCCACCTGGAAGGGCTGATTTTCATTGACAGTCTGTTCAGTATAAATATAAAATGTATTCAAAAACAAAGAATGTATAAAGTTAAAACATTAAACATTGAAAGCATTAAAATTAATTAAAAAGCTATATAAACCATAAAACATCACAGTGCATCATTAAAAGCCCATCCCACTCAGTTTTCCAAAAGGTTAGTGGCACAAGAATGTTTTCCATTGACAGAAGGAGAACAGGGAACCATCCTGGCCTCCCTAAGGATGGAATTCCAAGGACTGAGGCTTTGTCCCTTGTCCCCACCAAACAAGCCTGGGAAGGTGGTGGGACAGAGGGAAGGGCCTCTCCAGATGATTTGAGAGGTCTAATGGGCTCATAAAGGGAGATAAGGTCCTTCAAATAGCCTGAAACAAAGCCATAATAATAAGAACCACAATAATAATAATAATAATAATCGCCATAAGAATCTGTAGTAATAATAATAGAAGCATGTAAACAGTAGATTTGAAATAATGATAGCACAATGATTGTAAAGACAAAGAAAGAGGGCTTGAGTTACGTCAGTACTATCATTCCACATAACTAAATGGAGTTTTTATGTTTAACAATTAATTTGTGTTCATGATTTTTACTGAAAATAATTTTCTTGGAGAGAGAAAAGAATGTTAAAAAATTACCTGCACCGTGTGTCAAATATGCTGGATATGCCACTGGAGATATGCAGAACAAAACACAGGAGGAAAGGTTGAGGGAGCCAGGTATGTTCAGCATGGTGAAGAGAAGACTCCAGAATGATATGATTGTACTCTCAAGAGCTGTCACAGAGAGGATGGTGTGGGGCTGCTCTCTGTTGCTCCAGAGGGTAGGACCAGGTCTAATAGTTTGAAGTTACAGGATGGTATATTTCAGTTTAACATTAGAAGGAATTTCTTGACAGTAAGAGCTGTTCAAAAAATGGAGCCAATTACCTAGAGAAGTGCAGGGTTTCTTTCTTTGGATGTCTTCAGAAGGAGTCTAGACAGCAGTCTGCTGAGGATGCTCTAGCTGGATTTCCTGCACTGAACAGGAGGTTGGACACAATGTCCTATGGGGGCCCCCTCCAACTGTGTAATTCTAACTGTAGTCAGTGTCTGTTTTTCAGATTTCAACTTCAATGTTTCCTGGTTATAAAACTGTGAAAGACAAGAAATTACTGTACAACATGGGTGTAATTTTGCACACATGAAGCTACATGACAATTGTGCATTAATGAATTGTGAGACCATGTGACTGAATGTGCAAACAAATGTGAAATGTACAATTACAATGTGCAAGGCCCAATAGCACTGCATACACAACTTGGCTTCCACAATCTTCAACTGAATATGACTTCTGAATTGGAAAACCATGTCCAATGACTTCTGTAGGGAATCTTACATCTGTGTAAATCACTAACAGGGTGCCAATTTTTTCTCTAACTCCTTAGTTACTTAATTATACATAGTATCTGTGTATATTTATGCATATGCCTTAATATGTAGTATGAATCTGCTTATGAATAATTTGTTCATGATTTAGATTTATAACACAAATAGGCTGTGTGTGGAGTACCACTACTCTGTTGCTCTCCAGAAAACATGCAGAGACTTTCCATTGTGTTTAATGAAGCACAGGATGCTATTTTATAACGGTTGCTGGAGTGAATCATTTCCATCACACATCGAATAATACAGTAAAACGCACCAACTCATTATCATTCATGCCCAGTGCCCATTGGTAGATTCTCCAGGTGCCCACCTTTCTTAAATTTCCAGTTTATTTATTTTCTCCTTTTTACTGTTGTTGAACTGACCTCCCCTTTATAGTTACTTTGATCTCTTCCCTGCCTAGTCTCTTTGGTATGTTAACTGCATTCCTAACCCTAGTAATCTAAAATCTATTCATAATAAATCACCCATTAATTACCCTCATTCCTAAATAAACAAACTTTTCCTGGCCAGGCTGACCAGATGTCTACTTACTACCTCAGGCAATAAACAAACAATGCTCGATATTGACCATTTGGTAACACATTATTTTCATAAAAAACCTCTCTTATCATATTCAGCACATTATACATTCATTCACATGTCATGGAAACAACATGACAAGACACTATGTTTGGTTGCTCAGTTGGAACTAGGAATCATGACTGGATGGATTACTTGTCACGTGCCTTCAAGTCATCTCCAGCTAAGGGTGATCCTAAGGTGAACCTATCATAGGAATTTCTAGGGCTGACTGTGTGCAGTGTGCCCAAGATCACCCAATGGGTTTACATGGCTGAGTGAGGAAATGAACTATGGTCTCCAGGGTCAAAGTCTAATGCTCAAACCACTATATAAAGCTGGCTCTGATGGATTGCTTACTAGCTGGACATTTGTAAGCATATCCAGTAGGAATAAGCTTCTGATCAAGAATAAGCATCTTGTGGCCTTCCAGATATTGGTGCTCTCCAATTCCACAACTGCCATCAGCCCAGTCAGCATAGTGAAGGATGATGCAAACGGCAATCCAACAATGTCTGAAGGGCCATAAATTTCCAACCCTTGGTCAGATTATATATTTTTGTACTCTGGGCTCCTACCTTTCAATTGTTTGAAAAGCTTAATTAGAAGTTTAACTAGCTGTAGTTTACTGTCAAAAATGTACAGCTTCATGGAAGCAAGCAATAACCCAAGAATGGAATGATAAAGGAAAGAAAACATAGATGCAAGTAATGCCAGTGATATTACACCTGTCTGGTGTTCTCTCAGTCTAAATACATGTAATGTTAGAAATCCAACTGTAGATTTTGGATTATGATCTGACTCTTAACATTTCTTTCCTACTCCTAAAACAGGCACCCATAGGCACTGAGGCTAATGCAGATCTTACCATCTTCTTCAATATACAAAACCAATACATCTCTTACATCTTTTTCTATGGGGCTTTCATATTCACAATAATGATTTTTAAAAAAGGAGATTAACAGGGATATGGCCTTTGAAGCGAATGGGAAAACAATTAGTCGGGACACAATGTTTTTCCCCCATTTCAACACATCACCATACACAGATTCACAAGAGTGTCATTTTTGACACACACACCTCAAACAAAAGACTATTACAAAGCTCCCTCTGCAGGAAGATTTAATAAGGGCCCTCTATTCTTTCAAACTGCCTGCCTTTTTCAGGCTTCCTCATTCACACTGTATGAGCATAGGCTTATTTCTCAAGAGGTTCTTCTCAGTTATTGTTATCAGTGTGGTATTTTTATGCATCACTGAATTGAATTACATTTTAAGTAGCTGTTCTAGGTTTGACTACATTTATTCAGGCTGGAGTAATTAAATCAATGAGACCCAGGCACAATGTAGCCTTTCTGCTGTGACATGAGCCAAAGTATAAAGGAATGCTGCTGCGCCGGTTAATAGAAATTAAAAACAGGAGAATAATAATATGGTGCCCATTGGTGGCAATGAATGATTTAAAAAAAGAGGTTCTTTTCAGTGAAGATTTTTCTCTCTCCCACATATAAACTCTTTAAGGCTACTGTGCTCTAGTCCTTTCATTTCAATGGGATTTGCACTGAGATAATTTCTCAGTAGACTGGAACCTTAGTTCATCTTTTTCTGAAAAGAAAAATAGAAATGAAGCAAACCAGAGTAATTCTTGGGATAGTCTAAAATATTATCAAACATTTGAGGGCAATGAGTTGAAAACAGAACTGATCAAAGCCGTACTTGTACATGCAAAATAATTCTTCATTTAGTTGGCCTCTTAGTGTACCACTCCTCTTTTTCTGCTCCTTCTCCTCCTTCTGATTACCCCGAGAATCTATAATGTAGAGAATCCACAGTCAAATCTTTTCTATAGGAGCAAGGTCACTAAAGTACCAACATACACATTTTTTTACATTTGTATCCTTAGCACTAAAGATATTTCAGCTTAACAAAAACAACACATTGTGATAGGATGGAAGTAGCAGATGTTAACTTCCCAAGGGTTCCTTGGTAAGGATTATATTTTCAAGCTGATTCTGAAGTCGTTTTCACATTTGTAAAGCAGCACTATAGGCTTTAGTGCTGAATAGAAACTGATTCTATCCAATTCCTTCCACATTCTGCCTCTCTACAATTTTTTTACTCTGCAAGTTCTTATAAATAAATGTGTTCTTAAAACAAGACAAAACAGGAAAAGATTTCAATTTAAACATAAAGTACTAAAATTACAAAACATGGTAATAATGAGTGGATAGGTTTTTAAATTAACAAACACTTGCAATACATGTATGCTTCTCATTTAATAAAACTCACAGCATCATCCTATCACTAATTAGTTGCTGAAGGTTTCAGGATCTCATTGTATTCATTTGACTTAAAGGTAACTTTTCAGGCTCTGCCAGAAGCTTAATTTGTGCTCACTTTGTACTGCCCAACTCTGTGCCCTAAATCAGGGGTTCAGGCAAACAGAGGACTGACTGAGGTCATATATTGTTATACAATGTGCACACCAGTGTGTATCCTATGAATATGTCAGACAGTGTGTGAAGAGGGACTGCTTAGCTCAAATGGCCTGCTATAAAGGAGAATCAACATTCTGTAATGCTGCAAAATTATATTATTTCAGCAGATAATGTATCAGGAGTAGAGTTTTGCAAAGCTTGATGGTAAACCAAGCGGCAGGAGAAAGTCTGTGTTGCTCACCAGTATGAAAAATGGCACCAGCTAGATAATTCTGGAATCTCCTGTGCCTCCTTCTGTATTTGATGACTTTCCCCTGCATAGTAATGTGTCTTTTAAAAGGGGGGGGGAGCTGGGAATCCTTTGATATATGTTACAAGGAGTGTATCTCTTTCACTGAGACAGAACATTTTAATTTCCTGACACCTTTTAGTGATTGCTTCAATTTCCAAAGATTTTGATAAAATCATGTGGTTTAAGAGGATCAGGATTGAATGCTCTGCTCTAGCAGCAATTTAATGAAATGCTGTAGTTTCACAGTGTTTCATTTGACATAACCTAGCTCAGAGGTCTAATAAATGCCGTGTGATAAATGCTGGAGCTACAATTGTAAAAATATACTTGTAATTGGGTTAATATGCCTTAAAATACTACCTATCAGTTATCTTTCTCCTTGCCCGTTATATGACTTGTACTGTAAAGACCGGGCCATGTAGCTTACTCTGTTTTAATCTACCTCTCCTTGTTTGTGGAGATTTTCTTTAAAGCACAGTAATGTATGGCATGGAATCAATCCCCTCCCTGTTTCACAGAAACATTCAAGGTTCCCCAAATGAACTAAAGTCTACTGTGAGGTTTTTTCCCCCTTGTATAATTTTGACAGGAGCCTGAGAGATTTGGCCCACATTTTGAAAAACAACAAGACAAATACAGATGTCTATATGCAGCTGACTGTTAGCAATTTAGAAAAAACAATTTATCCTTCCATATTGCTGGCTCAAAAGGTAATATTTTCAAAACTGCCAACTTGATTTATTAATGGATGTCTTTTCCAAAGCAAAAAAAAAAAATAAAAAAATAGCAAGTTGAGGGAGAAAGGGGCACTTCCAGATGAGGTTTTTATTGTGGGATCCCCCACCCCAACATACACACACCCTTTCATGGAATTCTGCAGCATCAGGGAGAGAGAGGAGCGGCTGGGCTTCTGTTCTTTCTCTCTGATGTATTTCCACCACTTCTTTTGTTTTTGTCTTTTTTCATGCCCAGAAAAAATTGTTAAGGAGGAAAAGATGGAATAGCTTTTTACTACAGGAAGACAGAACTTCTCCTGTTGGCGGGTACTGTTCCAGTACTGCTGGGACTATCAGTCCTTGGATTTGCAGTCTAGTGCCATTAAAAGCCACATTAGTTTCATCATTTACTTCAATGGCTGATGCCCTTCAGGATCTACTTCATGCTGTCAGTCATACTTAGCAGGCAATGAATGCCAACTGTTGCAACATTTGAATAGTACCATCTACCTTAAACTACAAGAACGATCAGTCAGTATTGCTTTGTAGGTATGCAGATGGGTAGGCAGGAATGGGCCTCTCCAAGGGGAGACATACATCCCCAAAGTATACAAGAAGATTCTGCATTATGTCCTCTCCTCTGGGACTCCCAAGGTCATTGAAAAGACTGCACAGCTGCTGCAGTTGTCCTTCCACTTGAGACAAGGAAGCAGTTTGCTTGAAAATAATGTCTCTGCATGGTCAGTTCCATGGAGCTGACTCTGTGGGAGAGCCACCCCTGCTACAAGACCATCCCTAGCTGGACAATGTTTAGCTCAAGCAGAGAGGTGGCAGCAATGACAGCTGCTGCTACTTCTGTACTTTCGCTGCCCATACAACCTTTTTCTAGCTGGAACACTGCAGTAATGATGCAATGGTGATGGTTCTTCCCAAAACCAGTTTTGTGGAGCCAAGCCCACCAGGTCCGTAATGAAACTTTCCAGAAGTCTAGGAGTTTTCCAACTCAGATAGGGTGGTTCAAACTCACATTCCCAACATGATTTATTTTAAACTAGAGGAGGGAATTGTGGAGCCCTCCAAATGTGGTTGAACTGCAAGTTCAACAGTCCTTCCCGAGAAGCAATGGATCCAATATCGTGTCTCTAGATGATGCCTAGATAAAGGGGAACATCTGTCTGATTCTCCTGTACCGTAAGGAAACTAAAACCGCAAGAGGGGAAAATACAAAGAGTTGCCTTCCTTTGGCTGCATTTTTTTTCCAAAAGGAAAAATATCTTCCGATATGGTTCTATGACTTCTAAAGTAAGTGTGTGGCTGTATATTCACCTAAAGTGAAACAATATTGGTGACATATACCCAGGGAGAACTTTTCCTTTGAATTTGTGTTTGTGGTGCCACCCTCTTCAGCATCAGCAGACAGATCAATAGGGGCTGCCATCAACCGCCATCAAATTGATGTCCACTTATGGCCACATTATAAATGAGGGACCTCCAAGTCATCCTGTCATCAGCCACCCTGCTCAGGTCTTGCAGACTCAAGGGTGTGTCCTCCTTGATTGAGTTTATCCAGCTGCAATGGGGTCTTCCCCTTTTCCTACTACCTTCTCCCTTACCAAGCATTCTTGTCTTTTCTAGGGAGTAATGTCTACTCATGATATGGCCAGAGTATGACAACTTCAGTTTAGTCATCTTGGCTAAATCAAGTTCAGGCTTGATTTGCTCTGTTGTTGTGTACCTTCAAGTCATTTCCTACTTATGGTGATGCTAAGGCAAACCTATCATGGGCTGAGAGTATGTGACATACCCAAGGTCATCCAGTGGGTTTCCATTGCCAAGGGGGAAATCGAACCTAAGCCATTTATGCATGACAACATCCTCATGCATTGTCCCACAGCAGTCCCAGCAGGGAAGAGAGCATGACAGAAATGCTCCCCTCTGCACCTCACCAGCTCCCTGTGGAAGAGAAAACAATGGCCTCACCTCTTCCTTCTGCAGCTCTGCTAGGCATTTTCCCATGCTGCACTCTGGAAGGAAGCATCACCATCATACTTCCCTGCCCTTCTGCCCTCCATATGGGAGCACTGTGCAATTGTAGGCACAAAATAGATTTTTCCTGTTTTGTGAACACCACGTGAGTGCGATCCTTGGAGACAGGATGGCAGTGGGCTGACGACAACATTTGGAAGCATAACTAGCCAACCACTGACATCCTGTCACCAAAGCAGCACAGCTCTGTTGTGTGGAAACGGCTCTAATCTCCAGGGTCGTTGTCCAGCACTCAAAGCACTACAGCACACTGCCTCTAACACCCAGAAGTGACTGCAAGCCACTCCCCCATCAGCTACCCTGCTCAGGTCTTGCAGATTTAGGGATGTGTCTTCTTTCTTAAAAAACTTTTTTTTTATTAAGAATACCTGTAAAACCCATATATAATGAGAAATAGAATAGCAACATAAAAGATGAACGAGAAAAAGAATAAAGACAATAATAACACATAAAAAAATCAGAATAAGAAAAATAGAAAAAAACTTAATCCAACTAACTAAACTAAAATACATAAAATAAAATTACTTTCAACTAATGATATAGTCAGTATTCCTCATATTAATTTAACCCCTATACTAGTAGTTATTACATAGTCATATCTATTCTAAATTAATATAACAATTTCTTATACATATTTTTATATCTCTTTCCCTTTAAAAATAAAGAAAATCACTACATATTAAAAACTCATAAAAAGGAAAACATTTCTCCTTACACATATCATCTCTAGATATCTTATCAACTCAGATTCATAATAACCTTATATTCATCTATCATCTTTTTCATCATTTTCTCTATATATTTTAATAATCTTACAATTATTACATCAACCACTATAACCAAAGTATTTTCCACTTAAATCGCTAAACATTCAAATAAATTGTTATCCATGCTCCAATTCCAAGTCAGTACCTTTTAACAAAAGAAGACATTCCGTATACCTCTAAATTTAATAAAATACTTATTATCCCACCGTCTTATTTCCAAAATTTTTCAGTGTCTCTTTCTGTAACAACTTTTCCATTTCTTTACTCTGAGTTAGCTTCCAGATGTCCTCCTAATATGAATATGAATTCCTATCTTTTCACATCATACTGTCCAATAATCTCTCTCTTTCATTCTTGTCAATTCCAGAAAGCCCTTTATTTCCACTTCATATCTTTGTTGAATCTCTTGTTGAATCTCTTCTAGATCAAACAAATTCAAGAAAACATCATCTTGGATCCAAATATTCAACAAATATTCCTTTCTTCCTTGATTGAGTCTCTCCATCTGTAATGGAGACTTCCTATTGCCTTCTACCTTGCCAAGCAGTATTGCCTTTTTTAGTGAGTCATTTTTTCTTATAATATGGTCAAAGTACAATAGCCTCAGTTTGGTTAGCTGGGCCTGTAGGAAGAGTTCAGGCCTGATTTGCTCTAGGACCCATTTGTTTGTCTTTTTAGTGGTCCAGGGTATCCATAGAACTCTTCTCCAGCACCACATTTCAAAGGAGTTGATTTTCTTCCTATCAGCTTTGCACTTTTCTCCTTAACTTTCTCTAGTAATCATTCCAAGAATTTGCTATATTTTGCTAGTGTAGTGTCATCTGAATATCTTAAATTGTTGATGTTCCTTTCTCCAGTATTCATACCTCCTTCCTCTGAGTCTAATCCTACTTTATGTATGATATCTTCAGCATGTAAGTTAAACAGATAGGCTGAAAAAGGCAGTCTTGCCTGACTCCCTTGCCAATTGGAAACCATTCCAGTTCTTTGTATTCTATCTTGATGGTAGCCTCTTGTCCTGAATACAAGTTATGCATCTGAACAATGAAATGTTGAAGCCCACTCATTTCTTTAAGAACGATCCATAATTTCTCTTGATCTACACAGTTAAAGGCTTTGCTATAATCTATAATGTTGGGATGCCCTCCACATTAAATAATGGGATATGTAGTCCAGTATAATGTAATAGACTGCTTGTAGTTAAAGAAGCCTAGATACCAGAGACCATTAGATAAACAATTGCTAGCAATGTGCTGATAAGTGCTGCTTGGCTCTCATGGCTTCAAGGTCTCTAGGAAATGGGGGAGGGAATGCTGGGGAATCTTAAGCTCTTGCATCTCCTTTTGACCGTTAGTCTCCTCACTAAAGTCTTGTACCATGTACCTCACTCCAAATAAATAGTGTTTATGAACTGTACTATTTGTGTGTGTGGATTCAGTTCCTGACAGAGTGAGGAGACTTACGGCAAAATTCTAAAAGATGCTCCAAACCTCTGGAGAACAACAACTGGAAGAGGGAGCAGTTGGTGGAGACACTGAGACACAACATGATGAACAAGTCAAGGGAGCAGAACCTGACCCCAACCAGCCCACGGGAGTGCGAGCTAAGGAGCGTCCAGTGATTCCTGCAACCACCCCACTTACTGGACAAACCTGGGCTTGGGGAGAGTGTCCCAACACTGCTCACAGACGACTTTGCTGCGCCACGTGTTGGATGTTATAACCAGCAAAACTGGCCTGATGGAGCAACTCCTGGCTAAAGAAGAGAAAGTGGAGCTACAATGTGAAGAGATATCCCGATTGAGAGCTCAACTAGCTGACTGGAGGATCCTGATGCCCCAGATGGGATGTGCACAACAGCAAGTGCCCACAGCAGCAGTACCCATTGCTGCAGCACCAGCACCTCCTGGACCGGCACTGGCACCTTAACCTGGGCTAAGACCCTTCCAAGAAATGAAAGCCACTTATGATGGGGAAGGATCTACTCTCAATTATTTCTTCAGATGGCCTCCAACTACATGGCCGACTGTAGGAACAGCTTCAGTGATGATGCCACCAGAGTGAGATACCTGAGCCAACACCTCAAAGGCAAAGCGGCTGAGTGGGTTGCTGGTTTGTTCAACACCTGGGCCGAAAAGACAGCGGATCTCCAGCTGTTCATGCACTGTCTCAGAGAGAGGTTTGAAGACCTCTTTGTGCAAGAGCAAGCCAGATACCAGCTCAGGAAATTGCTCCAGAGAAAAGGAACCATTGGAGAGTATGCCCGGGAATTTAGAAGATTAGCAGCAAAGGTCCCAGAATGGAAGGATGACATACTCATGCAGTTCTTTCAGGATGGATTGAATCCCACCATCCTGGATCAGTGCCTGACTCAAGGAAATCCATCCCAGTCTTTTGGGATAGATGAAGCTAGCTGAGGAAGCAGAAAGACTCCTGGAGAGTGTCCAATTTTCCTGCCAAAGACAGACCCAAGAGAGTGGCCGCAAAATCCCAGGAGCTAGAAAACCCCTCTTCCTAAGCAGTGATGAAAGAAAGAAACAACTGTGCGAAGGGGCCTGCTTCCTATGCGGGAGAAGAGGCCACATCGCTAGTGATTGCCAAAATCAACTTTTTGGAAGGTTCCAAATCTCCGGTCCAAGTTTGGACTGATCACCGCAACCTGGAAACCTTGAAAACTGCCAGAAAATTGAGCCCCAAGCAGGCATGCTGGACTGATTTCTTCCAGTGTTTCAACTTTAAGATTGTTTTCAAACTGAGAAAAACAAATACATTGGCTGACCCTCTTCCTAGATGCTCTTGCCTCAAAATGCCAAGCCATTCCTCACCCCCTAAAGAACAAACAATATTCACCCTTGACACACTGGGAATGCAAGTTACCACACACGCACAAGAACATGCCTGCTCCTTGGTATTTTCCACACTCAATTCCACTTTCCTACAAGCCATAAAAACTGCTTCCGCCACTGATGACTGGCTAATCAGCCACCCTACTGCAATTACTTGGACTAACGGTGTGGCTTTTGTTGGAACTGAATTATACATGCCTTCTGACTGCAACCCAGAAGTACTTAGAAGATATCATGACTCTAAACCTGCCGGGCATTTTGGTGTCCTTAAAACACTTCATGCAATCAGGAAACTTTTCCACTGGCTTGGATTAACCAAATATGTTCAAGAATACATAAAGAATTGTGCTACATGCAACACCTGTAAACCTCCTACCTCAAAACCACACGGACTTCTCCAGCCCCTTCCTGCACCCTCAGCCCCCTGGGAAACCATCTCCTGGGACTTCATAGTCAGTCTTCCCAATTGTCGAGGACATCATGTCATCTGGGTTGTCACAGACCACTTCTTGAAATAATCCCACTTCAGTCCTTTCAAGAAAGTCCCCACTGCAGAAAAACTTGTTGACCTTTTTATCTCTCATGTCTGGAAACTCCACAGCCTCCTGTCCCACATTATCTCAGACAGAGAACCAATCTTCATTTCCAAGTTCTGGACCTCATTCCTCAAATCCATTGGGATTGTCCAAAAGCTCAGTTGCAGCCATCATCTGTTCGCTCTGCACTTGAATCTTCTAAAGCCACTCACAAACACTTTGCCGACAGGAAAAGACAGTCCACCCCTAACTACAAACCTGGGGACCTTGTCCACAAAAAATTTGGCTTTTGATGGACCCTCTAAGAAACTTGCCCCTAAATACATTGGCCCTTTCCCCATCAAGCGAGCCATTAATACAGTCAGTTTTGAACTTTCTCTGCCTCCAAAATGCAAACTCATCCACCATGTTTTTCATTGCAGTTTGCTCAAACCAGCCTCTTTGCAGACTTCTTCACCAACCGAGAGGCTCGCCAGAGCCTCTCAATTCACCTATCGAAGAATCCACAAGGGACACTGCTATCCCCCTCCAATTGACTGAATGTCTTATTTCTCCTAATGTCTTTAGTTCTCAACTTCCTTCCCCTTTTCTCAAGTCCCTAATTTCCATTCCCACTAACTCTTCTTAGCTTGCGAACCAGCACAGCATTTCACTTTTCGTGTAGCATTTTTTTTGGGGGGGGTGGAACAGGATGTCAGGATGCCCTCCATGTTAAGTAATGGGATATGTAGCCCAGTATAATGTAACAGACTGCTTGTAGTTAAAGAAGTCTAGGTACCAGAGACCATTAGATAAACAATTGCTAGGAATGTGCTGATAAGCTCTTCTTGGCTTTCATGGCTTCAAGGTCTCTAGGAAATGGAGGAGGGAATGTTGGAGAATTTTAAGTTTTTGCATCTCCTTTTGACCATTAGTCTCCTCACTAAAGTCTTGTACCATGTACTTCACTTCAAATAAATAGTGTTTATGCACTGTACCATTTGCGTGTGTGGAATCAGTTCCTGACATATAATTTGTAATGCACAAGCTGATTTTCTTTTGAAATTTCATGGTGTGCTTCGTTGTCCAATGTATGTTTGCAATATAATCCCTAGTGCCTCTTCTTTTCTGGAACCCAGAATGGACATTTGACATTTCTTGCTCTATATGTGGTACAAATCAGTATTGTAGAATTCTGAGCATGACTTTGCTTGCATGGGAAGTTATTGCAAGGTCCTGTGGTTACTGCAATTCCTGGCGTCCCCTTTCTTGAGGATTGGAATGTATTAGAGATATTTCCAATCTGTGGGCCATTTTTCTGTTTTCCATCTTTGTAGGCAGATTTTAATTAGAACTAGAGTAGATTCTGTCTCTGTAGGCTGAAGCAGATCTGTTTGTATGCCATTTGTTCCTGGTGATTTATTTCTCCCAAGTGATATGAGTGCAACTTTCACTTCACTTTCTAAAATTTGAGGTTTGGTTCATATGGTTCTTCCTTCCTTGAATGAATCTGTCAACCTTCCATCTCTTGTATGTAGTTCTTCCATGTATTGTTTCAATCATCTTTTTACTTCTATGTTATCATGTAATGTATTCTCTTGGTGGGCATCCTATTCTTGGTTTAAATTTCCCTTTAATTTCTCAGATCTTGTTGAAGAAGTCTCTTGTTCTCCCTTTCTTGTATTGTCACCTTCTGTGACCAGGCCTGCTTTTTCTCCTCACATACTGGTATGGCATCTTCCCCCTATCCCAGTCTTCCAAAGCATGTTGTCACTTTATACACAGCTCTGTGTTTCCCTTTAAAATACCACTTTTGTTTAAAAAGTGTAAAGCCTTTCAGATGTTATTTATAATTTAATGATCTATGGTAGTATGTTTCTGTTTGGTTAGAACTTCTGACAATTATTCAGCTGAGACAAAATTTATAACAATATACTATCATAGAATCATAGAATCATAGAAATGTAGAGTTGGAAGAGACCACAAGGGCCATCCAGTACAACCCCCTGCCATGCAGGAAAACCCTCAAAGCACTCCCGACAAGTAGCCATCCAGCCTCCGCTTAAAAACCTCCAAAGAAGGAGACTCCACCACACTCCGTGGCAGCACATTCCACTGTCGGACAGCCCTGACTGTCAGGAAATTCCTCCTGAGGTTCAGGCGGAATCTCCCCTCCTGCAGCTTGCATCCATTGCTCCTTGTCCTGGTCTCAAGAGCAGGAGAAAACAAGCCCACTCCCTCCTCGACATGACACCCCTTCAAATATTTAAACATGGCTATCATGTCCCCTCTCAACCTTCTCTTCTGCAGACTAAACATACCCAGCTCTCTAAGTCTGTCCTCATAGGGCATGGCTTCCAGGCCCCTCACCATTTTGGTTGCCCTCCTCTGGACCTCCTCCAGCTTGACCATGTCCTTCTTGAATTGGGGTGCCCAGAACTGGACACAGTATTCAAGATGAGGTCTAACCAATGCAGAATAAAGTGGTACCAATACCTCCCTCGATCTAGACACCATACTCCTATTGATGCAAACAAGAATTGCGTTGGCCTTCTTGGCTGCCGCATCACACTGCTGACTCATGTTCAGCTTGTGGTCTATGAAGACTCCTAAATCCCTTTCACACGTACTGTTAGCCAGCCACTTGTTCCCCATCCTATATTTCTGCATACCACTTTTTCTGCCTAAGTGTAGGACCTTACATTTCTCTCTGTTGAAATTCATTTTGTTAGCCTTGGCCCAGCTCTCCAATCTGTCCAGGTCCTTTTGAATTTTGATCCTGTCCTCTGCCGTATTAGCAACCCGTCCCAATTTGGTGTCATCTGCAAATTTGATCAGCGTGCCCTCTATTCCTTCATCCAAGTCATTAATGAAGATATTGAACAGCACCGGGCCCAGGACAGAACCCTGTGGCACCCCGCTAGTCACTTCTCTCCAGGATGAGAATCTGCCATTGGTGACCACCCTTTGGGTACGGTCAGTCAACCAGTTACAAATCCACCTGACAGTAGCCCTGTCCAGTCCACATCTTACTAGCTTCTTTGCAAGAATGTCATGGGGAACTTTGTCAAAGGCCTTACTGAAATCAAGATATACTATGTCCACAGCATTCCCTTCATCTATCAAGCAAGTAACTCTATCATAAAAAGAGATAAGATTAGTCTGGCATGACTTATTTTTGAGAAATCCATGTTGACGTTTCGTAATTACGGCATTGTTTTCTAAGTGATTAGAAACTGACTGTTTGATGATCCGCTCCAGGATCTTTCCAGGTACTGATGTCAGGCTGACTGGGCGATAATTATTTGGGTCCTCTTTTTCCCTTCTTGAAGATGGGGACAACATTTGCCCTCCTCCAGTCTGCCGGAACTTCTCCGGTCCGCCAAGAGTTTTCAAAGATTATAGCAAGAGGTTCCGCAATGACCTCTGCTAGTTCTTTTAAAATCCTAGGATGCAATTCATCTGGCCCTGGAGACTTGAATTCATCCAGTGTGGCCAGGTATTCCTGTACTACCTCTTTATCTATTCTGTGCTGCATTTCCACCACTTCTTCACCTGCTCCCCAACCGCCAGGTTGAGTGTTTTTATCCTTTTGGGAAAAAACTGAGGCAAAGAAGGTGTTGAGGAGTTCTGCCTTTTTTCTTCCTCCTGTTATTAATTCACCATCTTCCTTGCGCAGTGACCCTATCGTCTCCTTCTTTTTCCTTTTGCTGCGGACGTATTTAAAAAAGCCCTTTTTATTGTTTTTAATGTCTCTGGCCAGCCTAAGTTCATTCTGTGCTTTAGCCTTTCTGACCTTCTCCCTACATCTCCTGGCTACTTGCTTATAATCTTCTTTGGTGATTTCCCCCTTCTTCCATTTCCTGTACATGTTTTTCTTAATACTTAGCTCAGCTGAGAGCTCTTTAGTCAACCATTCCGGTTTGTTCAGATGCCTTCCATTTTTCCTCCTTAATGGCACAGTTTTAGCCTGTGCCTTCAGTACCTCCCTTTTAAAGAACTCCCATGCATCCTGAACTCCTTTCTCATTGACTATTCTTGACCACGGGATTTCAGCCAGCAGCTCCTTCAGTTTACAGAAGTCTGTTTTTTTAAAATCTAAGACGAATGCCTGGCTACACTTGCCTTCCCTTCCCCACTGAATGCAAAATTCTAATAGGGCATGGTCACTCTCTCCTAAAGATCCAACCAGTTCTACATCATTAACAAGGTCTTCCCTGTTGGTCAGGATCAGATCCAGAATATTTGATCCCCTTGTCGCCTCTTCCACCTTCTGGACCATGAAATTGTCTGCAAGACAAGCAAGAAACTTGCTGGACCTTGCCGCCTTTGCGGAGTTTGACTGCCAACATATATCCGGGTAGTTGAAATCTCCCATTATTACTGTATCTCTCCTTTTTGAATGTGCAGTCATTTGGTCTAGGAAAGCGCCATCGAGGTCCTCAGTCTGGCTTGGAGGTCTGTAGTAAACCCCCACTATAATATCCCTATTGTTTCTCGCTCCCTTAATTCTTACCCAGATGCTCTCGACCTGGCTTCCGGTGTTCAAGTCATGGATCTCTTCACAGGTGAAAACATCCTTGACATATAAGGCTACTCCTCCTCCTTTCTTATTTGGTCTATTTCTACAAAATAGGCTTTACCCCTCTATTCCTACATTTCAATCGTGAGACTCATCCCACCAGGTCTCAGTGATGCCTATCAAATCATATTTATTTTGCTGTACTAGGAGTTCAAATTCATCTTGTTTGTTTCCCATACTCCGTGCATTAGTGTAGAGATGCTTAAGTCCCCGTGCCCTTCCTGCAAGTCCCATAGCATTGTTTCCACGCCTTCCACGATTGGATGCTATTCCTACTTGGCCAATATCATTTGGGCCTTTTTCCCCTGCACTTGCCGAGTCCTTGTCCTGAATAATCTTGTCTCCCTCCCCAGTTGTACTTAGTTTAAAGCCCTCCTAATCCTCCTTGTGAGACTGTTTGCAAAAACGTTCCTGCCAAGTTTCGTGAGGTGCAGCCCATCCCTTGCCAGAAGCCCATGTTCCTGGAATTTCAAGCCATGATCCAAAAAGCCAAACTGTTGGCGGCGGCAAAATGTGAGGAGCCAGCTGTTGACCTCTACTATTGTCCTTTCCCTTCGTGCACCATATCCTTGAACGGGGAGGATTGATGAAATGACCACCTGTGCACCAAGGTCCTTAAGCTTTCTCCCCATAAGCTCGTAGTCCTTTGTGATGTGGTGAAAGCTGCGCTTCACCGTGTCGTTGGTTCCAACGTGAACCAAAACGAGGGGCTTACGGTCAGTGGGCTTGACCAGCCTGGCTAGCCTCTCTGTTACGTGGTTTATCCTGGCCCCAGGAAGACAGCAGACCTCTCGATTGAGCTTGTCCGGTTTGCAAACTGCCGGTTCGGTTCCTCTGAGCAAGGAGTCCCCAACCACCAGAACTCGCCTCCTCTGAGGCCTGTCCGGGGTTCTTCGACAAGCAGATTCTTCCAGGATTGCCTGGGTATTGTGTTGAGGCAGGGAGTGCTGGTCTTCCCGATGTTGGATGCTGTCCTGTTGGTGTTCAAGTTCCAGTTGCTGAAGTTGGATTCCTTCTTGCTGATGTTGTGTTCCCTCCTTCTGGTGTTCCTCATCATTCATAGCACCAAGAACGTTGAAGCGATTCTGTAGTTTGAGAGTCTCTGTTTCCTTCCTGGCCCTTCTACTTCTCCCTGTGACATTCCTCCAAGCATCGCTTTCCTGGCTCAGGGAACTGATTTCCTCATCAGGCAGCTCCTCCGCATATCCGGTCTTCAGGAAGGTCCTCTCTGCCCTATCTAAGAAGTCCTCACCTTCCCTAATAAGACGAAGATTAGAAACCTGTACCTCCAGCTGCCGCACCTTGACCTCTAAGAAGGTGACCAGCTTGCACTTGCTGCAGGTGTACCCGACCACATCTTGTGGCAAGAAAAGGAACATGCCACAAGTGCTACAGGTGACAGCAGCAGCTCCCTCCCCTTCCATACTTGATAATAAAGAGAATAGAACAAGAAAACAAAAACAAAAACTGGGCCTCCTTTCTTAATTTGAGCTGTATAAGCTATGTCTGCTCAGCTAACTACCAAGCTCAGTTGAACTCTTCCTAAATTTGTTCAGTCGCTATAAGGATCAGCTGTTCCTAAACTTGAGTGGTTGAACTTGAAGGATTGAAGTAGATGAATGATTAACTCTCCCTAGTTTGATTGACAGTTAACTGACTAACTAACAAACAATTAGCTGACAATAGGCTGTGGGCTCAGGGAGAGCACACGGCCAGCGCAAGCAAAAAAACCCCCCAAAAAACCCCCCAGAGAAATAAGCAAACAAACTCAGCCCCACAGTCCTGCAAAAACACCTATCAAAGTTGTCTTCACAGACCCAGCTTACCTTCTGCTCTCTCCTCTGGAAGTCAGCAAGAAGCCTGCTGGGAGTTCCTAATAAAGCCTCCTTCCCCTAGCTGGCTCCTCCCCCTAGCTTGATTAACTCTCCCTAGTTTGATTGACAGTTAACTGACTAACTAACAAACAATTAGCTGACAATAGGCTGTGGGCTCAGGGAGAGCACACGGCCAGCGCAAGCAAAAAAAACCCAAAAAAACCCCCCAGAGAAATAAGCAAACAAACTCAGCCCCACAGTCCTGCAAAAACACCTATCAAAGTTGTCTTCACGGACCCAGCTTACCTTCTGCTCTCTCCTCTGGAAGTCAGCAAGAAGCCTGCTGGGAGTTCCTAATAAAGCCTCCTTCCCCTAGCTGGCTCCTCCCCCTAGCTTGATTAACCCTCCCTAGTTTGATTGACAGTTAACTGACTAACTAACAAACAATTAGCTGACAATAGGCTGTGGGCTCAGGGAGAGCACACGGCCAGCGCAAGCAAAAAAAAACCAAAAAAAAAACCCCCCAGAGAAATAAGCAAACAAACTCAGCCCCACAGTCCTGCAAAAACACCTATCAAAGTTGTCTTCACAGACCCAGCTTACCTTCTGCTCTCTCCTCTGGAAGTTAGCAAGAAGCCTGCTGGGAGTTCCTATAATCTTTATTAAAACAACAAACAGAATAAAGTATTGGTTTTGTATGTATTCCAAGCTCAAATAGATCTTCAGAAGGCTTTTAAACAGTTTCTTATCTCTTTACATCAGCATAAAGTCACAGGTCTCATTCTCACACACAGCCCTCTGGCTACCCTTCTACCAAAGGCTCTGTTCCCAAATCCAGATCTCCTTCTCTGACTAGATTCAAAAGTGAGTTGATTTCTCTTCTGCCCTTCTCTCTAGCCTTTCTCTGGGAAAACACACCCCTCTCATTCTTTTTTTAAAAAAAAATTATTATAAATTTTATTAAACATAACAACAAATAACAATACACATACATTACACAAACTCATCTCAATACAACGTAACACACAATACACAAATAACGATACACACACAAAAAAAATGGCAACATCCCAGAAAAAACTAAGAGATTACCTCTATATACACAGAACATATAACATAAATTAATTACTTCACATTAATCTTCTCAGTTGGAAGGTATGGTATAATACATAATTTGCATAAATTCTTATATTTCTTTGTCATTCTCATATTTCTCTTTCATTCACTTGCATATTAGACTTAATGCCTAAAAATTTATTCTGATTTAACTATGTATATGAATATATACATTATTTGTCTTTTAGTCAGAGTCTTTTTAAGCCAACATCCATTTATCTCCTCATTAGCTTAATATTACTTGTTTCATTTCTTTTACTAAGATCCTGCCACATCCTTCCACTAACCCTCCCCACCCTTATTGAACCTCAAGAAAAAATATGCTTACCTATCTATACCTTACCATCTATACGGACTCTATGTATCTTACGTATCACTCATTTTTATTAAATCACTCTTATATCACTTATATCAAAGTTGGATTTTAAATTATACTTACCCCTCTCATTCAACTCCCTTTGGCTGACTGAGAAACTCTCTAACTATAGGCCCACCAGAAAAACGAAAGTAAAGATTTAGAAGAATTTAAACTTCTTAAAAAATATTGTTTAAAAATCATTTTAAATTAAATGTTAAAAAATTAAAAATTGTTGGTTCTACACCATATATTAAATAGCAATTTGTATCATTTTAACTGTACTGGCTGCATCCTATGGTTTCCTTCTATGGGATCCTGGGATATGTGGTTTGGTGAGGGACTTGGACTTTGCTGGTAGAGCACTGTGATGCATTCCTCTGAACTGCAACACTAATTAAAGCTCTCTAGCAGAGAATTATGATCTCAGAATATCATAAGAATATACCAGTTAAAGTAATATCAAAGTACTATAACTGTGCAATAGTGTTGTTATAGTACAGGCATAATCCAAACAAAGTCTCTGACAAAGAAGCTCCTTTTTACAAAGTCCTTTTACATTTTCCTATCCCCCGCCCTACAGAAGGAAATTCTTATCCTCTTTATAGTTGGAAGCTTTTAGCAGCATCAGCACCAGGGGCTGCACAATGGGGTGAAGGAGAGAAACACAAACTTTACTTTTCATGTTGTAGCAACATGCCTGCAGCATACAATCCTATAGCACTGAACTGGGAAAGAATGGAACTGGACTATAGATGATCCTACTGTAGCTGTGGGTGCCTTCCTACAACAGTCAATGTAAACTGTGGGTGCTTCCAGAATCCCTTACTGAACATATGTGAACAGCAAAATGGAGAGAAAAGGAGAGAGCAGATGAGCCTCCCTTACCAATTATACTCTGCATGTTTGTTTGTTTTGTTTGTTTGTTTAAAGCATAGATCTGTAAGTTTGGCCAACAAAATGGAAATTATAAAGAAACAGGAGACTGGGGAAAGAAGGGAAAAAAACACCTTTCTGGATGCATTTTAAAAGAAGCTTTTGAATGGCCTCTAGAAGATTCAGAATGTTTTTGTTTAATTATACAAGGCTTACTTCACCTTTCACATATGCATATTGTTAGTTTTGAATAAAAATGTTGCTGAAACATGCTGCCATGTACAGGCTAACTCCAGTCCCAGAAACTAGGCATAGAAGTTTGCAAAAGCTTTATTCAGGAACAGTAGAGTGACAGCAGCACATTCTGGCAATTGCCACGATTAAGGCTTACAAAATTCACAGTGTCTTCTAAGCAGTAACATTACAAATTTGTGCATGTAAGCCACCTATTGGTCAGCTAATTAAAATAACTCTTTTGCCAGGCTCTCTTCCCATCTGCCAGCACCCTGACTTTGTATCTAAATTTGTTCTCTCTCTTATCAGAGTTTGTTAGAGTAACAGTCCTGTGTTTCCAAAACACTGTTTTCTCATTTATTTCCCATTATCCCCACTGAGCTCCTCTGTGGTGTCAAAGCCTTACATGGCATCAAACTGCAAAGCACTACAGGACAAATACCATGGTATTACATTGAATGGCAAATACAAATTACATGGCATTACATGGCATCAAACATCAGAGCACTACAAGCCATTAAAATCCATGGCAGGGAAAGCAAAGCTGACCTGAGACATGTTGAAGTGCCTTGTTTGTTTGTTTGTTTGTTTGTTTGTTTGTTTGTTTTGTTGTTGTTTTTTGGTGATCTCTATGTTTTTCCAGGTTATTTCTGCCTCTGGTACCAAAGTTTCTGTTAAAGAATTCAAGCCCATGAACACATCTGCTGACACATCACACAAGCATGCTAGTGAATTCTGATGATGCACAACGGGGTGCTGTGCAATATGTTCCATTGTGCAGTGGAAACTCCTACTGAACAATGGAGCTTGCAACTTAACTATAACATGTGATTACCCTATACTGAATGGAACTAGGTGACAGAGGATTAAAAAAGGAGAAGCAAAGAAAAGCAACCCCCCTCTATTTTGTATTTATTTTCTCCATTAATGATGTGCCAGTCAAAATAAAGCACTGAAAAAAATTACTTCTATAGTCATGCTTTGTTGAATGAATGCCATTTTAGCATTTTTTAAAAAATATCACACTATAGAAATTTATTGGTGGGTCAGACAACACAGTAACTATTCACATATTCACATTAATGAAATGTATCAGCTTTGAAACTACAAAAACTCTTCAGTAGCATCAGTTCTGGTTATTCCTATTGATAAGATGTTATTTATTTATCTATTTTTTGCCAGAGTATGATTCATTCAAAGGACCAAAACATTCAAAGGAGATAAAAAAAATGTGCACATTTTTCTGGCTTTTCAACCTAAACAGACAATTGTTATAGAGAGCACACACAAACATACACACACACACATACTGAAATTAAAAGCGCTGTGTTTTAGAGTCAATTTTATTCTATATATTTTAGAATCAATTTTATTCTAAGAATCTGTTTAAGTCTCTTTTTTATTATAGTGCACTATTGTATAAATAAAAGGCATATTCCAGAAAACATCCATTGCTGAAACATAAAAGATGCTTTAAAACAAAGAACTAGTCTTAGTCTCCAGATCAAGAATGGTTTGAAATGAATTGATGTTTTCTGACCAGTGAGTCAAAATAATTCACTTTTCCCCCCTCTTCTAGTGTTAAAGCAAGTCAATTTTTCCAAACTATATTTGATATCTTATTGTTTATTTTCGGTCAGCAGACAGCAATTTTCAAGAGCAGCTCATGATATACAGCTCAGATATCTTACAGGTCACATGTCATTCAAGAAAGGTCAACGATTCATTTAAAGTTTCATCATTCTTCACATAAACAGGCAAATGCCATTTCATTCTCAGCACTATCTTTTGTCCCTGTGATAGGCCTCCATAGCGATACAGACTATGTAGTTGTATTTGATGCCCAAGAAGCAGTGAATTGACATTATTATCATTACCTTATCATATATCTTGATGCACTGCCAGAAAAAGTAGATTCTCTTAAACAGAATTTCATTTAAAGACAATCCCAAGGAATTTTGTAGATCTCAGACTTTACTCTGATCCTTTTTCATCACTGATAAAAATGGAATAGTGCTAAACTTATACACCTCTGGAACATGTTAGGACCATGTTGTAAATGGTTGAGATATCCATAAGTGGCATAAACATTTAAAAAATCACATTTGGCCATTCACTTTTAACATAAATCTTTTAATGTATTTTGAAAAGGTATATATAATATCTGGGTCTATATAATATCTGAGTTTGAAGACTTTATTGAGATTGTTTTCAACTTTGTTACACTGAATATAGAATAACTTGATTGTGTGAACTTAGTGCTATACTGAAGAAATTCCTTCCATACATAAGGAAGTGACAGAGGAGCCTTTTAAACATTACCCAGTCATGTGGAACCAACTTTTCCATGAGTGGTTTGTGGCTGAGTAAACCCAAACATATGAACAGTGTTGAACATATAAAAGAAAGATCAGCAGTTATGTTGGAGTAGAAAGTGATGTGCCTCACTCAGAACTCCTTTTATTTTATTTTTCTTCCTTTTCATCAAACTCCACCTCTCCTTCCTGTGTTCCCTTTAATCCATGACATACAAGAACAATATGGTGTCACAGCAGGACTGATTCTACAGGTCCTATCTACACAACAGGTACCCCGTAATTTAGAAGCAATGTCACTACCATGGGGAAAACAATGAAGAAAGACTCACACAATTCACTCCATGCAGGAGCTACTCATAGAAAAGAAGCTCCCACGATTCTACGGGCCTTTCCACACCATAGTGCTATTATTCCACTATCAACATCCTATGGAGTCCTGGGGTTTGCAGTTTAAGGAGGGGCATTTAGAATTCGCAGCCAGAGAACTCTTTGGCCTCAGTCAACTACAAACCCCCGAATTCCACAGGATGTTGAAAGTGGAATAATAGCACCATAACAAAATAGTGTGGAAAAGCCCTATGATTCTACATGAGAATAGTAATGTGCAAACGGTTTTTCTTTACTCAGTAAGACATCTCTGATGGTTTATTTTGTTTTTTCTAAGATCAAATTAGGAAGCACATCTACACATTATACATTTAGGAGGAATCATCAGGTGCTAAAGCTGACAAGAACTGCCAAGTGTGGTAGAAGTTTTCGAATGGAATGGCCAGCCACATCCTACAGCTTTCAAAGAATAAAAGAGGGGGGGAAATTCTTTTTCTTTTTCTTTCTTTCTTTCTTTCTTTCTTTCTTTCTTTCTTTCTTTCTTTTTTTGTAAAAAGGTGGCATGCATGTATGCTTCTGGTACTTCCACTTCCCCCCTTCCTCCTCCTCATCTTCTGATTTTCATTTATATCCTGCCTTTCTCCCAACAATGGGATTCAAAGTGGCTTAAAACTTATTAAAAACAATACAGACTAAAATCTATTCAAAAAGAATATATAAAGTATATATAAAAGACAACTGAACAATTTAGAAAGTTAAAACCATTAAAATTGGTCACCAGACTACATACAAACCTCAAAATAGCACAGCACACCATTGAAAGCTCATCTCAGTCAGTTTCTAGAAGCCTTTCTAAAAGTCTATTTTGACTCACCTGTCCTCCCTAAGGAAGGAGCTCCAAAGTCTGGGAGCTGCCACTGAGAACAGCCTTTCCCTTGTTCCCCACCAAGTGAACCCAAGAAGGTGGTGGGCAGAGAGAAGGCCTCTCCTGAAGAACTTAGAGCTCTAATCGGGTTCAAATAGTCTGGACCCCAGCTGAATAGAC
Organism: Iguana delicatissima; assembly: GCA_948472985.1. NCBI lineage: Eukaryota > Metazoa > Chordata > Lepidosauria > Squamata > Iguanidae > Iguana > Iguana delicatissima. Next base: position 311,282 of record CAOKZL010001953.1, on the reverse strand, counting down.
CTCTTGCTATTTTTTAGCCATGACCTCCTTGGAAATGAACACTGCTGAATATTGGAGCAAAACAAGAGTCCAGTGGAACTGTAAAGAGGAAATATGTTGAAATCTTTTAGAAGTTGATTAGTAGAGAAGGGTCTGTGGGTATAAAAATACAGGTAAGACTCATGTGGCCCTCCAGATTCTCTTCCACTGCAGCTCCCAGCATCCCTAATTATGAAGGTTGAGTGATGCTGGGAGTTGCAGTTCAACAACTTCTGCATAAACACACAATTCCCACCCCAGTGTAAAATTTATCTTGTACTTATTATCCTAAATAAATGCTAAAAGTAGGTTCTATACTTCTTTATAGTCTAGACTCTGAAAATGGCTCAGCTAAACAATCTGCAACTTTTGAACATGTCATGAAAGGTTGTTTTGAGAATGTTCTGTTCTGATTTTGAGGCAGAAAGCTTAAAACAGCTCACCTATAGCGGCTTAAATTTTAATGAATGACTTCCAGTTAATTGACCGTTATTGAATCTAGTATTTTTCAAAATTTTTCTGAAGTTGGATTTTCCAACCTGTTTTCTCATTTTTACAGCTTGGGTTAGATAAGATGCTGAGCCTAGAAACAGTGTAGATTGTTGGCAGGTCTCAGGCTGTGGACTGAAATCTCAGGGTATTTCTGTACTGCTCCAGGCATCCAAGCAGGGAGACAAAGCTCAGGTCAAACGGTATGGGAGGAGAGGGTCTGATTTTTGTGTGTAAGGTGACTTTAAATTCTGAGTGGCATCATCACTTATTCCTAGGTGATGCCATGAGGATTCATAAGCTTTGTCATTGCAGAAGCCCTAGAGGTAGTGGCACAAGCCCCCCTCCACACCCACAAAGAAAAACTCCCTGTGGACTGACAGTGAACTTTTGACAAGCCTTAGCAGCAGCAGCAGCAGCAGCATAGGACCTCAGGAAACTCTCCAAATGTCACATAGGTTGAAGGGAAGACTGTGTGGGATGCAAGGAGTCAGAATTGCTTGAAAACACTGCAGCTGGTTTGTCCCCCTATCTTTTTTCTTTCTTTTTTCTTTTTTTTTTTTTTTTTGGCTGCCTGCACAGCCATTAAAAATTGGTTCTTGGTTGCTATATTACCTGGTTATCCAGATGCTATTCAGAGTCACCTTGTCAGCCATTTCTACAACTACTTGGTCCATAAACAGTCCTGCAATCACCACCACCACCACTTTGCTTGTCTCATCACTGTGACATCAGAAGGGCCTGTCACCTGGTCTCATGTTATGGTCCTGAAATATCAGGGAATGGGATGGTGTTGGCTTGACAACTCTAGCTGTATAAGATTTTTGTGCCTTTTAATAAATGAGCTTTATACATAGCCAGTGAAATAGACATGCAATAAGCTAGAAAGTAAGTGTGACTGGTTACCAGAGAAATGGGATAGGGTGCAAGAGAGGAGGCCCAATCTAGTCTATCTCAGACAGAATATTTAAGAAAAAGTCTGTTATAGTGCTATTATTCCTCTTTCAAGATCCTGTGGAATTCTGGGATTTGTAGTTTACTGAGGCCAAAGAGCTCTCTGGCTGAGAATTCTAAATCCCCCCCCCGCCTAAACTGCAAACCCCAGGATTCCATCAGATGTTGAAAGTGGAATAATAGCACTATAACTATGTAGTGCAGAAAGGCTCTGAAATTGCCTCACTCTTCAGAGGAAGGAGAAAATAAAGAATGAAGATTACACTTCAGTGGATTGACTCATTGGATGACCAACCATTGAATAACAAGACCAGGCACAGAAAAGTTGGGTTGAATAACCCATATAAGTTGCTTGGCCTGGAAATGGATCAAGAAGGGGAATCATTTGATGCAGGTCCAGCTGAGGCCAGGTGTTACTCCATGAATAACTCATCAACCTTCCCTTGGGGAACACACCTGAGTAGAAGGAAAATCCAGAAATTGGATTGCTCCCCAGCCAGCCATAATTGAAAGGTAACCCAGGGGACTCTCACCAAGCCACAGAACTCTACAAGTGAGAACCCAAATCCCAGGCTAACCTCAAGGGTAGCCTCCTTCCCATCCACTGGATCATGAAACTTTAAAGAGGAAGCTCCAGAGCACTACCTACACCAAAAGGATGCCAAAGATGTACACTGGTCTTATATTCTACCCCTGCATAATCACAAGCTATGTAAAGAAACTACCCAAAGCCAATTGTCTAAGTCCCCCCAAATATAGTATGAGGTGGGGGAAAGGTAAAGGGGAAAAATTCCTACCCAGCCCTGAAGTAACCAACACAGCTCACACTGTAATGAAGGTGGATGGGTAGGTTGAGTGAAGGTTATCAAAAATATATATGAAGGAGCTGGCAGGCAGTTTATACCCTAACACCCCATCCTTCTCATGTGCTGTGCTCTGGAATCAAGCCTGTACTCTCTCCCTCAGCATCTCACCCCATGTGGTTCCAGGTATGTATTGATGACCAACCATGTGGAATAACAAGATCAAACAGAGAAAATTGGGTTGACCTCGAAATAGATCAAGACAGGGGGTAGGGGGCACCTGATGTGGATCCAGCTAAGGCTAGGTATCACTCCATAGCCTCCTCTTCCCTTTCCGCAATTCACCTTTTTGCGGAGCTGGGGTGTGGGGATTGCGTGAGCAGCCTCTTGTGAGAGGCTCTCGTGTCCCCGTTGCTTCAGCTCTGCAGCTTCTGCCTGCTCGCGAGCAGGTAGCACAAGAGCCCCTCCTCTTCCTTCTGCAGTGCAGCCTGGGATTTTCCCAGGCTGCGCTGGGGCAGGAAGCGTGAGTGCCATGGCTCTGGAGCTCTGCACACATGGCAAGTGCACGCAGGAGTGATGCGCAATCACACACCATTTTCAGCTCAAAGCTGAAAATGAAGTAGTGTGCAATCAGCACTGCCAGCCCCTGGAGCATCACACGATTGTGAGTGCATCATGTGGACCGTTCCTCGCAGTCACGCAATGCCCCAGGGGCCCTCTTGCATGGCAAATGCTGTGCGAAAAGGGGCCTCATCAGGCTTCATTTGTGATACAAGTGAATCCCAAGGGCAATCCAGAAATTGGGTTGCTACCCAGTCTGCCATAATTGGACGGTAACACAGGGGACTCCCACACAAGTCACAGAACTCAACAAGTGAGAGTTTGAATCCCAGGTTAACCTCAAATGTGGTTTCCTTCCCCACTCCCAAGCCACAGAACCCGAAAGAGGAAGATCCAGAGCACTACCCTACACCAAAGGTGTACACCAAAGTCTTATATTCTCCTCCCATTACCTGCCACAGACAAGGGACAAGCATGTCCTGCATTATTTCATGTTATTTCCTGTTTATTGGTCTAAGCAACACCCACTCTGTTCCTGCATCTGTTGGTCTGCAGTTTGTCTGAGTTTGTTTGTTCTCCATTTTATAAACTGCTGTTCTTTCTCTCTTCTCTATTTTTGCAGAACACATGTGACTCAGGCCATTTCCTCACTAGACTGTAATAGTGCTATTATTCCATTTTCAACATCCTATGGAATCCTGGGGTTTGCAGTCTCCCTAAACTGAAAATCCCAGGATTCCATAGGATGCTGAAAGTGGAATAATAGCACTATAACAGTCTAGTGTGGAAATGGCCTGAGTCTGTCATCATTAGATATTATGGACTCTATTATCTTTGTGAGTAAACCAATTCACATGTTTTCACCAAAGAAAATTAAACCTGTTTCAGAGGGCCCACCACATAGGCTCCTCTGCCATGTTAGCTTAGCTCAGTGGTTCTCAACCTGTGGGTCCCCAGATGTTCATGGACTTCAGCTCCCAGAAGCCCCAGCCACTATGGTCAATGCTCAGGGCTTCTGGGAGCTGAAGTCCAAAAACATCTGGGGACCCACAGGTTGAGAACCACTGGCTTAGCTGCTCTGGTGCCATATTGTGGGTAGCTTTGTTGTTTGGTTGTTGGGAGGAGTAAGCTGGGCAGAAGCTAGGAACCAAGGTCAGCTGGTACAGCCTGGTAATGTGTTGTTTGGGAAAGAATGCAAACCTCTGGGAGGGAGAGCAGGGAGCTCTTAAAAATGAAGCCTGTATTTTATCTTCAGTTCTGGCAAAAGCAGTGTCTCTGTGCTACATCTAATCTTTAATAAAATCTGTCTTGGATTTGTCCATGAAGCCTGCTTATTGAGTTAGATTTGGACATAACGTTACAGCCTGCTTTTATTTTTCTCCTACTCTCTTTGTATGGTGATGGTTTCATACTGATTGTTGCTTCTCCTTGTGAATACTAATTACTATAATTATGAGATACACTACTGTCTCTCATATTTCACAACATTACCCTCCACTGTCTCCAGCTATCCAATAAGGATTCAACATTCCATGCATGTATCTATCGGTATCTTAAGGGAAAGAAAACTAAGTCAGCATTTTCTTTGAAACTGTTCTTATGTACACTGGAATCTTTCTTTTTGAGTCTTTCATAGATACCACACTGGGTCCCCAGCCCTGATTGCTACAGGCATAATACTTCTAGTAATAAGAAGTTTTCGGTATAGACAAAACAGCAAAGTAAACTGATGTGATGCCTCAGACACTAGGGAAATTCTTTGGCCTCCAGATATGAGATGAAAGAAGCCTGAAGTTGAGTTAAGAACTTAGTGTCATGGTGGTGTAACCCCTATGAATATTGCTTTGGCTCAGTGAGTGATGAAACCTAAGGAAGGGGCTGTACTTGCTGGAGGAATTCAGCAAGAGAAGGAGAGTTGGAATCGGAGAGGAGGTACAATTGTCAGGAGTAAGGAAAAGGCCCTCTTCACTTTGAATAAGGTAGAGGTACCAGTGTGGTATAATGGTCTGAGCATGGGACTACAACCCTGAAGACCAGGGTTTGTTTCCCTGCTCAGCCATGGAAACCCACTGGGTGACCTTGGGCACATCACACACTCTCACCTCCAGAAAACCGTCGTGGGAAAGGGTCACCTTAGGGTTGCCATGAGTTGGAAAAGACTTGAGGGCATACAGCAACAACAGGTGATATTTTCAGCTGTGCGTTTAGGAGGGAACAAAATTCTTTGCAGTGTCATTTCTGTACTGGATTTAATTCTATCTAGTATTTTTCATTTAGGTCTTTCAGATTGCACCAAATGTTGCAGAAGTACAGAGCAGCAGAGGCAGAAGAGTCCTGTAATCAAATCTTGCACTGGCACCTCTTGGATCCACGGCACTTTTAGGACAGTGCATATATGTCAAACTTAAAATATAATTTGTTGTTTTGTGTGTGTATATGTGTGTGTGTGTGTGTGTGTGTGTGTGTGTAAGAGAGAGAGAGAGATTTTAAGTGCAATTTTGTTTGTAATATTCAATTTTAGTTGGCCCCATAGAACTCAGAAAGAGGTACAAAATACAATGGATCTAACCATGGCCTGATTAGTCCAATATTCTGTTCACACAATTACCAAATAGTTGTTCATGGGAAGCTTATTATCAGGACATAAGTGCAACTTCACTTTTTAATTTTCAGGTCCCTAGGAACTTATATGTAATGATATGCCTCTTGGTGGGAACAGCTTATTCAATCTGAGAGCCAAATTCCATTTTCGGAAGGTTTTCAGGAGCACTATCCCAGAAATGGGTAATGCTAAAGGGATGAGTGGGAATAAAGCAAAGTGTAGGGACAAATATAAATCATACCAGTTGGCTCCAATGCCACAGTTTTCAGGCTTGCAATGCACAGTTCAGTTTTATACATTTTTGACTCAGGCATAAGCCTCCATGCCACAGTTTTCCAGGAAGAACCTGGAAAAGCTATTATTTGGAACTACAATACCCAGAATGCTTAGGCAGCATGACTCATGTTGGGTTGGGGAATTCTTTGAATTCTTCAGAAAGTAACTTTTCTATGCTCTACTCCTAGACTGTTACTATTGTTTTATTTCTATTTATACCTACTCTTCCTCCTCAGGGCAGCTGTTTCCTATATAAAAACATAATTATTACACAGAAAGCAGTTCTGTGCAACAGCTTCCTGGACTGAAAAGCTGAGTTTGTGTTCCAGGCAAAATTTTCCCAGTCATGTTCCATAAAAGTCCTTCCCAGTTTGCAAACCAGAGCACACATTCCATGTAAAATCTCCATGGGCTGCAAACAGAGCCTCTTATCTCTGGTCTTCCTAATCAGAGATGAGAACAGAAGAAATTTGTATTGGTAAGCTGGGGAATCTTTGTGGTGTGGAGGTTGCCTTCTCCCAGTCTACATGCCCAGTTAGTTTAGCCAACTGCATCAACTGCAGCTATCAACAACATAATTGTTCTTGCTGCAGCAATAATACTCTTACTGTGGGCAGTTCTGTGATCCTCCGTCTGCTGCATCAAGTAGAGCGTCCAAGACTTCTTGTTGCAGAATTAACATAAAGTGCACATGTTCAAACAGTGCTGGCTCTCTAACATATACATAGAGCAGTGGCATAGCTTGGCCCAAGCAGGGTAGGGGCAGGAATGGAGGCATGGGGGGAGAGGTGGGGGCGGAGGTGCATGGGGGTGGGGCATGTGGGGGAGGGGCTACAGTGCACAGGGAGGGGCTACAGCACACATGGATGAGGCTATGGCACACGACAGAGGGGCTATGTCACATGGGGTGGGGCTACAGCACATGGGGGAAGGGCTATGGTGCACAGGGAAGGCAGACAAGGAGTGGCATTGCTCCCCAAAAAGTGTCACCCAGGGTGCACTGCCTCCTTCAGCCCCCATCCCTACATGACTGACATAGAGCAGAGATTGGAAACTGCAACTGCGCATCTCTGGTTGTTGCTTTTAACTGATATTTTATTGCATTTTGTTTTCCCAACCAGCAGTGATACACATTATAGCAATAGCATTTATTTCTATACCGCCTATCAACTAAGTGTTATCTAAGCGGTTTACAATGTATTTTTAGCTAATTGCCCCCAACAAGCTGGGTACTCATTTTACTGACCTACGAAAGGATGGAAGGCTGAATCAACCTTGGAGCCTGGCAGGATCGAACTCACAACCTTGTGGTTGCAGTACTGGCATTTAACCACTGCGCCACCAGGGCTCCTTATCCATCAAAGTAGCTTTTATTTAAAAATCATAGTGAAGCTTTCCCTGTAAGCCTCCTACCTTCACTCTTAAAGTTCATCTAAGAGTACACACACACAAAAGAGAAAAATGAACACAGTGACAGAGGATATCCACTAGTTTTTCTCATTCATTGTTGTCTACATTGACAGATAGCAACTCTCCAATTTCAGACCTGGAAATACTAGGAAATTAAAGTGAAATTAGCATGTATTGTTCTACTCAGTTACTATCTTTTCCCAACAAAAAGAAAATCAAGAATTAAATAACAGCCTTGTTCATGTGAGTCACATTGGACACTGTGATAATGGGGCTTCCCATTATCTAGGCTTATCAAAGGGAGATACTTCTCTCTTCAGGTAAACCAAGGGTTAATGAGATGTTAGGATTACATCAAGGGTCACAGGGTGAGAGTTGACCAACCAAAAGGAAAGGGTCAGCATCACAGGTCACAAGGTGAGAATTGACCATCCAAAAGGAAAAGAGGTGGGCATCTTGGAGAGGCTTCCAGATCCTTCCAAGGAGGAAAATATAAAACTTCTGAGAGGCCATGTGGCCAGAGAGAAAGAGAGAAAGAGAGAGGGGAGAGCTGGCCCAGTGGAGCTGGCAGGCATGCTGTGTCTCCTGGACCCCCCCCCTCCTTTAGACCATCTACGCCTATAACCTAATTGTGAGTAACTAGAAATAAGTAGTTAGTCGCGTTAGGGATGTTGTTATTTTGGGAATTGGCTGATCTTAAGAATGTATCTGTGCTGTTATATCTGTTTTGTAAATTCTTGTAACTAAGTGTACCTGGGAGAGGGGAGTTTCCTAAGTGTGATACTGTTTATTTGCATGTCTTGATTAAAACACTTCTATAAACCTCCGTTTCTCTCCATTTCCACGCCAGGGTTGGCACATGCTACATAGGACCTCTCTCACTCAGGGGAAAGAGGAGGGGGAAGATCCTTACGCTTAGAGATTAGGCAGAGTCCCTCCTGTTCTGTCAAAGTAATTCATAATTCAGGGGGGTGGTGGCAGCATACCGATAGAGTTGGGGAGATTGCCAGTCGTTCCAAGCATGGGAATCAGTTTTGGGAGGCTGGCAAGAACCCTAGTAAAACACTGGGAGGGAATTTCCAGTTTTGCAAAGGTGGAAGTCCACTTAAGAGACTGGAAATAAACCTACAGTGTCACAGACACACATGGTAGAGAGTGATGATAGCAGGCCTAGCCCTGGCTACAAATGTGCAGTTTGATAGTATAAATGCAATGCAGTTCCTGTGTGTATATATACTTAGATGCATATAGCTTTGTCTTTGCAATCAAGAATCCTGATTTTTGCTGCATCCTATATGTGTACAGGGTACAAATGCTCAGCTGAAAATGCAGAGAGTACAGCGAATCCAGATATTGCAAACTTTGGATGACAGCTCTCAAAATCCCTCAGCCAGGCTGGGGGATCCCGGGAGTTGCAGTCCAATATAACTTTCCCACTGTGTGGTTGATCTAGACACCATAATTGTTCCACATACAGAATATGTAGCTAATTTTGGATGGCCACTGAATGATGTTTTGTAGAAGGGACCATATGTTACTAACCATGGATAATTTTTTATTTTAAAGTTGATATTAAAGTTCACACAAAATTTCACTTTAGCACAGGGTCTAAAAGAAAATTATCTGAAAATGTTACATAGATGGTACCTGGATGGTACCTGGACCCTGTGAAATTAAGCAAGATGTACAAAATGAAAGAAAAGAGCTGTTGGAAATGCACACAAGAAGATGGGACTTTCTATCATATGTGGTGGCTCTGCACGAAGGCTACAAAATACTGGAAAAGGATACACAAAATAATGAAAGATATCCTTCAAATAGAGATTCCATTGATGCCGGAAATTTTTTTATTAAATATGACACATCAAATAGACAAGAAGAATAAAAAATATGAAGTAATAATGTTATATATGATCACTGCTGCAAGGACTGTATATGCAAAATATTGGAAGAGATCGGAAATTCCTTTAATTGAAGAATGGTTAGAAAGAATTCAGGAATATGTAATATTAGATGACCTTACATGCAGAATAAAATAGGAAAAAAGTAAAGAAAGAAGGAATGATATGAGATTAATCAAGGAGTATATTGAAGAAAACTGGTCAAAGTTATGCCAAGATGTTAATAAATAAATAGAATAGAGGAAAAAATATAACAGGTTTTCAAGGAATTACATTGTGATTGGACATTACAATGTTAAGAGACAAGTCTACAAAGAAATAACTAAATTATTGAGATCACGGGGAGAAAAATTGGGAAAGTAAAAAAAAAGCAGTTCAACAAGGGGAGGGAGGAAGGATATCAAGATTACGATAGAAGGATCAAATAGAGGATAAGAAAATAGACGATAGATAAAAGTATATAATAATAGGCGATAATTAAGATATAATCATGTATACATGAACCAATTGATATATAAGCATTCTCTTCTGTTTTTTATTGATGTTACAGAAAATAATGAAGATGTCATATTGTTGATGAATCGGATATGGTTGACGATTTTAACAAATAAAAATTAAAAAAATAAAGTCGATATTAAAGTTCAATTGTTTTAACTGTTGTTATAATCACTCTTGCATTACAGTGTGCTTGTTCGTTTTTACTAAGGTATTCTAAATGGTTTCTTTTTTTTCTTTTTTTAAAATGTTCATGTGAACTGCCTTGGAAATACGCTTAAAGAGCAGTAGTAAATAAATATGTATACACTCATGTGCTCCTCTCCCTTTATCATATAGGCAGTGACTTAATTTTTACACCCCTTCTTTTGTCTGTGCTGATCTTAAGGGTCATGAATCGATGATACTTTAAAAATAAATCCCCCTCCCTGTTTATATAAGTGAACATAAGCATACTGAATATGCAGGCAGTTTTTATCATGTGAGTAACTGATGCATTTGGGGAGAGAGACAAGGCACTCTAAATTAACAATTCTTAATTTTCTTCTAGGGGTTACAGAATGAAATTTATTCATGTAGTACCCAGTAACAGGCTGTGCTCCCCAGGTTATTTCAAGACACATCTATTCATTTTCATATATTTCTCTGTGCAGTATTCACTGTAAAATCTATTTTTATGCAAATAGATCATTACGCAGAGGGTCCCTAGCTCTATTGTGATACCCAATCAACACTGGTTTGAGCAGCTCTCTCAAAATGACACAGTATTTTATTTTAACATAATTTTCTGCTATAAGAGTTCCTCCCACATAGCAAACAGCAATGGGGAAAGGATATTTGCTGGGAAACGGGTGTAGGATCCTAACCAAGACTGGGAGGACAATACCCTGAAGATGATTGCATTTAATCTGCTTTTTTAAAAAGGTGTAGTTTGAACCTGAAGAAATAAAGAACATGGATACAAGTCAGATAGCAATAGATCAGCTAAGATTGCCACAGCCAGTCTTCTGCATTTCCATATTCTCAGCTGGCCTAAACAATTCCAATTTCTACCTCTTTCTGATTCTCTTTATATCAGTCATGTTTTTTCCAAGTATAATTTTCTTAACTGATCTTAATCCATTTATCTCCTGGAGCTAAAAGTGTTGCACATTATTTTTTCTCATTCCCATCCACCGAGACACCCACTCCCATGTGAATCCTAACAACCACCTCATGAAATCCATTAGGCTAAGAGGCTATAGTTGGCTCCACCTAACTAAATGAATGAAAAGGCTGAGATCTGACCTGATTTGTAAAGTGTATTGGCCAAGGGGGGTGGGTTTAAACACATACCTCATGCAACCATGGATCTGAGGGAAAAAAATGTAATTTTGAATAATATCTGATAAAGGCATTTTGATTTTACAATTAAGTGTTATATAATATTGTTAATTATGCTATTTGCATGTGTGTGTGAGTGTGCACATATACACCCATACAAAGAATATTATATTTACTGATTTGTGGGGTTTTTTTCAGATTTTCCTAATTAGATTATAGAGTGTCTCCACTTAAAATAATAGTTCTCTGTGTTTTCCTCATTAATAATTTTTGCCCTCTTGTTGCCTGCCCACAACCTTTTGACTACACTCTCATGTTGCTCACCCATATGTGTCCCTATTTTCACCACTGAAATGTTGGAGAGCACGGAGTATTTTTTTTTCCAGTTCAAATTGATTTTCAGAAATAATTCAAAGATAATACAGCTCTTGCAGTATCCCACTGGCATGTCCTGTCAAAATGCTAATCCTTTCTAAATGTTTCTCTAAAGTTGTTACTGCAGAGAAAAAGTATAATCTTCAAAGCAACAACTTGTTAAAGAAGCTGCATTGATTGTCTATGGCATTTCTGAATCTCATAGTTCTCTACAAGACATGCATACAATGAAACATGCAGAAACCTACTTATATATATACACTTTGAGAGAAAGTTTTCAGGAGTGTATTACACACTAGAGCAAGCAGCAGATTGCTTAAGATTACCCTGACATCCTGGACCAGTCGGAGCAGTAATATCTTCATGTTTGCTGTCAAGGCCTGTCACCCCTGCTGACCAGCAGGGACGCCAAGGCAGCCCACGTTATTCAATCAACTTTAAGTGTTATAAATACTGAGGTCCATAAAAAAGTACAATGTAATGATGCCTTTAAACAAACCCAATTCATCATCCTTCCTGCACACATATCATTTCCCTCAGGGTGATCAGCCAACCAGGAGTGGAACAAAACCAAGCCAGTTTGAGATTCCATTTCTCTTCATCAGTTTGACTTTTTATTCTACCTCCTTCAGAGGAAAAGGGAAAGAAAGCCATAATAATGAATAAAAATCTCACAAATCAAATAGAGGTCTGCTGCCCAAGTCTTTTTTGTTGCTGTTGTTGTATGTCGTGTCCACACATTTTGCCTCTAGTGATATAAAAGGAAACCCTTCAGTTTAAAGGTCAAATGGGGGCCATTTGTTTTAAGCCACTGGACCATGGCAATGGGATTCACATAGATTATCTTTGTCCTTCAACAGTTGTTAGACTTGTAGCCAGAGGGAAAGCCCGGCAGATTTGCTCACACGTGTTTTTAAATGTAAAAATGCTAAAACAGTGTATTCTATTCTGGCTAGCAATACACATATTCAAAGTATCATTGCTTTGTTCTTGAACATAAAGAAAAAAGATCACAACTCCTCCTGCAGCTATAAATAATAATCGAAATAAAATAATACTAATTCAACAATCTATCAGCATGTTTCTTAATGGATACCAGTCATACAGAGAGAGACCATTATTACGATGAAAAAAGTTTTATAATATATATTTGGCTTTATCCAGTGCTCCATGAACGGAACTCTACTTGTGCAAGGAAGATTTTCCACCCCTTCCACTCCACTGCAGTTCCCTGTAACTCCTATAAAGCTTCCCTTGGAGAGCAGAAACCCCAAGATGGGCCAGTGGATCATCAATATTTGAAAACAGTATGTTGGTGGATCTCACTATATACTACATAAACTTATAAACTTGAACTTAGAAAAATAATCTCATAAAAAGGAAATTTAAATACAGTCATGTATTTAGAAGTTTATAAAATAGACAAGACTTTTAGCCTGCAACAACAACAAAAGAATCACAATCCATGTTGTCATTATTTAGGCGGGGGGACATTTGAAAGCTATTTATTTAAATAACAAGGCAAAATTCAAAACAGGTTGTACTAAAAAGGACTTAAATGTTTAAAAATGCTGTTAAGCTCCAAAGGGAAGAAGCATTACCGAAATTTATTCCTGACCATTCAGACATAGAAGATGTGGTGACAGAGGTAGGGCTGGTAGGTGTAGAGGAATCTACGTATTATTCACTTTTCTAGCTCTTGTCTCAGCCTATAGTTTTCTGGTTATTATGGGAGCAACCTCCAGGACAGGTCTTAACATGCTGGTGTTAGTTGCTTAGTTAATAAGCGGGAAGACATGTACAATCCAGAATTTGACGCCAGATGAACCTGCTGTCCTGGTGTGTGTGGTGAAGGACATCATTTCTGGCTTCAGATACTAGGCTTCTGGTTCCAGAAATATCAAGTGTGGCAATCATGGAATTTCAAGTGTGCACCCCAGATGGTGGTTCACCGAAGTGCAGTTTTGCTGGTGTAACACTCATCCAAATGTCCAACAGTCCCCCTGCCAGAACTTGGCTTCCCTCTGAGGAGTGCACTAATGTCCAGATCTCTTCACTAAAACCTTCTGCAGCAGTTCAAGATTTAATGGTTTCCATTACAACCATGTACCTGTCTCAGTTTTTATCTCATTCATCCTATATTACTGGGTACACAACTGTTATTTGTGGGTAAGGGATTAACAGCAGTTTGATAGCACGGATCTGACAGGGAGTTCTGCAGAGATGAAGGGTAAATTAACATTGTCTGTCCTCCTAGTCTGTAGTCAACACTAAAAGAAGCACTAATTAGAAATTTTCATGACTCCTTGTTCTCCTAGATAATTATTAGTCAATCCCTAATTTCCATTTGTTATGCAAGGTATTTGAGCAGGTTATGATGACAACTCTTTGCAGCTATCTTGGATGAAATTGATTGGTCTTATCCTGAACCATCTGGATTCAGATGTGTTTTGGAGTGGATATAACTGGTTACCTTAATTTATGACTTTTGAAAGAAACTGGATAGGAGTATTTTACTGTTGCTGGCACTGCTGAATCTCTACACAGCAGTGAACTCTTCTGAATCACTGGAAGAGTAAAGTGCCTCTTCTAAAAGTAGAGGAAGGTGATAACTAAGGCTCTTGGTGTTGCTGAAGAACTTTCTTCCGGTGGGATCCCACTGTACAGGCCACCTGAGCATTGGAGTGTATGTACAGGAAGCCTCCACCTTTGGATGCCCCCATTACCAGACAGCCTGCTCTTGAAGAAGTTCTAAATGAAGGACAAGTTCCATTATTCAATATGGGGTCTGCTCTTTTGTATGTCCTTCTTGCCTACAGTGGCTTGCTTGTTCGTTTGTTTGGATCTCATATTAATAATGTCATAAAGAACTCTGTATGACCCAAACAGACGGTTACTGGTACAAGGTCTTTTCCATAGCTCCACCTCCTCAGAATGGAAAGAGAAAGTAGACAACTGTCTATCTCATTCCCCCCTCACATGTAACATATGTTATGAGGCAAATTTTCCTGTGGAATGTCTATGTGTGTGTATGTGGGTGGGTAATTCCACAAGAGAAAATGTATGAGAGGAAGGCAGAAAAATACCCTCATGTTCAGTTGGCCTGCCATCAAAACATGTTTTCAGCAGTAGGCTGTGCCTGAATCTGGCACTTCTACTGTCTAATTAGCATAGTCTCTCTGCCAGGTTTTCTATCATACAGTACTTTTATTAAACAAGAGAGATAGGCAGAGAATTAAGTTGGTTATACGGAAGACTAGAAAATTTGATGAAATCTGAAACTACCACACATGCATCTGTGAAGGTGCACCTCTGTAAAACTAAAATATAACATTATACTTGAATAGATTATAGGAAGGGATGTGTTTTTTTTCAGTTTGGGTTTCTCACTGTTATTGCGGACTTCGGTAAACTTAGGGAGCTGCTGGCTGGAATTCCGTGGTCAAGAATAGTGAAAGAGAAAGGAGTTCAGGAGGCATGGGAGTTCCTTCAAAAGGAGATACTGAAGGCACAGTCTAAAACTGTGCCAATAAGGAGGAAAAATGGAAGGCATCTGAAGAAACCAGAATGGTTGACTACAGAACTCTCAGCTGAGCTAAGTGTTAAAAGAAACATGTTTAGGAAATGGAAGAAGGGGGAAACCACCAAAGAAGAATTTAAGCAAGCAGCCCGGAGATGTAGGGAGGAGGTCAGAAAGGCTAAAGCACAGAACGAACTTAGGCTGGCCAGAAACATTAAAAACAATAAAAAGGGCTTTTTTAAATACGTCCGCAGCAAAAGGAAAAAGAAGGAGACGATAGGGTCGCTGCGCAGAGAAGATGGTGAATTATTCACAGGGGGAAGAGAAAAGGCAGCACTACTTAAAACCTTCTTTGTCTCAGTTTTTTCCCAGAAGGATGCAAGCACTCAACCTGGAGGTTGGGGAGCAGGTGGGGAAGCAGGGGAAATGAGGCACGTAATAGGTAGAGAGGTAGTACAGGAATACCTGTCCACACTGGATGAATTCAAGTTTCCAGGGCCAGATGAATTGCATCCTAGGATATTAAAAGAGCTGGTAGAGGTCATTTCGGAACCGCTTGCTATAATCTTTGAGAAATCTTGGAGGACAGGAGAAGTTCCAGCAGACTGGAAGAGAGCAAATGTTGTACCCATCTTCAAGAAGGGAAAAAAAGAGGACCCAAATAATTATCGCCCAGTCAGCCTGACATCAGTACCCGGAAAGAGCCTGGAGCAGATCATTAAGCAGTCAGTTTCTAATCACTTAGAAAGCAAGGCAGTAATCACGAGAAGTCAACATGGATTTCTCAAAAATAAGTCATGCCAGACTAATCTTATCTCTTTTTATGATAGAGTTACCAGCTTGATAGATGAAGGGAATGCTGTGGATGTAGCATGCCTCGATTTCAGTAAGGCCTTTGACAAAGTTCCCCATGACATTCTTGCAAAGAAACTAGTAAAATGTGGGCTGGACAGGGCTACTGTTAGTTGGATTTGTAATTGGTTGACCGACTGAACCCAAAGAGTGATCACGAATGGCTGCTTTTCATCCTGGAAAGAAGTGACTAGCGAGGTGCCACAGGGTTCTGTCCTGGGCCCAGTGCTGTTCAATATTTTTATCAATGACTTGGATGAAGGAATAGAGGGCATGCTCATCAAATTCGCAGATGACACCAAATTGGGACGGGTTGCTAATACGGCAGAGGACAGGATCAAAATTCAAAATGACCTGGATAGATTGGAGAGCTGGGCCAAGGCTAACAAAATGAAATTCAACAGAGAGAAGTGTAAGGTCCTACACTTTGGTAGAAAAAATGGAATACAGAAATATAGGATGGGGGACAAGTGGCTGGATAGCAGTTCATGTGAAAGGGATCTAGGAGTCTTCATAGACCACAAGCTGAACATGAGTCAGCAGTGTGATGCAGCAGCCAAGAAAGCCAATGCAATCTCGGCTGCATCAACAGGAATGTGGTGTCTAGATCGAGGGAGGTACTGGTACCACTCTACTCTGCTTTGGATAGACCTCATCTTGAATACTGTGTCCAGTTCTGGGCACCCCAATTCAAGAAGGACATGGTCAAGCTGGAGCAAGTCCAGAAAAGCGAGACCAAAATGATGAGGGGTCTGGAAGACATGCCCTATGAGGATAGACTTAGAGAGCTGGGTATGTTTAGTCTGCAGAAGAGAAGGTTAAGAGGGGACATGATAGCTATGTTTAAATATTTGAAGGGATGCCATGTAGAGGAAGGAGAGGGCTTGTTTTCTGCTGCTCCAGAGACCAGGTCAAGGAGCAATGGGTTCAAGCTGTAGGAAAGGAGATTCCACCTGAGCCTCAGGAAGAATTTCCTGACGGTCAGGGCTGTCCAGCAGTGGAATCTGCTGCCTCAGAGTGTGGTGGAGTCTCCTTCCTTGGAGGTTTTTAAGCAGAGACTAGATGGCCATCTGTTGGGAGTGCTTTGAGGGTGTTCCTGCATGGCAGGGGGTTGGACTGGATGGCCCCTGTGGTCTCTTCCAACTCTACATTTCTATGATTCTATGATTGTCTCATTTTACCAATCTTCATCCCAAACCTTGAGAATTGTTGGAAAAGTTTATATAAAATATATTTATAAAAGTTTATATAAAAATTCTTGTATGTTTTTGTATGTGTTTCTCATAATACTGTATGTGAGTTTTGCATGTAATTTGCTCTAATATTAACATTTTTGCATTTTCCCAATTTTCATAATATAATACATTTTGAACAATATTTTCACTAATGAATCTATTTCTGTGGGTATGGTTCCTTATACACATTTCAAAAATTTGGTGAAAAATTCAGAGGAGTTTACATTTCAAAGGATAACTGTTTTGGCTTAGAAGTTCCTATTAAAAACCAGACTGAACAGATTTTTCTCCATCCCTAATGGATCTATGTGTTTGAGGCAGACTGTTCTAACATTCTCTTATTATCTCCATTGTAACCAACTTATTTGCTCTTATTCTATCCTCTTCCATCTGGGCACGCTCACATTAAGTTCACTATCTGTTGTTTTGTTGTTGCTATAGCTACTCCTTTGTTGCAACAGCTCCACTGGGTACCACCAGTCTATTTCCAAACATACTTCATGGTGTTAGTTTTGACCAATAAAGCCACAGGTGGCTCAGCTTCAAGTTGTCTGAAGGACTGCATTCTCCCTTACGAACTACCCCATGCTTTCAGATCTGCTGGGCAGGCCTTTCTGTCTGTCCCACCCTCATAGGAACTTCTGGAGGGAATACAGGAGAAGGCCTTCTCAGTTGCTGCTCCCAAGCTCTGGAACTCCCTCCCTCCCCAAATGGGTTGGATTGGTCCCCTCCTTGCTATGTTTCCTCAGGCAAGGTGAAGACCTTTTTGTTTTGTCAGGCCTTTTGAAGACTGATTGCTCAAGGGGAATGGGCCTTACATAAAGTGCTGGATTGTCTTGTTTCTTTTCTTTTTAATGGTTTGTGCTCTTAACTTGTTTTAATTTTGTGGATGGTTTAATTACATTTTTAACTTTGGATATTGTGAATCTTTAGCCATCTATTTTCACTGTCTCTAACTGGGAAAAAGGTGGGATGACAATGAAGATGATGATGATGATGATGAACAACAGTTCCTTTTGAGCATGGTAAGAAAGACACCCTATGAGATCTATAGGGTGAAAAGGACTAAAAAAAATCACAAACATGTTACACTGCTACTAGAACAAGCCCTGTACCCACCTTCCTGTTCAACAAATGAGCAAATTTACTGCCAAATTTAGCCCAGGCACAAGCCATAGCTGTGGAACTACTAATAATCATTAATCAAAAGTTTTGAGTCCCCTAAATAAAACTTAAGGCCCTAAAAGTTAGATTCTAATAATTGGCACATATCCTCTTCAGACCTACATTTTCTACATTGTTAAGTTTTAAATCAGACTGGGTAAATGTCTCCTGGGGATGCTGTAGCCACAGATTCCTGCACTGGCAGGTGATGAACTGGATAGCCCTCAAAGTTCCTTCAAACTATGATTCTATGGTTCATTGAAATGTTTTCTGAATATAAACTGTAGAGTTAACTACCCTCTTTTGATTTCTGGACATAATGCTGAAACGCATCTCTTTTACCATAACAACTGTGGCCCTTATAATCAGAAGAAATAATCAGATTATCACTGTATTCAGTAGGGATGGGCCAACCGAATCCTCGAATCCTCGAATCCTCAGCAAGGATTCAAGATCTGTGAATCTGAATCCCTGTACAAAAACAGGCAAACCGAATCTTTCAAATCTACCAACCAAAAAATAGGGTTTTTAAAAAGAAGTTCTGTTTAAAAAAAGTTTTAAAAAGTTTATTTTTTTAAAAAAAAAAGTTGCTTCTTATACCCTTTTTAAAAAAAGGATTTGAAAGATTCCAGATTCATGAGATTTGTGGATTCCCAGAACCTTCCAGGGATTCAGATCCGGATTTGGATTTGGAAAATTCTGGATTTGTCCCATCCCTAGTATTCAGTCTAAGATTAAGGTGCTTAAGCTGATTTTTGCCACTGTACCAAATCTCCTGAGCAGACAAGCAATTGATCATATCACTTTACTACAAACTGAGGTGTACAAGGGTCAATTCATATAAGTGTTTCAGCAATGTAGTATAACCTGGTATGAATTACAGTCCAATCCATTTATACTTTTAGCATGCAAAGCTTTAGAAGGTGGGATAACAGACTGAGGCCGTTTCCATACAACAATGCTCTTCTGTGTTGCCACGCTGCAGTCCTGGGTTCAGAAGCGAATGCATCAGCAATGCTTCCCTGTGCACCCGGCTCAGTCCATGCAGAAGGGAATGCAATGGTGTCACTTCTTCCTTCCACAATGCAGCTGGGCACTTCCATTGCTGCACTACAGAAGAAAGTGTCGCCATTGTGTTTCCACAACTTCTGCATGGCCGGAACAACAGGAGTGCCACATGACCACAGGTGCAAAACAGCTTTTTCCATTTTTCCAAAAACTGCATGACCACAACACTTGGGGATGGGATGGCAGCAAGCTGGCAACGATGTTGTGTGGAAACACGACCTGCTGACCATTGCCATCCTGTCCCAGAAGCAGCTCAGCACCGTTGTGTGGAGAAAGCCTGTGTTTTATGACTGGTGGATTATGACCAAAGAAAACACAAAAAGTAGTCATGTGATCCAAGAGTGGAAAAATCCCAGAAGTAGCTTTGCCAACTCCATACATCTGATAAAGAGGGCTGCAGTCCACAGAAGTCAGATGTCAAATAAAACTTGTTTAATAAGGATTTAAATCTTCATATTGTTCATCCTGACAGAGAAGGATGAATGATTCCTCCAGTATTCTCCTCACTGGATGAAAACATGAAGATTTATTTGCAGTTCACGCCCCAGAAAGTGTTACTTTGTGCAATTTTTTTGTTTTGTTTTGTTTTGTTTTGTTTTGTTTTTTGTATAGAGAAATTGTGTTTCCTTTGCAAGGAATAGCATTTTCTGCATAAATTGCACTGTTCCTGCACAGGAAATAATTTCTTTTGTTGAGAAAAAATATCTCTGTGCAAAAAATTCACACATACTTTTGCGCTTCTGGAGGACCAAAAATCTCACAGCAGCCACATGACTGCCTCTATTCTTCATAATAGTTCCTGAGTAACTAGAAGCCTCTTTCTTGGCCAGGAAACAAATAACATTTTTTTTCATTCCAAGACTTTAAGGTGCCAAATGCATACCCTCCAACATTTTACAGATGAAAACTGGGACATGTACAGCCAAGCAACACCAGCATGTGGTCAAGACAACAAAAGTTATTAATGAGGAAGAACACACAAGCCAGGAGAGGCTGCAGCAGTCTGTTTTTGTCTGAGTCTACAGGGACGGGCCCTCTCTTTTCCTCTCTGCTGCATTAATTGAGTGCAAACTACATTTCCACTTTGAACTTAGTTCGGAGCAGTTGAAGTAAGCCCTGAATAAGGGAGGAGAGTGACATGACAAGAGATAAACTGGGATATTTTTAAAGTAATTGAAAATTGGGAGGACAGAGGCTTAATCAGGACTGCCCTTGTCAGACTGGGACAGTTGAAGGTATGAACAGGACTGTAAAGACACTTTTATTACTTATGATACAAAGAAACAAAATTCAGGGTTAAGTACTATACTTACTGAGTCACTAAAATCTCACAATAAGTCAAACTTTGAACCATCAGTCAAAGTTAAGCCCCCTAAACTGGACCAGATGTAAATTAAGGTAATAGATAAATCTCTAGGAACTACAACAAGGCTACAGAAAGGGGAGAAACTGATATATAAACAACTTGTTTTGCTGCAATTGAACTTTGTGTTGTTCCTCCCCACCCCCAACTCTTATGCTAGGGTTCATGGAAGCTGAGACCTTTTTCATCACCTATACTGGAACAAGGGAAGCAGTAATAAGGTAACCAGCATTGAACATATACAGAGATCTTGTTGCCACCAAATTATTACAGTCAGTCAATATGCCTGGGATTGGACTTATGTGGCTCACCATATGTTGTTGAACTGGGATCCCAGCATTCCTCACCCTGAGGTATACCCCAGCAACATTTGGAGGGTCACACAGCACAAATCTCACCCCTGCCACAGATAAATCTAGTTTCAGTAGGCAAGACTTCCAGGTCAAAGGGTTAACTAGTGATAAGCTGAGCCATGTAAAAATTATAGCTCTGGTTTTGAAATTTTACATATCTAGATTATTCCACTGGTAGCAATGATGTCTGTATTTCAGGGGTGCAAAGTGTTCAACAGTTCATCTGATCTATTCTCCCTTGTGGCCCAGTTTGAGATGAGCAGTTATTTTATTTAAGACCAGCCATAGCTGAGCAGGCATCGAATCCTCAGGCAAGCCAAACACACTGATACCCTCTTCAGTGACTGAACTATGAAACCTTGAGCAAGCAGAGATAAATATTTAAATGTCAAACAAAACCCAAACCAATGCTCTTCTCTTCTTTCACTACCTGCAGTTCAGTGTGAAGTCAAAGTTCATTGATATGTTCTCTGCACTTGGTATGATGATGGTTTATATACCGTAAGCCATTGACTCAGCCTGCATCGATCCTTGAGAATGTATCGCACAAATCATTTTGCACTAAACTGCTGAATCAATGAAGAAATCTCCTGGAAAATTTATATTAAAAGTCACTGTTTGCCTAAATGAGTTCCCTGTGCCCCATATTGAATATTTTGCTGATGAATTGAGTGAGTTTAAATTTGAACATTGCAGACCCATTAAAGAATGAATTCTTAAATCAAATTCTGCCATTTATGATTGAAATGAGATTTCCTCTGCAATAGACTAGCTGCTATATAAATCAGTTGTGCATTTTATACTGTACTATAAACAAGATATAATTCTTTTAAATACACAACAAGTGCCTTAAATCTTTTGATGCATCTTGCTTTTATCTGATGTTGTTGTTGTTATATTTACACCAAGCAACTAAAATAGATTTATAAAAGAGCAGACCTTTTGAAGGTCCATATTAAAATGTCTTAATGTTCAAATTAACTCTGTGATCAGCTTTGGGGCATGTGTTTAATTGAAAACAAATAATCCCCAACCCACTTCTTCAAAATACATCCCTATGTGGAACTGGTTGCATACACAATAAAGAGGGGCCTTACAGCAACTACAGATTTGTTGTTGTTAACTGCCATCAAGTGGGCTTCAACTTATGGCGACTCTATGGATGAGAAACCTCAAAGACACTCTGTCCTTAACAGCCCTGCTCAGGTCCTGCAGACTCAACACCCCAATCTCTAGAAGAACAGATCTTCCTCTCTTGGTGCAGCTGGTTGGGGGTGTCAGGCTGGGAAAGGTTATGTAATTACGAAAACATCACTAACCCTTGTAGAATTCAAACCCCTCTCTTTTGGCATTACTCCCAGACAATGTCCCTGGTTTCAGTCCAGAGTTCTTTCGGTTGCCTGTAAATTAGGCTTAGTAGTGTAAATCTGCTGTTTCCATGGACTTAGGCTATTGTGTTATGCATTTGCAACTGCTACGTATTCATAATCTCTATGCAGCCCCTGGTTTGGGGGCTAGGTAGGGACTGTGAGTCCCCTAAACCCTGCTTACCAGTAAGCAGCCACTGGGATTAATAGAGGTCTGCCTCATTGTCAGCGAGGAAGCAGCTGCCTTCCACCTACCTTCCTTGCATGAGCAATCTCCAGCACAAGGGGGATTTGTGACAGGGTCCTTTTTCTGCTTGTTGCCCTGGAGATCACTTGTGGAAGGGGACAGGAATGTCAAGCAGCTACTTTTTAATTGACAGTGGAATAAACCCCAGTCAATCTCAGTGGCTGTTTACCAGTAAGTGGGGTTTTGGGGTGGGTCATGCCAGAATTCACTATGTAGCAATGCCATTAAATGGTTATGTAGTATGCAATGGCTATATGGGATTCCAGCAATGGTCTTTTAATTCTACAGGGATGTTCTGCAGGTTGCATTTTTGCATGACAATAGACAGCAATTTCTTTAGATTTACTCGAATTTTTGATATTAGCAATTCATTGTCTGTGCCTCAATCTGCTCCTCATCTTGTTTTTGCAGAAAAAATAGAGCATCTTCATCTTCTGCTTCCAATTATGTAATCTATTTGTTTCTCTGTTGGTCACCTGGTGACATTCACATGTACAGTCATCTCTTTGGTTGCATTAACAATGTGTTTGCAGTGAATAAACTGTTGGCCTCACAAAATCCAGTTAGTTGCTCTACTGCTTTCTTGCTTGATCCCAAGCCAGATTCTCCAACAATGTTTGGCTCTGCTCTGTTTTTGTTTGTTTGTTTGGGAGACCCTACCAACAGCACTGCTGCCATCAGTGTAGCCTCTTGCCCTAAAGGAATATGCAGTTCCACTACCACGGAAAGGTAGAGCCATTATACATGCATAGTAAAAAAACAAAATCTTCACCACAAAACAAATGAAGGGACAAAGTGCTGGATAATTTAATGAAGGAGTTCTTCTAATTTCTATTGTGAGATCTTTGGCATAAGGAGAGATTTTACAGACACACTACACTCACATGCAATACCAGTTTCTTCTATGTGGTCTCTGTGATTCCCACATATGTGTAACCTGTACTTGTGCATTCCATCTTCAGAAACTTCTAGGAGAAAATAGTACATGCAGATGGAAGCTACTGAGCAGTTCCCTGTAAATTTCCCTGTGGATGACTTCTCAGGGGGAGAGGTTCTCTCACTGTGACACTGCTCAATTGCCACGTTTCTAACTGAGGGGACAGTTTAACTATTTCAGACTGCTAGGCAGCGGCTCTGGCTGTTTGGGCTGTGTGCATGTGTGTGTATGCGTGCTCTTACTCTTTAGCTTACTTGTATAAATGATCCCATGCCACTTACTTGTGCACTACTTTCCCACAGTGATTCTGCTATTCTCGGGGGGGGGGATGTCTTATTTATGTGGGGTGTCTCTGGTAAGATGTTTGGGGCTGGGTCCTGCTGCCTCAGGGAGAAGATTGAACTAGAGGGCTTTTGAGTTACTTTATGATCTTTGATGATCTTTTATTATATGCATAAAATTAATCTCAGTTCATTGTTCTCTTCTCATGTTCCCATTTCTTATTATCCATAAGGATGTTTAGACAATTCTCTAAATTGCTTCCAATGACACCCAACCACTGCAGATTAGTCCCTCACCATCATCCACTGTGCACCCATTTCTCTTGACCTCAGCTTGTCTTGGTGAGCTAACCCTAAATTTGATTCTGTTAACCAGAGGAAGGAATGGTCAAAACCACCTCTGAGTATTCCTTGCCTAAGAAATTCCTATGAAATTCATGGGGTTGCCATAAGTCAACTGGCAACTTGAAGGAATGTGCACATGTGTGCACACGTACATGCACATGCGCGCATGCATGCACACACACGCAGAGCATCTGCAGCAGCTTAACTTGAAATATTTCACGCACATACATGGACATCATTTGATTTCTTGTCCATGGAAGAATGGCAATTGAATATCCAAAGGCAGAAAATTTTGTTTTCAGTAACACCAAATGAGAAGAAGTCTTGTTTGTAATGTTTCATACATAATGGATCATTCATGCACATAAAATGCACCTAAACATGTGCAACAAGGCAAGCTTGGCACTGTCTTTTTTGCTTCTGACAAAGTGACAGGAAAGAAATTCATTCCGCTCATATATCCACTGTTAATGTGAACTAATTCACACTTTCCTATCCAATCAATAGACAAAAGGACAACTATCTTTTACTATTTCCCATTCCTTTAATTTTACAATGTGCTTCTCTGATTTAAAAATGTGTACAGAAATGTATCTATTAGTGAAAACAATATGTGAATTGAGAACAAAAGAAAATGTGTTTATTTGTCAATCTCGTACAGAACTACTGCAAACTTATGCAGAAACTGGAAACTTCTAGATATTTAAGATCTAAAAAAGAATAAACAGAGAGAAACTGAAACTGACAGATTCTTCTGTCCCTCATTCTGCTGTTGCTTTGGTCTCAGCATGTTCTCTTAGCTATGCTCATATTACTACTGCACTCTGTGCTGAAAAGGGGGCAAGATTGAACTTGTTACACTGGAATGGATATGGATATCCTTGCCAAATATCTATGCCAACTCTTGAATAGTAGACCAGGTCCTAAAAAAAAAGGCATAACTGGGACGGGGACTGGGTTAGGGGTGTGATTTGGCACAAGTAATCCCATTGTACCACCAGTACCATTACTTTTCCATGACGGTGGGATTGAGTGCTCCTGCGAGGCAAGTGGCTATGCCGCTGGTAGCAGTGCTGCTGGTAGGATCTCCCATGTTAGACAGGCTTTTGCTGAGGAGCCAGACTACATGTGCCAAACAGCTATTGGACAGTAGCAGCAGTTGAGGGTGACATTAATGGAAGATTTCTCAGAGAATGCATTACATGACCAAATAGAAATAAAAAGACAATTACTGGAGAAAATCAAGGAAGACAGTGCTAAAGCAAGTTTACATCTGATATTAAAAAAATAAAAATAGTGATCGCAGATGACTTATGTAACTTCAAAGCAGACAATGAGACATGAAACAGAGACATTGAAATAGTTCAAGATTTTCTATAACTTGGCCCAGTCATTCATCAGAATAGAGACTGCAGTCAAGAAATCAGAAGACTAGGATTTGGAGGAGCAACTATGAACGAACGACGCAAGATCCTGAAGTTCAAGATATATCATTGAATATTAAGTTAGGATTATCGATGCCATCATATATGCAGTTTCTATGTACAGTTGCGAAAGCTGGACAATAAAGAAAGTTGATAGGAAGAAAATAAATTTGTTTGAACTCATTTGAAATGTGGTGCTGGACAAGACATATAAATGGATACTAGACTAAACCTGAACCTAGAAGCCAAGATGACTAAACTGAGACTGTCATAGTTTTGACATATCATGAAATGACGTGACTCACTAGAAAAAACAATAATGCATAGTAGGGTAGAAAGCAGCAGGAAAAGATAAGGATGGCATGACAGAAGGATAGACTCCAACAGGGAAGCCACAGCACTGAGTCTGCACAATCTGAGCAGGCATGTTGATGACAAGGTGACTTGAGGGTCCCTCATTTATAAGGTCACCATGAGTAAAGATCGACAAAAAAAAAAAGTTAACCACAAAGTCTCATTTTGCTCACAGAAATACTATGGGTGGCCCTTGTTTGAGTCCATATCCTGAACTAAATGCTTCTGCTTTATGAGCACAGAAATGGGCTAAAACCAGTGAAAGATGAAGCCAAATGTCAAATTGACCTAGGTCCACTCAGACTGGAGTTGGTGTTGTCAGTTGCTTCACATATTTTCCCCCATGGTGGAATGCATTGCCAGATTCTTAAGCACGTATGTTATAGCTTTTCTCAGCTTTAAGATATTTCTGCCTCTACCTGAGGTTTAGAGCAGTTTCCAGCATTAGACACCTCTAAATCACAGACACTGCAGAGAGGCCAGAATCTCTCACTTTAACCAGGTTGTAAAATCTCACTATTGATGCTCTAGTAACTAATGTTTCATCCGAGGGCTGCTAATGCTTTTATGTCTCTGTGGGCCTCTTTCATCCAAGGACAAACATCAAGGGTTTTATAACTATCACTTGATCATTTCTGCTAAAGTAGGGGAGGTGGATTCTCAGCAAGATAACAGAAGTGTTATCTCTACCCAGGGAGGATATAAAGGATATTGGGAAGATAACATCTAATTGAAGTTTCAATTTTCCACGTGCCAAATTGTTTTCATGACTAATTGATTTACATCAAATGGATTCATTGGCAAAGCATTTTTTTCCAATTATTGCTACTGTGGGGGTTCTTTCAATTTACTAACAAGAGAGTCAAAAAATTCTACAATTTTTTACAATATTATGAAATTCTCCCCTGAAAAGTATTAATGAACTTTGCTGCTAATGCTGATTCACAGACATTGGTTTCTGAACATGTAAGTAGTTTCTGTATGTCTGAGACTGTTGTGTGGCATGTAAATAATCCAGTCTTATTAAATTTCCATTGTATGTTTCAAAGTCTAATGCTTGCTGATTTTAAGGTACCATTCCAGGTCATCTGCAGATGTCCTGTAAATTAAACTTAGATATTTTTGATGTACAATGGATTTTGGATTTATTTGGCTTTTTGACTGGTACATATGAACCCATTTGTTCCAAAGAACTCACATCTGCTGCTGCAACTTTCATACAAATGCCTCCAGCTCCGTTCAAAGTATATATCCCTTTCACCTTTACCAGACACCTACCTTGAGTTAGAAGGTTAGTGTTGTGAACTGGCTTTTGTTATTACAGAACCAGGGTTTAATGTCTTGAGTAGTTTTCAGTGCTGCATAATTACATTTGAGTAGTGTGGCTATACTTGAATAGAAATTTCAATAATTTTCCCTGTTTCTGATTCCTTTTACTGTAAACCTATTGAGACATATTCTTTTTTTATTCACTCCTAATTAAGAAAGAGCATGTCTTTTGAGAAGGAGTGGCCAAATAATAATTGCTTTTGTTGGCTTAGGCCAATATATTTTCTTTGCTCATTTAACTTCCTAAATCATCCTACATGTATAGAGTATTTGTGTATAATTGAATGACGAATCTTAATTCACACTATCAAAAGAAAAAAAATCCACCGCAGTTAAATTGATATTAGTTCATTGATTTTAATAAAGCCTTAGAATACCTGGGAATAAAGATGCATATTGGTTCTTTAATTAGTAAAGAATATATTCAATAAGTTATTGGACAAGCTAATTTACACAACTTAATTTTGTCATTGAAGGCTTTGGCCTCCTTCCCTCCAGAACTGGGATGGAAGACCATTCTAGTACTGTGAAGGTGATAACCTTGTGATAACCCAAGTGTTCATCAGTCAAATTACTGTCCCCAGTAATGATAATGCTAAAGCTCTGGAACACCAGGGCAGCTAATCTGTATTCAAATTACACTCAATGAAACAGCAAGCACAATTCAAGTAATAACTCACTTGCAGTGAGAGGTGAAGGGAGATGCTCAGACCCCTTCATGCAGATTGGACATTATCATACATTTCTTAGGTGTTGGACAGGTCTGCATGAGAGATTTGTTAATGAAAATATCAATCAAAAACTCTGCTGACTTAATGGTCAATTTAAATTAATTAATTGGAAAAGGAAAAAGTTGAGAAGGACAGCATTGATTGTTTAGCTTAAAGCTGATGGCAGGTAATGAGAACAAGGAGGCTACCCAAACAAAACAATGTTTCCCTGTGGACGAAAATGGGCTGTGTTTAAAAGGTAGATCCATAAAAAAGAGATAGGAGAGAGAAGAAAAACAGAAAGCCTGTCACTGAAAATCCACGGAAGTGAATGCTAGTGCTACGGGGGAAAGCTATCTAAGGTGCCAAAGATGGAATTCTACCATCGGAGAAATGGATGTTCTGCTGTCGCACCTGCACTCAGAATCAGCTCATTTATCCAGGAATGGAGAAAACACTAGCAGCAGCAGACTTGTAATTGGCTGGTTTGCTTCTTCTGTTTGTGCTGTAAAGGGTAAAGTGGGGTTTAAACATCATAACACTGGCCATGTGAGGTTCATGGATCTCACCCTATTTGTAGATCAGGAGTTGGAAAGAACAACACACGAAGTCATCCATGCTGTGTAGCAAACAGTTGTAACTTCAATGGAAATACCAACACAAGGCCACTCTTGATACACTCTTAACTGTTTCTAGTTCAGTGTTTCCCTCCCTGACATTCTGTCATTCTCAGTGCTATAATTCCAATACAGCAAAGAACAATTGCTTAGAATTCAGATCATGGCAAGTTCATTTTCATTCCAGAAGCTAAAGGCAAAATGAGAGGGGGTTTTTTGGGGGGAGACTATTTAATTATCTTGGTTTTGGACCTGAGGTCTTTGTTCATAAGATATCCTTTTGTTCAGAAATCAGGTTGGATGGACTGCAAGGAAGAAAAAATGTGCTATATGGAAAAAGCAGGAATATGGCCAAAACTAAACCTGCATGGACTCCAAACCAAAAACAGATCAACTGCTACCTGACTGCACTTCTGCCCCTACCCCTTATCAATTTTGATGCAGTCTAAACATGAAGACTTTGGGGAATTGTGCAACCCTACAGATTTCATTGAACTACAAGTTCCAGTGACCCCAGCCAATATAGCCAATGATGAAGAATGCTGGGAACTGCAATTCAACAACAATGGGATGTGTGTGTGCATGATTCCTATCCTGCCTTAGGGATAGCTATGTATAAATATAATATAATAAATATAATAACTAGAATATAATAACCAGAAACTTCCAGCAAGATGCTCCTACTGTTTAAATATGCAGTTTAATGTTTTAATTTAAAAATAATATACAAGGAATTTGTGATTAAATCAAGAGTTGATGCTAGATATTTTTAAAGAGCAATAACTCTAAACTCTTCTTTCTCAGCTGTGTTGAGCAAGTGGGATTGAAAGGCACTCACACAGATGCAAACCTAGTAAGCAATTCACTGCATCACCATACTGGCAATCTCTCCTTCTCCCTGTCAGGACTTTACCACTTCCGTCCAGTAGGAGTAAAGGGTACCTAGATCTCCCTGTAGCTGATGACCTTTATGCACATGTCTGCCCACACCTCAACAGCAGCAGTACCACTGCCATTACCATTATGTGCTTTGGATTCAGAGTGCTTCCCACAGAAAAATCAGTGGCAGTTGGTGACTCTAGTGTCAGTTGGGGTAGTGAATCTACTTTAAGTCTGAACTTTATTAGAGCTATCCTAAGTGTTGATCTCTAGCACCAAAATAAGTTCAGTGCTTGGGTGGCCTGTAAAATTCAGGCTAAAACACAGAGCAGATTAACCACCCAATGACATCAGAGCTACTATAACCTGCCACTGCTTGCAACAGATTTCTAAAGATGGTCAATGTTATTCCTCCTCATACTGCAGATGGTTAAAAGCTGAGAGAAGGAAGGATTGCTATGGCTTTCTCAAGAGTACCTAGAAGATGTGAGATTTGAACACAAGACTTCTCGGTCCTATCCACTGCTAGGAAATGAAATGAAACTGGTGGGGATAGAGCTGTGTGGCCAAGCTAAACCAAACCAAACAAGGAAAAAGAGAGAATGAGAAGAGAGACAGAGACAGAGACAGAGAGAAAGGGGAGAGGCTGAGAACAGAGGAAAAGGGTAAGGCAGAACCACAGAATAGGAGTCATATCATCAAGTTGTGAAGAGAAGATTGTTGGTTTGCCTAGAATGTGAAATCTCTCAGTCTGAGTGTTGTTGCTTTTGTCTCAATCTCCCTTTGCATTTTCTTCCTTCCTTGTTTTGCGTTGTGCTGCAAGAGTTTGTGAAATGAGAGTTCATGCTGATTTTTGTACATACCATTCAAACATACTTTTAAAATGTACATATTTCTGTATGCATTTTAACCACAAAGTAAATTGTGCTGGTGCACATTTTTTTGAAAATACGCATTTTGAATTGTGTACATTTATTTGCATCTAATTCAAAAGCAAGGAGGGAAAATCTGCCTTTTGCAGTTTTTACCCAATAAAGCAAACACCCCCCAAATATGCATGTATTTTTGTTAATAATCTCACAGACTACAAACTGGATAATTTTATTTTTTTTAAAAAATGGTTACTGCGCATTTCTTTTCCATCCCTCATTTGGCCTTGCCTATCACTTACATCTTACCAGTTTCAGTCACGGAGTAAACTCACCACCACTGTGAAATCTTGAGGGCAGCAGCCCATCAATACTCTTTCTTTCACCCCAGGATAAAAATGAAAGGCATTTTTTAAATCAATAAAGAAATTCAGGTATTTAACATAGCTGTGATTTGGGCTGCAATGCATTTCCCACCACTGATACCAAACCACGTCCCCCCAACTGTAGTAATAAATGCAGGACTTTGCCATATGTGGCATTAACTATGAAGCCATCACTTTATACATGATAAGTGTAGTTATAGGGGAAGGGAGACAGTATTTTTTAGGGCAGGAGGGCATCAAATTCTGGAGATTGTGGCCCAAATGTTATGCGGAAAACCAGATGGATGGTACAAGAACCCAACAATGGGGGAGGGGTCTTAAATAAGCAGCTAGGGGGAATGACTCATGGTCTTAGATGTCTCTACACTAATGCATAGAACATGGGAAATAAGATGAACACAGAAAGCAGATATGACATAATATGCATCACATAAACCTGGTGGGGTGAGTCTCATGACTGGAATGTAGCAATACAGGAGTATAACCTATTTCAGAGAAATAGATCAAACAGGAAAGGAGAAGGAGTAGCACTATTTGTCAAGGACATTTACACCTGTGAAGGGCTCCATGATTTAAATCCTGAAAGCCAGGTTGAGAACATCTGGGAAAAATTAAGAGAGGAACAACAGCAATATTATTGTGGGGATCTACTACAGACCCCCAAGCCCAACTGAGGACTTGGATGATGCCTCAGAAAGGAGAGGTATAGTAGTAATGAGCAATTTCAACTATCCTGTAATCTGCTAAGAGTATCGGGTCCAACAAATTCCTCGCTTGCCTTGCAGCTTCATTGTCCAGAAAGTGGAAGAGGCAAAAAGAGGAAAAGTTATTTTAGATCTGAACCTAACCAACAATGATGACTTGGTTAATAGGCTGGAAGTGGTGGGATCTTTAGGCGGAAGTTACCATTTTCTCCTGGAGTTTATTATACAGCAGAAAGGGGAAGCCAAGCATAGTCAGACAAGCATTCTAGACTTTAAGAAAGATGATTTCAGTGAACAGAAAACAATGGGTGTGATCCCATGGTCAGGAATATTAAAAGAGAAGAGAGTTCATGATGGATGAGAGTTACTTAAAAGTGAGATATTGAAAGCACAATTTCAAACAATTACAATGATGAGGAAAAATGGAAGGTGTCTAAAGAATCTGGGTTGGATGTCTAAAAATCTTTCAACTGAACTAAGATTTAAAAGGGGCATGTACAAGAAATGGGGAAAAAAGGGGAAATCACCAAAGATGAACTCAAACAAATAGCCAGCAAATGTAGGGAGGTCAGAGAAGCCAAAGTGTAGAATGGTCTCAATCTCGCTAGAAAGATTAAAAAGAATAAAAAGGGCTTTTTTGGTTATGTCCATAGCAAAGGGAAGAACAACAAGATGGTAGAGCCGCTGCCTGGAAAAGATGGCGAAGTGCTAACTGGGGACAGAGAAAAGGCAAAGCTATGCAACACCTTCTTTGCCTCAGTCTTCTCCCCAAAGGAAAACAGTGCTCAACCTGAGGAAAATGGAGCAGATGATGTTGTAGGGGAAATGTAGTACAATATAGGTGAAAAAGTAGTACAGAAATACCTGGCTACTCTAAATGAAGTCAGATCTTCAGAGCTGGATGAATTACATCCAAGGGATTGAAAAAACTGGCAGAGATATTCTCAAAACCGCTGACAATAATCTTTGAGAATTTCTAGAGAATGGGAGAAGCCCCAAAAGCCGCTTTTTGAAGATTCCATCTTCAAAAAGGGGAAAACAAGGACCCAAATAATTACCGACAAGTCAGCCTGACATCAACACCAAGAAACATTCTAGAGCAGATCCTTAAACAGACCATCTGTAAGCATTTAGAAAAAAATGTGGTGATCACTAAAAGTCAACATGGGTTTCTCAAAAACAAGTCATGCCAGACTAAACTTTTGTTGGTAGAGTTACTAGCTTGGTGGAAGAATGGAATGCTGTGGATGTAGCATATCTTGACTTCAGCAAGGCCTTTGACACAATCTCCATGATATGTTCGTAAATAAGCTAATAAAATGTGGGCTAGACAATGCTGCTGTTAGGTGAATTTGTAATTGGTTGGTGAAGTGAACCCAAAGGGTACTCATCAATGGCTCCTCTTCAACATGGAGAGAAGTGATTAGTGGGGTGCCACAGGATTGTGTCCTGGGTCTAGTACTATTCAGCATCTTTATCAATGACTTAGATGAAGGAATAGAGAACATGCTGACCAAATCTGCAGATGATACCAAATTGGGAGGGGTTGCTAATATCCCAGAAGACAGGATCAAAATTCAAAATTAACTTGATGGATTGGAGAGCTGGGCCAGGACTAACAAAATTAATTTCAACAGAGAGAAATGTAAGGTCATACGCTTAGGCAAAAAAACTGAATGCACAGAAATAAGATGGGTGACAGATGGCTTTACTACAGTACATGTGAAAGGGATCTGGAAGTCTCAATAGATCATAAGCTGGACATGAATCAACAGTATGGCCGTTTCCACAGTACACTGTTATAGTGCCATTATTCCACTTTCAACATCCTGTGGAATTCTGGGATTTTTAGTTTACTGAGGCCAAAGAGCTTTCTGGCTGAGCATTCTAAATACCCCTCCCTAAAGTGCAAATCCCAAGATTCCATAGGATGTTGAAAGTGGAATAATAGCACTATAACAGTCTAGTGCAGAAATGGCCTGTGATACAGCAGCTAAAAAAGCCAATGAGATTCTAAGCTTCATCAATAGTAGTATAGTGTCTAGGTCAAAGGGCGTAATAGTACCACTCTAGTGCCTTGGTCAGACCCTACCTAGAATACTGTGTCAGGTTCTGGGCCCCACAATTCAAGAAGGATATTTTATTTTTTAAAAAATATTATATTAATAATATTAATATTAATTATTACATTATTAAATCATACTAGAGAGTTCACTAGCTTGATAGGGGGAGCCCCCTCTGTCAGGCACAATGCTTTGGGGGTTCATGATCCAGCAGAGCCCACTAGATCACATCCTCCATTGATGTGACTGGAAGCTGGGACCAATTCAAGAAGGATATTGACAAGCTCAAACATGTCCAGAGGAGGATGACCAAAATGGTAAAAGCCCTGGAAACCATGCCGTATGAGGAGTAGCGTAGGAAGCTGGGTGTGTTTAGCCTGGAGAAGAGAAGGTTAAGAGGTAACATGATAGCTATGTTAAATATTTGAAGGGATATCATATGGAAAATGGAGCAAGCTCATTTTCTGCTGCTCTAGAGACTAGGGACCTTATCACACTGCACTGTTACAGTACTATTATTCCACTCTAACAGCCACAGCAACATCCTATGGAATTCTGGGATTTGCAGAAAGGGTAACATTTAGCATTCTGTGCCAGAAAGCTCTTGGGCCTCCCAAAACTACAAACCCCAGGATTCCACAGGATGAGACCACAGAAGTTGTGGAACAGTGCAGCAATATTTGTAATTAAAATAATAGTGAAATTTGAAATTGTAATTATAATACATAATTATTTTCTGAATAAACTACCTTTGAGAGATCAAGCGTGATAATTTTATTATGCACAATTCATTTTTTCTTTCTATAATAGCAACGTAATTTTCAATCTGTAAAGGGTACTGCTTTATTTCAATTTTTTTAATCCCCCCCATTTTTTTTCTGAAATAACAGGAAAAAAATCCAGCTGTTTTCATGGCTTCTGGAAGTTTTGCATCTCTAATAAGGACATTTGTCAAGGGAGTCATTTGTTAATAAAGCTTCGTTCTAAATATGAAGCAGTTGTCCATCTTGCACTATTACTATGGATTTTCTTCATTCTGTGACAGTGAGTGTGCCAATAGCAGTGGATTTCTGATGCTTAACCCAAACTATTTTTTTTGTCAGTATTTTTTTTTTCAATTAAATGTCTTTAAAATATTTTTTCCCCTAAGGTTCATAACTCCACTGAGTTTGCTTCATCTCTAACAGAAATGGTCATCCTATACAAACTATAGACTATATGTACATCTTGCAATTATTTTTTACTTCAGTGAGACTGACTTCTAAATAAGGAACAATGTAGATGTGATACTGGTCCTAGCTTGCTGTAGCATTGCCAAATGGCAGCCATCAGATGGATAGGTGCCAAAATATGTTCTCTTCCTCTCCCTCCCTGTCATGGCTGCCTGAGAAGGTAGAACAAGGAAAGTGCCTGGGAGGTAGTAAGGGGTGGGTGAAGATTTATTAGTGGAAGAAGAAGTGTTGTAAGGTTTGTTAGTAGATTTTATGGGTGGCAATTTTTAGATGGAAGAATATTTAACTATCCTTTCCTCTACTGCAGTCTGAGATGGTACAGTCCAGGAAGCATTTTTTTTTTCAATTTAATTCTGCTCAAAATACAAAGAGCTGTTAAAGTTTGCCAGCTTATTCAATGCAAGGAGCAATACTGATTCCCTACATGTGGTTTTGGAAAGGCCTGTGGACTGGTTCTCTGATAGATAGCAATGTTGTGGTTGTGGTTGTTGTTATGTATCTTCAAGTCATTTCTGACTTACGGCAGTCCTGGGGGGTGTTCTTTGCAGAATTTGTTCAGACAGGGTTTGCCCTTGCCTCTCTGAGGCTGAGAGAGTATGAGTTGTCCAAGATCACCCAGTGGGTTTCCACGGCCCAGTGGGAATTGGAACCTGGGTCTCCCAGTGTCCTAGTCCAACATTTAAACCACTACACCACTCTGGCTCTCATACACATAAAAAAATAAATACAAACTGATAAAGTAGTTTAAGAGCTCAGTAGTATTTGTTTTATTACAATGTTACAGGTACTGATCAGAAATGTTCCATCTGATGTTTTCTGATTGAAGCAGAGCCCATGTGCCTGCCTTTCAGGTTAATTCCTGTTAATGTCATGCATGGTTAGCTGACATCCATTTGATCTGTCTTTTCGAGATTTATTTTATCAATAAAGGTGTTATTACGCCTTTGATGATAGTTAGTATCATTTATATGAATTGTCTATTGATAGACACATTTAACAAAGGATGTTTATGTGCTGAACAATCACATATTTTATTTATCCAATAACTACCTAATCGATTTTTTAAAAGAATATCAAGCTGAAGGACTTCTTTAAGATGTAAAGATTTCTCAGTTTCTGACTGTGTCTAAAACATTCAATTTGTATCAGATTCATATTACATTTTATTACTATTGCTCTTACAGTGATCAAATTTTGATATTATTCCCAAATCCAGTGTGCAGGTTGAAGATGACAGTACAGTCCCCCCTCCACATTCACAAGTTTGATCTTCACAAATCTGATTATTTGTGAGGCATGTGTATGTTCTCCATTCTCTTCCTCCCATTCCCTTGCCTTTTGCCTGGGTGTGCTGGGCCTTCCTTTTTTGTGTCTAGGCAAAAGGCAAGGGCATGGGAAGGGGAGGAGCACTGCAAACAGAGAAAGAAGGTGCGCATGTGCCTTCCCTCCCTTCCTTTTGCCCCGGCGCACAGGCCTTTCTTCTCCATTCCCGGGCAAAAGCAAGGAAATTGACAGGGAGGCACATACGCCCCCCACCTCTGCCTTTCGCCCAGGCATGAAGAAGGATGGCAAGCTGGAAAAGGCAAGGGAATGTGGAGGGAAGGCAAACACATGTCCCCCAGCATTCCCTTGCCTTTGCCCAGGCACGGAGAAGAAAGGCATGCACACTGGGGCAAAAAGCAAAGACATGGGAGGGGGAGGCCCAAAAGGGAATGGGAGGAGGAGCGCGCGGGGGAGGAGCTATTCATGGTTTCTCCACTTTTGTGAGGGTTCTGTGCCTTGAACCCTCATGAAAGTGGAGGGGCCACTGCAAGTATGTTCTTACTAACAAATAGTGCCTCTAAATTAATGGATCCTATAGAAAATCTGTCTAGGCCACTTAGTTTCAATGGCTGTTGAGGGGCAGTGGGGCACAATGGCTGATGTAAATAAAGACCTCTGGCTAATGATCTGTCATTCTTGCTCTGACACAGTGGCCTTACATCTCTGTCCAGTAAAAAAAACCACTGAATGCTTCTTTTCAGCTCTCTGGCCCCAGGCAATACTTTAACACCAAGTAAATTCCTTTCTGTTCTGTTCTTTTTACTCTCTAGTAATTATATTTAACTGCCTCTTAAATCAAATATCAGTGAATGAAAATCAGTTAACATCATGGATGAGAATCATGTGGCCCACAGAGGTAAAGTGCTGTACTCAGGAACTGTTTCAGCTCTCCAAAGACCCTGGCACATGCCTGCATGCACATGCATAGACACACACGCACACCTAATTTTGGCTGGGAAAAAGTCATTTTGGGCCAAAATCCCATTTAAATCACCAAGACAACTTTTGTAGAGTTCCTCATGCTGTTTCAGGGGGCTCCCTGATGTGGAATAAGAAATAAAAAAGCATTTCTTTAAACAAAAGGCAGCCCCAAAATGCAGTCCTCTAGAGCTCCAAAGAAGCTTAAAATGGGAGCTCTGTGTTCTGGAGCACATACTCAGGTATAATCCTGATTAATGCTCTGTCATCCACTTTTTCAGATACTTTTAAAATGTCCCAGTCTCTGTTTCCTCCTCCCACATTCCTCCTTTGTCCTTAGCTAAGTTCAGTTGCTGCAAACTGAATTCAAAGTGCAAAAGTAGTTTCCACACATTTAAATCAGCAGGGGAGAGAGGAGGGAGCAGAATCTTGCCCTTCCCAATAGGTTCAGGCAAAAACAAACTCCTGGAGCC
Source organism: Iguana delicatissima (assembly GCA_948472985.1). Classification (NCBI taxonomy): domain Eukaryota; kingdom Metazoa; phylum Chordata; class Lepidosauria; order Squamata; family Iguanidae; genus Iguana; species Iguana delicatissima. The sequence goes on along the minus strand of CAOKZL010001953.1, from coordinate 274,062 downwards.
TCTCCTAGCTTGTGCACTGTGTGTATACCCACACTTGGGGCTCCAGACAGAAGGATAATGTAAAGTGATTGAGGATTACTAGGACTACTAACCTCTCAGCAGTTCTCACATACTTCAGACAGAAGCTATGTACATTGTCAAGATCAAGGACGGACAACTGTCAGGATTTCAGGGCTGCACTGAGCCTCCAGGAGAATTTCCAGGGCTGAATTTACATCACTGCACCCCCCCACAAAAAAAAAATTAAAACGTTTTTGCTCCCAAACATCCTCCAATGCCCTTTAGGGTGCATGGGGGGCAATTTTATCATGTTAGGGGGGACAATTTTACACCCAGGACGGTTCTTTCACAATAAGGAGTGACCTGTAATTCCATTTCTGGGTCACTTCCTAATAGGGGGGAACCCCCCCCCAAAAACCACCTCTTCTGGACCTAAAATGGCCAATGAGTGTCACAACATAGCAAAATTGTTACCAAGCATCACAGAGAGCATTTGGGAGCATTTTCAAAAATAAAACTTTATTTTGAGGCTCCAAGGGACACAAAAACAACCCCGGAGGCCTTTTGCAATTCACCCATGGGCCACACTTTCCCTTTTCAAGTAAAGATGTGCCATATAGCAAGCTGCCACAGATGTTGTAATGAGGACATGAAATTGACAGAATTCCACATGGAGAAATCCAGCTATGATTTCCAGCTTTAAGATTCATCCTCAAGAGTGAAATCTTCTTTCATATTGTTTCACCGATGCTTCTGCTCACTTTCCAGAGTTGAAAAAAGTACTTTCAAACCCCCACCACCACCACCACCACATTGGAGTCCTGCTATCTGTGTCCTCAGTCAAAGGCAGGGACAGCATCTCCTTCTGGTGCCAGCTGTTCTGAAGGTTCCCATACTGTTCTTTTATGCTTGGAGTTCTTCCTCAGCCTTAAATTTCTCTGCTTTCTTTGCAACACTGGGGGATTTAAACCTGCCCTGATTCTGTTGCAATTTGCTGGAACAAAATCTTCTCCCTTGCCATCTGGCATGCCTCATTAAATTGTCTGCTTTGTTTTATTGCTTCTTTTTGCATAATCTGGCAAGCCTATAGTGCAATCCCTATTGAGGCTCCTGGTGTAGCATCCCTAGTTCTTCTTTCATTAACTGGATAATGAATGCACTTCTAGGGCTTAGGCTGCTTGGGACTCTGAAGACTGCAACCACTTGTGACTTACTATAAAAGTAGCTTGGAATTTAGAGAGCTGATTTCAAAGTATATTTTGTCACAGTTCTAGTTCCAAGGCCAAATTATCTTACCGATATAGTTACAGTTTTAAAGTAAAGGTTTACCCCAATTTGTCAAAAGTAACTTACTTTATTTATATAAAAGTAACTAGTTACTTTTATTTTGCTTTTTAAAATCTGAATGCTACAAGTCTCTGGCCTATAGTGCAGAACACACTTTCCTCCACCAAAGAAAGCACAAGGCACAGTGTGAGTTAGCACCTAGATTACATGATGTTCCTCACCACTATTTAGTGAAGTCACACCCTATAACTATAAAAATAAGTAAAGTTATAGTAACACTGCAAAAGTGTCATTATCCCTCACTAATTGATCATAATGAAATAGAATTATACCTGCATTCAGAGATAGGAACTTAGTAGTTAAAATCAAATTACTAAGTTAGAAATTTTCATAGATACTTTTTAGTTGGAATTTCAGCACTGATTTAATTCCAGAATTAAATTACAAACCTGTCAAATAAATAAGAGAAAGTACTAAAGAGCTAACAAATTTAACCTTTTCCACCTGACTCTCCTGGACTTTTTGCAAAACTACCTCTTCCTTTTTGTTCGCCCCTCTGGTTAAGGAATTGCAATGTTTAAGTCACAAGATCCAAGCCATCAATTTTAGTTTATGATTTGAGCTTACAATTTATGGTTTAGTTAATTCCAAAGTTAAAAAATTTAATGTCGTAGCTTGGAAGGGGATGATGTATCCAGATGATCTTCCTGGGTTCTACAAAGAGATGCATCACAGAGGTTTTTCATTCATACCAGAAAACTGAATTTTTCTGTTCTTAATGCTGGGGCATTTGCTAGGAACTACAAGGGAAACAGCAAGCTGAAGCAAAAGGGAGAGGGACATGAGATTATAAGAGAAGGACAATGAAAGCAAAGGAAGAGTCTCCAGTAGTGCGATGAGAATTATTTTTTTTTCAAAAATTCATGCATCTGTTTCCTACACTGTGATGCTCAGAACAGAAACAGGAGAAAGAGATGGGATAAAATCATTGATGGCATTTTTCAATTTAATAATGGTAAAGCTTTAATGCAGAGATTTAATGTACATTTAAATGGGAATTTACCATAAACTTAATTGTTCAATTTCCTCCTTCTAATATACATGCAACTGAATTAGATTCCTAACTTAGTAACAATTAACTAAATGCACTAATCTCTTTTTATTAACATCTCTATCTCTGCCTTAGTCATTGAGAAAATGAATTAATTACAAGTAAATAATTATTCACAGCCATTTTTAGAAATACAGTCACAAAAGGAACACCTGTTGAAATTCCCTCTTCTACGCCACTATTTTTTAAAATATTTTTATTATCAGTTTTTCTAAAAAAAAAAAATAGAAAAAGGAAACATTTTACATATTACTTGAAAATTAGCAATAGAAATAGAAACATATTTGGTCATTACAAGAGAAAATGAAAAAAAAATATTTCAAATTAACCAATCTATAGCTTGATGGGTGATTTCCATACAATTTATAACTCTAAATCTTTAAACATCTGTACCATTAGCTTAGCAAGCTCTTTTATCATAACCGGGTTCCTTTACTATACTACAACTTCCTGTTCTAAGAATATGGGAGATAAAATATTTGTTTCTATTTTTCCAGTTAATACAAGTAAGTATGCAGAGTTGTCCATGCATGACTGCACATTTTTGTCACTGAATCCTATCATCTCACAAAAGATGGCACATATATATATATAGACAGTATAAGATCTTTCTGATGCAGACATTTTTCTTATCTCATTTACACTAACCATATTCGAACCTACTCTTCTGTATGTTTATCAAACCCTAAAAGGATAAGAACCATTCAATATGACACACAGGTTGTTGCTAATTAGTGGGATTATAGGATAATGTTTCTGTTAATTTATCCAATTCTGTGACAACATAAAGTTTTAACAGCCAGTCTTCAATCAATGGAGCCACTGGATTTTTCCACTTTTGTGCTAAGGTTATTCTGGCTGTGTTGTTATGTATAGCAACACCCATTTTGAGTTTTCTTTAATCATTGTAGTTGTGAAGAGCTATCTATCATATTCAATAAATAAATCTTTGGACAAAGTGGGAATTGTATTCTTATATTTTCTATTATCTTAATGTGGACTTGCTTCCAGAATCTTTTAATTGTAGGGCATATCCACCATGAATGAAACAGAGTTCCTATATCTTCACATTTCCAACATGTGGGATTTTTATTATTTGTCATCTTTGCTATCTGAAGTGGGGATAGGTGCCATCTGTATAATATCTTGTAATAATTTTCTCTTAATATGGAGGTTTTATTACATTCAATGTGTTATTCCAGGAATTCTCCAATTGATCTAGTTCAATCGGAGTCCCTAGATCTTGTCCTCATTTAAGCATATTATCTTTAATCACCTCTTTTTCTCCATCAAATTTTGATAATAGTTTATAAATCTTCCCAGTTTTATTATTAACATTGTCCAATAAGATTTTGTCAAATTCTGTAGTCTTATATTCAATACTATAGAATTTCTTATCTATTTTATATTTTTCTAATAGTTGTCTGTGGAGAAACCAATGTTCCTCTCTTGATTTGGGTTCTGCTGAATCGCTTTTTATTTTTAGAAGATCTTCTACACCACTATTAAAGGTACAGGAGACCTGTCCTGTATTTTATTTCAATTGAAATAAAATTGTTACAACACAGCTTATGGTATCAGTTCCCTCAATAGTTCCAACCTTTTCCCAGATTCACTTTGGGTCTTACTAACCAACACCACTGCTTGCCTATGCAACAACACAGAAGTCCCCTGCAAAACATGTTACCTGGCCTTGTAATAACTCCTCCTTCTCCTTCTGGTCTTCCTTGATTAGGGAGAAAAAAAAGTCAGAGGAAATGTTCCTGGATTTTTATTTATCGGTTGCTATCATTTTTAGAGAGGTGTGTTAAACAATCATCACAAAATCATAGAATCCAACTCACTGTTCAGTGTAGAATCTCCAGCTAGAAGATTCCCAGCAGGTAGCTGTCCAACCTCTTTTTGAAGATGTCCACAGAAGGAGATCCCAGCATCTCTGTGGGCAATTGATTCCATTGTCAAACCACTGTCGGTCAAAACCCTTCAAATATTTGCTTCATGAGGTTGAACATACCCAGTTTCTTCAACTTTTCCTCATATGGTTTCTTCTCCATATCTCCTTGTTTCCCTTCTCTGGACCTGCTCCAACTTGTCTATATCCTTCTTAAAATGAGGTGCCCAGAACTGAACAGAGTACTCCAGATGAGGTTTGATCAGATCAGAATATAGTGGGACTGTTACTTCTCTTGACTTGGAAACTATGGGGTTATTAATGGAGGCTAGAATAGTATTTGCCTTCCTTGTTGCAGCATCAGCTGCTGTGTCATGTTCAACTTATGATCAACAATAATCCCAAGGTTCTTTTCACATGTAATACATGTACTACTGCTATGCCGAGTATCCCTCACCTTATACCTGTGCATCTGATTTTAGTAACCTAAAGGTAGAATTTTGTATTTCTTTCTGTTGAATTTCAGTTTATTAATTTTCACTCAGTTTTCTAGTTTAATTCTAATTTAATTTAATTAATTCTAGTCCTTTTAAATTCTGTCCCTATCTTTCAATGTGTTAGCCACCCTCAGGTTTGTATGATCCTCAAATTTCATAAGGATTCTCTCCTCTCTGTCATCTAAGTCATTAATAAAAAAGATGAAGAGTAATGGTCCAAGGACAGCACTCTGATGCACTCTGCTGACTATTTGCTTCCAGTTTGAAGTGCAGCCACTAATGATGATTCTTTGAGCATGATTTTCCAACTGATTATGGATCCATCTGATAGTGTTTCCATCTATTCCACATTTAATCAGTTTGCTAATCAAAATATCATGGAGGACTGTGATGACTCAAGGGGGACTTTGAAGGGCTTGCTGCTGTCACTTTCCCTGATTTGTCAGGAATGAGAAATGACCAACAAGGGGGCTAGGAGTCAGCAAAGGAAAGAACACAGCCACAGTCACCATGCCCAAAGCTGCACAATGAGAAAATGCAGCTGCTAAAATGGTATGTGTGTGTGTTTGTCAGATTTAAGAAGGCAGTGGGGATTCAAAAGGGAGGAAGAGCAAGAAATGCTAAGACAGAGCAGGAAGGCCAAGAGCATGGACATGAAGAAGTGGATGCAGTGAGAGGAAACTAGGAGGAAGAATGGGAAAATCAGGTGTGAAGAGGAAGGAGCAGGACTGTTGGAGGGAAAGCAGAAAGGCAGCTTGGAGATTCTAGGGCACCATAAACAGAGAGCAAAGAAACAGATAGGAAGGAGGAGAGGGATATCAAAGAAGGGAAATGGAGTGGTTGGAGTATAGACACAATGGAGGAAGCCACGGGCAAGCAAGAAGGAGTGGAGAACACAGAAGTGGAGATGCACAGGTAGAGATAAGAGAAAGAACAAGGATGGTGGAGAGGGAGAGAAGACTGGGAGATAAACCGAGAGAGATCCAAGGAAGTTAGAATGGACTGGAAAGAGGGGTGGTCTTGTGGGAGAGGTTACAGAGGGAACAAGAAGTCAGAGTGGAAGGAAACAGAAAAGGAAGAGAACAGAGATGCTGGACAGAGGCAGGATTACAAGGAGGGGGAAGGGGACCCAAGAGACTGCCAGAACAGAGGAGCCCTCCACTTTTTAAAGGGTCTCCAATCAATCTGAAGGAAGAGCAGCTGGGGGAAGGCAGACCAAGTCAAGAGGGGATTTATTCCCTATGTCCCTTAGTGGTCATTGCTCATCAAATTTGTTCTATTTGATTATGGTTTTCTTGTGTCTGGAGAGACTCACAGACCTTTATTGTAAGTGTATCTAGGAATAAAAATTGGTCACGAAGGGCAATTGGGCGATTTTGGACTCTGTCAGGATTAATGGATTTGCAAGTCAGAACTGACCTCAGTTCCACTCTGCGGGATGGAGTCACAGCAACCTGATCAAATCCTTTGCTGAATGACATCCACAGCATTCCCAACATCTGCTAAACAAGTGACCTGATCAAAAAATGATGTAAGACTATTTTGGCAGGATTCGTTTTGACTGTACTATTGGGGAAAAAAAGACATGTCCATCCAAGTCTCCAGACCCAATAGTGAGCAAAGTAACAGAAGAGATCTGTGATTGGCCAGTTGACTATAGTATTATGATATCTGATGCTTATTGGCCAAATGGTCTACCCAGATTCCTACCCTCTCCTCTCTATGGTCTGGAGAGGACTGTGTGAATTTCAACACCACCATCAAAGAAATCCCAGATGCTTATAAATGAGGCTTTTCTGTATTGTTTTTGGGAATAGAGTGGATAGGCCCTAAGAAATCCAAAAGAAAGAAAAGGATCACATGTACACACAAACACACTTATTTCCATACTTTTTCCTGTTACCACTGTGTCCAAACAACAGAGAAAGTCAGCCAGGTTCATGACACTATCAGTCCCAATGAAGTACTCCATTTCGAACAATGAGGAAGGAAGAGCAGGAAGGAAGACTGGCTGATCTGCTCAAGCATAGACCCTAGGACAAACCCTTTCACGTCAAGGCCAGGTAAGTCTAAAGAGTCAAGGTAACTACCAGCCACAACAAGAAGAAAAGAAAGGTGCCAGCAGGGGACTTGTTGCTCAAGAGTACAGGGACATGTATGTGACAGCCTGACAGAGTAAATTTTGAAGCGTGCTGTCTTCCTGGCACACACACCTGAGATGTCACTGACAATTTGCCAAAACTCATCAAGAACACAGAACGGTATTTCTTTCTCTTTCATGTAAATATCAGTGACACTGCCAAGAACACCTCTGAGTAGATCACTTCTAACCATGAAGCTTTGGGTTTGAGATGTAGATGGTATTCTCATCAATTCTGCTAGTGAAAGATAGAAGACCACATAGGGACAGGAAGATACTAAAAGTGAATGCCTGGCTATGTAGACAAGAGAGATTTGGTTTCTGGCACCACAGTCTTCACTTCTTAGACAGGGGACTACTAGATATAGATGGGCTGCATTTCACAAAAAGTGGGAAAATGTCTTTGGTAGTATCATGACCAGTCTGATCAAGAGGACTTTAAACTAAATCATTCGGGGGTTGGAGATGATAACACAAACATTAGTCCAGAGGCAAGCTTTAAACACAAGGATGTGATTTCTAGAGGAGAAGATGAGGGAGAGAATGGGATCCACAGAAAAACTGACAGTAAATTAATAGATGTGAACAAACAAAACTTCAAATGTCTATACCCCAATGCACAGAGTTTGGGAAACACACAAGATGAGCTTGAAATCCTAGTTCAGGAAAGTAAATATGATTTTATAGGCGTAACGGAGACCTGTGGATTGACTCCATGGGTATAGCGTATTCAAAAAGAATAGATGAAGAAGAAAAAGAGAGGGAGTAGCATTATATGTCAAAGACAAATTCCCTTGTATGGAAATCCGTGAAAGGCCCAGTTGAGAGCATTTAGGTAAAAATCAATTGACAGATGACAAAATACAACATTGTGGTAGGAGTTTATTATAGGCTACCAAACCAAGAAGAGGTGATGGATGATGATTTTCAACAAATTTTAGAAATCTCAAAGATGCAAGAATTAGGCCCTTTCCACACGGGGTAAAAAAAACGGCTTAGGGCAACCTCATCCGGAGGTCGTCCACACCGTGGGGTGCGCTAGGGCGGTTTGAAAAGTGGAGGTTCCACACCTCAAACCGCCCTAGTGCAGCCGCAAGGGGTGGCACGGCGCGTTTTTTAAAAACCACATTTCATGTGGTTTTTAAAAAACGTGAGAGCGCTAACCCGTTGCAGCGCCCCATTTGAAACTGCAGGGATGCGCTAGCACGTCCCTGCAGAGCTGTCCGGGAGCGGGCTTCCGGCTGGCACGCTGCCCTGATTGGCGGAGTGCCGCCGGAAGTCGCCGGCCGCCATTTTGGGCACCGCCGAATGCCGCCGAAATTCGCCAGCATGTGGAGCGGCGAACGCGCGCTCCCCGCAGGGACGGAGCAACCCGTTTTCAGGTAAGATCCGTCTCTGCGTGCGCTGCCCCGTTTCCCCGTCCCCCGTGTGGAAAGGGCCTTAGTTGTTATGAGGGTCTTCAATTACCCTGATACAGAGGTGTACTAGGGTGCCCTGGGTGCTAATACTAGGGGGCGCAAAAAAGCCAGGCCTCCCCAGCCCTGTTGCTCAGCAGCGCAGCAGTGTTCCCTGCTGTCACCACTGCCCTTGCCCTTGCCCTTGCCAGGATTGCTCAGGGCAACAACAGGATGGTGGGAGAAGCAGCACATCCACCTGGGCCTGCCCTGCCACCACCCTCTCTGGATTGTGTTAGGCCAGGGGTGGGAGGGGGGTGGCAGCAGTGATGGGCCAGGCCTGGGTGGAGGTGCTGCGTCTCCCACTGCTGCCACCACCACCACCACCACTGGGTTGTCCTCAGCCTGGGGCAGGGGCAGAGGAGGAGGCAGCAGTGGTGGTTGAATGGGCTCCCAGCATCTGGACAGAGGTGCTGCAACAGGAACTGAGACCCCCGCTTGCCTTCCCAGTAGAGGGAGGGAAGGAGTGCCTGTGTAGAGACCCATCTTTCACCCAGTTGTAGGTGGGAACCAGTGGGAACTGGTGTGCAACCCAACAGAAGAAGCAGTAATGGGAAGCACCACGACGACAGGCTCTTTCCACTGCTCCCCAGCAGGCTCTTCCTTGCTACTCCCCCACCGTCCTTCCCACCTCCCATTCCTGGACATCTGGGCGAGGGGTGTAAGGCTCGTTGCAGGGGGGTGCACAGCTCCAGGGCTTGAGGGGAGTCACAGGGATGAGGACATCCCCCCCCCAAGTTGGGGGAAATAGGCCAGCCAGCATGGTGGTTTGGGCATCAGACTGTGACTTTGGAAATCAGGGTTCAGTTCTCCACTTGGCCACAGAAACCCACTGGGTGACCTTGGGCATGTCACACACACTTAGCCCCAGAAAACCCCATGATAAGTCACCATAAGATGAAAACATGAACCACAACTAGGGTGGACTATGAAATCCCAAAGGTTTGGGAGTGGCTCCTTCTTGTGGGGGCAATTAATTAATTGAGTGGATACACTTTGCGCAAGACTCGCTTTCAACAGCAAGAAAAAATGCCAGGCAGTGCCTTTTAGGACCAGGAGATGAAAGCATAGGCAGGCGGCCTCTGTTGGGGCGGTCACAATGGAGGCAGCTTGGCAAGTGGGAAATTAAGGGGGGGGCTGGGCATTGGTGTTCAAAAAGCCTGGTGGCAAGTTTCCAGCCAGTCATCAATCTGCAAGCATTACTCGATCAATTTCTGCTGGGGAATCAATCCAGGCCAGCTCATTTAAGATGACAACAGCCAAACCACCTTTATACTTAGCCTGAAGTGTCATATTTCAAGCTAAATCTTGAGCCAACAGCTGGAAGGTGGTAGTATAAGTGGCCACAAGCCTCTTCGCTTTGTGGAGACAACAGATGTATCTATTGCCAGTTTCAGCCTGCACAGGATTGTCCCAGATCCCTCTCATTTTGTTCAGGAAGTCAGCAAGTTTTGTCAGGAGAGTGCTTGACTGAAGGAGAAAGGGAGTGACCCATTTTGCAGCTGGACTGGTAAGCAAGCTGATTATGATTGCCACCTGTCAGTAGGGAAGTCTTCAGAAAGAGATGCATGTACACCTGTCAGTGTACTGGTCTGGGGGGTGCCACTGAATTTCTCTGGTGGAGATACAAGGCACTTGCACAGTGGAGGCACTGGCTGCTGCTGTTTAGGCTGTGGCTGTAGATTGGCCACAGCTGTGGTGACCTGATTTACTTGCTCAGCCAGCACCTGATCCTGTTGGAACAGTGCATTCAAGCTGCCAGTGTCTGGGTTACTTATAATCTGCCTTATGCTCCAGTCAGCAAGTGTCTCAGGAAGTAGATAACTAGAATGCAAGAGCTGTCAAATAGTTAGCCAGACAGGTCCTCCAGCAGGAAGAAAGGAGAAGCAAGAGAGTGGTCATCAGCTGATCCAAAAGCCACATGGCAGGTCAGTAGTCCAAATAAAGAAAGCCAGTAAGGAGCAAAACAGAGTTTTATATAGTAACCAGTCTGAGGTCCAGGGAACATGAAATACCAAAGAATAATGTCAGGCACCAAGGTAGATGGTTGTAAGCAACAAAGTCTTCAGTGAACTGCTGGAGATTTATAGCCAAGTGTCTCAAGGAACCAGGCTCTTAATTAATCAGCATCTCTTACTTAAGAGTCTCTGGGACTGATGTAATTTTTCGTTATACCTCCTACATTCTGCAAATGATTGCACTGCATCTTCAGCCTCCTGCTGGGAAGTAGGGTCCCCAGTAGGGTCTACCTCAGCCCCCAGCACCACTGACTCAGTAGTTGTAAATTCCTGACATTCCTGGTGCTCTGACTCTGTGTCTGAACCTTTGGACTCCAAAGAGTAAATTATGACAGAAGATGATAATTGGAATGGAGAATAAAACATAAGGTTGAAGGAGCTGAGCATGTGCAGTCCGCTGAAGAGAAGACTGAGGGGTGACACTACTGCATCTTTCAATACTTCAAGGGCTGTCACAGAGAGGAGGGGGCAGACCTGCTCTCTGCTGCCTCAGAGCGTAGGACATCTGATGGTTTTAAGTTACAGCAGAATTTTGACTGAACGTTAGAAGGAAGGAGTGGTTTGGCAATGGAACCAATTGCCTAGAGAGGTGATGGGATAACCTACTCTGCACATCTTCAAAAAGAGTCTGAACAGCTATTTGCTGGAGGTCCTGCATTGAACAGGGGGTTGAACTAGATGGCCCATGAGAACCCTTCCAACTCTATGGTTCTATGACTATAATGATAGCTATATGGTCACAAGAATAAAACAAAATCCAAAGGCAGGTAGTACATTTATAGGACCAACTATAATTCTGCAATAGTGTACAGATTTGAGTTTTCTAATGCACTTAATCAGGTTAGGTGAGGGGGGGGGACATGAACATCCAAAATTTTGGTTAGATATTTTAAGCTACAGGGTCTGTAGTTAAGCTCTTTCTCTAAATGGAAATTATAGATTGATGGGCCACTTGTAGACATGCAGGTATGACATGACATCTGCTGGAATGAAAACAGAGGCATGACTCCTAGCCTCTACTAATACAAGATGAGCAGCAGCTCAAATGCCTCCTTCTTGCCCCAGGTAAAACACATAAGTTCCTTAAGTAGTACACAGCAGAAGTACAAAGAAACAGGGCCATCTTCATGTAAGCAAAAGTGGAGTCTAAATGTTAGGTTAAAAGAGTTAATTGAGACCAAACTGAGAGTACAGGCATAGCTCGTTTAACAAAGCCATTGGGGGGGAAAGCTTCTTAATAATAATAATAATAATAATAATAATAATAATAATAATAATAATAATAATAATAATAATGATGATGATGATGATGTTTGTCCAGTCCTTCTTTCTTCCTTGTCCTCTGTCTGGCTAGGTTTGTTTGTTTGTTTTCTCCTTTTTAGCAGCATCAATATTGGAAATATGATGAAAGAAGGCTGGCGAAACAGACTTTCAGCTTTGGGCTTCCTGATTTTGCAATGAAAATAGCCAGAAAAAGAGCTGTAAAGCTAATTAGCCTAATGTTTGCAGCTATGTCAGCTTTATTGTAATAAAATAAAAATCAAGATATTGACAGGATAATGCCTTTATTAATGACCAAAACATTACAAAATACCAGACTTGGAGAACTCTCAGACTGGATATTATAAAACAAAAACAGTAACACCAGCATTTTTTAGAAATGGGGAATATGCAACAGTCATTTCAAGATTAAGGCCATTTCCCCACTACACTGTTATAGTGCTAGTATTCTGCTTTCAACATCCTATGGAATCCTGGGGTTTGCAGTTTAGGGAGAGACATTTAGAATATTCAGCCAGAGAGATCTTTGGCCTCGGTAAACTAAAAATCCCAGAATTCCACAGGATGTTGAAAGTGGAATAATAGCACTATAACAATGTAGTGTGGAAATGGCCTAAAACAAATTCTTTTTGATGGCTTTTGAAGTTGTATGTGCATGATTAAGGTATTAGACCATTCTCCCATGACACTGGGCCCCAGTACCACCACTTCACTTCTCTGTCTGATTCAGAATGCTGAAAATCAGTTTCAGAAACTGCACGGAGAACTTCCATGGGCAGTGGAGATTCTTGTTGTTGTTTTGTTCCTTCAAGTTGTTTCTGACTCACAGTGACCCTAAGGCAAACTCTCATGGGGTTGTCTTGGCAATATTTGTTCAGAGGAGATTTGCCTTTGCCTCTCTCTGAGGCTAGGAGAGTATAATTGGCGGATTCGTACCCTGGTCTGCAGAGTCATAGTCCAATGCTCAAAACACTACATCACAATGGCTGTCTGAAAAGTTGCCCTCCATAAGATGAAGAAGCCAACAATTTTCAGAAGTAGAACACTAACTTTAGTTACATTCTTAATGAAAGTGAAAAGTGTTGCTAATTCTCTGTGGGAGTGAATTATAGAACAGACTGGAATTGGAATTAAAAGGGAAAATGTAAGAAAAAGCTGTTTCTAGTTTGCTTTAGCAGGGAGCTGGACCTGTGTTCCCTTGTTCTTTAGTGCCATCCTGTGGCTTAAGCCTAGAAAGGCAACAACAAGAGAACCTATAAGCAGAAGTTTATATGTGTAAGCTTCTCATGGGTTAAATTCTGTGTGGAGCGAGGAAAAAAGCCTCAGGTCCTTGTGAAACCTACCCAAAACATGGCTACACAGACCAAGTTATCCTTGAAACTGGAAGAATGAAGTTAGGTTAACTCAAAGAGTAAGCAGTGTTCTGTTTCCCTTGTGTTTCTAACTATCTTTTTGCAAGGCATGGAGAACAATGAAGTTCTTTCAAAAACTTTACAAAGATGCCAGATGTTCCGATATGGTGTAAAAATGATTAACATGCAGTTGAGGGTTTGAGAAATATAACATGTCACAATGTGGATCCCTCATGGTGTAGTGGTTTGAGTGTTGGACTGCAACCCTCAAGACCAGGGTTCAGTTCCCCACTCAAGCATGGAAAACCACTGGGTGACCTTGAGTGCATCACAGACTCTCAGCCTCAGAAGACCTCATGATAGGTTTGCCTTAGGGTCACCCTAAGTCAGAAATTATTTGAAGGTAAATGACAACAATAGGCTGGGGGTGGGGTTCAGGCCATTTTCAAATTGAAACATTGTTTAACAGGGTCATGGGGGAGTCTTGCGAGGGCAAATGCTGCCTGCCAAGTCTCAAAAGGGATAGAAATTATGCCTCAGCCACAATGAAATTGCTCTATTTCTTCTGTTGTACTCTCTGGTTTTCAGATTTGTTTTCTTTTTTTTAATTATCTTTTTTATTAGAATTTCCACAAAAACACATTTCATAACTTATACACAACATTTACAACATTTTCTTACAACATATATCCCCCATTCATCCCCTCCTATCCCACGCAAAAAACATCAACAAAAGACCAACAAAACATATGACTTCCTTTATACAATATATGTTCTCTATTGGCATTCTTCTCTATATTCTCTATATTAACTTCTTAGCACCTTTAATTCGTTTTGTCCTTTTTCTCAATATCCTACTATTTCATTTCCAGCTTAAACTTATAATCTTTTCTAATTGTCGCTACAGGAAAAACTAAAAATTGAGTCTTTAAATCCATAATATTTTATGGACCTTAATATAATTGATTTGGTTTTAAACACCAATCGTCTATCTCTCTCACTTTCTAAATAAAATAAAATTTGTAACTTTGTTTTTCTAAGTTTAGCATTTATCAATTATCCTTATTAATCACCTAATCTTGTATCTAATATTTGACTTCTTGAACTTCCTCTAAACTTTAAGTTCCCTTTTCATACCTTTTTCTACCTAATTACTCTTTTATAGCAATGTTTGTTATATGTCCCCATCTTTCTTTCAACATTGTCATTATTGGACTCCAGGTTAACCAGAACATCTTTAATCCTTTACCCCTCAGTAATAGTGATAATTTGTCTATCTCCATCATATCGTACATCTTGATTAACCACTCTTGAAGAGTCGGTGCACTCCATTGTTTCCAAGTTTTTGCGTAGACCATTCTTCCAGCTGTTATGATGTAAAGTAATAATTTTTGTTGCGGTGAGGTCAAATTTGGAATACAATCAATCATATTAAGTAGATATATTTCCAGCAACATATCAAATTTCTTTTCTAATTCTACTTCTATCTGTTCATGTAATGTTTTCCAGTATTTTTGAGCTTGAGTACAGTTCCACCATAAGTGAAACAATGTCCCCTTGTATTCGCATTTCCAACATTTATGGTCTGAATTTTTTGTCATTTTATCGATTTTTACTGGGGTATAATACCACCTGTTGAAAAACTTGTAGTAACTCTCTTTCAGTTGACTAGCCTTTAACCATTTATTTGTTTTGTACCATGACCTCTCCCAGATTTCGACCAATATCTTGAGCCCATTTGATCATGTTGGATTTTATTACTTCCTGCTCTAAATCCAAATCCAATAATATCTTATAAATCTTCCCAATACAATGGTCAACTCCTTTTTTAAGAATAACATCGAATTAATTATCCACTGATACCTGTACTATTTATATCTGTCCTTGCTTTTTGCAGAAGTTGTGTCATCAATAACCAATGTGTTGACAAACCCATTTCTATCAACTCATCTCTAGTCTTACATCTTAAATTTCTGTTTTCCATCCTAAGCAGTTCCATATATGTAATCCATTTGCCTAATCTTGGTCGATCTTTTCGATAAAAGGCTTCATGTACGGATACTCATGAGGGAATTCTAATATAAAATTTGTTTTTGAAATATATCCAGACTTTAAGCAAGGCCTTTCTAATTATATGATTATTAAACTCTTTATTCACCTTTGCCTTGTCATAAAATAAATACCCGTGCCACCCCTATGGAAGGTCTGCCCCTTCCAAAGTTAGAGGCCTCTCATTTTCCAGCCTCGACCATTCACAAACCCAGGAGAGGGCACAAGCCTGTATATTTTCAAGTCAGGTAACCCCATTCCGCCTTTTTCTACCTTCTCCTTTAAATTTCTCATCTTAATTTGTGGTTTTTTTCTCATTCCAGATAAACCTTGCTAAGTCTTTATTCCAAGTATTAAAAACTGCGTTATCTGTTAGAATTGGTAAGTTATTAAACAGGAAAATCATTTTTGGTAGAACATTCATCTTAATGGTGGCTAATTTTCCCAATATTGACAAATCCAGTTTAACCCATCTCCCTAAATCTCTTTTAATAGTTTCCCAAGTTGGTTTATAATTATTAGCTGAATTCCTAAATATTTAACCTTTTTTACTACTTTAAATCCCGAGTCTTGCGACAATTTTTGTTCTTCTTTATGAATTGTATTTTCGGTGAGAAGTACAGTTTTTTCTTGATTTATTTTAAAACCCGCCAGCGATCCATAATCATACAAAATCTGCTTCAGTTTCCCTATCCCTTGATTTGGTTCCTGCATAATCACAACCAGATCATCGGCAAATGCCCTTATTTTAAAGGTCTGATTTTTCACTTGAATGCCTTTAATCTCTGTTTCTTTTCTGACTTTTATGCAGAGTACCTCTATAATTATCAGAAAAATTAGCGGTAATAGAGGGCATCCTTGCTTCGTTCTTTTGTTTATATATATATCTGTTCTGTCCTCTCACCATTAATAATAATTCTCACACTCTGATCCTTGTAGATTTGTAATACCCGATTTAGAAATCTATCCCCCACATTTATCTTTCTCAAGAGTTTTTCCATAAATATCCAGTTAACATTATCAAACGCCTTCTCAGCGTCCAGGAATAACAATTCTAGCTTCTTCTCGTTATGTGCATGACAATGCTCCAAGATATCTATGATTACTCTTATGTTTTCCTTTATAGATCTTCCTGGGAGGAAACCATTCTGATCATTATTTATCCATACTCCAAGAACCTTTTTTAACCTTTCTGCTAATATCATTGCTAGTATCTTATAATCACAATTGAGTAGCGAAATTGGTCTATAATTCTTAGGGTCTAAGCGGTCTTTATCCCCTTTGGGTATCCTTGTTATCAATGCCTCACCCCATGACTGGGTCTTTTCCCTCTGTCAAGCTCTTTTATTACTTCATGCAGATAATCTATTAGTTCTTCCTGAAATACTTTATAGAAGGTTACCATCAAACCGTCTGGCCCTGGCGCTTTTCCTGGTTTCAACTTTTTAATAGCATCCCTGATTTCCTGTTTTGTAATTTGTCTATTCAACATCTGCGTTTGACTTTCTTCTAAACCAGTTAAATTTTTGTCATTTAGGTATTTATCAATTTTTTCAATCATCTGTGTTGATTGTTTCTGTTCTTTGAAAAGTTCTTGAAAATATTTCAGGAAGGTTTTTTTAATTTTGTTCTGTGTTCGATGAATTACCCCACCTTCTTTTATTTCACAAATAAGCTTCCTTTCAGTCTCTTTTTTAAATTTATAAGCCAACCATTTCCCAGCTTTATTCGAATTTTCAAAGTGTTTTAACTTCATTTGATTTAGTTTTCTCTGCAACTCCTCTATATTCAACAGACTTAATTCTTTTTGAAGGATTTCTAATTCTTGTTTAATAATTTTGTTACCCGGGGATTGCTTTAGCTCCTCCTCTTTTTTAGCTGATTTAAAATATCTAACCTTCTTCTGTCCCTTTTTCTTTTCATATAGACCTCTTGTTGGATAAGTAGCCCTCTTATTACTGATTTTCCTGCCTCCCATGCCACCTGTGGTGTTACCTCTTTCCCCCAATTTTCCCAAAAGTATAGCATAATATCCTTTCTCAATTTTTCTACTATTCATTCATCTTTCAACATGTTTTCTTTCATAATCCAGTTATATTCATTCTATTCCAGTTATATTCATTTTTCTGGAGGCCTAAGGTCATTAGAATTGGGCAGTGATCTGAAATGCGTCTCGGCATAATATCTATTCCCTTGAGCTCTTTAGTTAGCCCTTTGGATACCAGGATCATGTTGATCCTTGACCACATGTTATGAACCTCTGAGTAGAAGGTATACTCCTTCACATCATTGTATAAAAAATGCCAGGCATCCACTAATGTTAATAGTTCCATCATTTCAAAGAAGCTTCTTGGGAGTTTTCCTTGTTTTCCTTGCTTTGAGTAGATCCTCTGCTCAGTATTTATCAATCAATGGGTTAACTACACCATTAAAATCACCCAGAATCATCACATCCCGGTACTCCAAGGAGCCAACTTTGTTGCTAAGCTGTTCATAGAAACTTGTCTTGTTTAATAAAGAAGCATATATCCCCACCACTAGTATCTTGTACTGAGGCAGACATATCTCTACCTCCACCATTGAAGCCTCCGTGTCCTTAAATATCTCAGTTGCCTCATACTTTAAATTTACATATATTGAAACTCCTTTTTTTTCTTCTCATATAATGATGAGAAAACAGTTTCTAGTCTTTTATTAATCAAATATCTTGCATCCTTATTCATTATATGCATTTCTTGGAGACACACCACATCTGGTGCAAGTTTTTCTAATTGGTGGAATATACGTTTTCATTTTATCGGAGCATTCATGCCCCTTACATTCCAAGAAATAAATTTCATTGTTCCCTGAACCATTTCTAATTAATTTGGAGTCTGTATTTGTTTTCATACACACACACAAAAATTCAATCCCTGATTCTCAATACACTTCCACTATTTTTGCTTATTCAATATTCAATAAATCAGTAATTTCCCTCCGTTTCTATTCCTCCTCTTCCTCCTCTAGTAATTTCTCTTTTCCTTCTGTAATCTCTTCTCCTCCTGGGTCCTCACCTCCCTGATCTTCCTGCTCTATATCCTTTTCTTGTTCTTCTTGTTGCTCCTCTTCCCCTAGTTGTTCATCCTCACTGTTATCATTTTTAGCCTGTGGACCTTCTAATATTCTCTCCCGAGTCACATTTAATTGACTCACTCGTCCTAGCTTTCTATCCAATTCCTCCTGTTCCTTTCTTTTCCTCTTACCTTGTGCCCCCTCAGTTTTGATAAAATCCCTTTCCCCTTATCCATCTTAATTGTTTTCTCGTCATTGAATCTCTGATCCTTCTCTCTTTCATTTTCCATTCTTTGATTCTTCAGCTCTTCTCTGTTTTTTCTCATAAATTCATGTGCCTTCATTGGGGAGTTAATTGTATATCTCTTTGTTTGAAAGGTGAAAATCACACCTTCCGTTTTTGCTCATCTATATTTTATCCCTAAAGATTTTAATTGAGCCGTTAGGGAGGAATATTCTTTTCTCTTCCTTAAGATCTGGGCTGGGACATCTTTAAATATCATCAGTTCATTCCCTTCAACAAGTAATCTTTTGGAGTAACTTTGCTGTAATAGTAACTCCTTCACGCAATCCCGAAGGAAATAATGGCAGATTCTCATCCTGGAGAGAAGTGACTAGTGGGGTGCCAAAGGGTTCTGTCTTGGGCCCGGTGCTGTTCAATATCTTCATTAATGACTTGGATGAAGGAATAGAGGGCACGCTGATCAAATTTGCAGATGACACCAAATTGGGAGGGGTTGCTAATACGTCTGATGACAGGATCAAAATTCAAAAGGACCTGGACAGATTGGAGAGCTGGGCCAAGGCTAACAAAATGAATTTCAACAGAGAGAAATGTAAGGTCCTACACTTAGGCAGAAAAAATGGTATGCAGAAATATAGGATTGGGGACACATGGCTGGATAGCAGTACGTGTGAAAGGAATCTAGGAATCTTAATAGACTACAAGCTGAACATGAGTCAGCAGTGTGATGCGGCAGCCAAGAAAGCCAATGCAATTCTTGGTTGCATCAATAGGAGTATGGTGTCTAGATCGAGGGAGGTATTGGTACCACTTTATTCTGCTTTGGTTAGACCTCATCTTGAATATTGCGTCCACTTCTGCGCACCCCAATTCAAGGAGGATATGGATAAGCTGGAGCAGGTCCAGAGGAGGGCAACCAAAATGGTGAGGGGCCTGGAAGCCATGCCCTATGAGGACAGACTTAGAGAGCTGGGTATGTTTAGTCTGAAGAAGAGAAGGTTGAGAGGGGACATGATAGCCATGTTTAAATATTTGAAGGGATGTCATGTCGAGGAGGGAGTGGGCTTGTTTTCTCCTGCTCTTGAGACCAGGACAAGGAGCAATGGATACAAGCTGCAGGAGGGGAGATTCCACCTGAACCTCAGGAAGAATTTCCTGACGGTCAGGGCTGTCCGGCAGTGGAATGTTCTGCCACGGAGTGTGGTGGAGTCTCCTTCGTTGGAGGTTTTTAAGCGGAAGCTGGATGGCCACTTGTCGGGAGTGCTTTGAGGGTTTTCCTGCATGGCAGGGGGTTGGACTGGATGGCCCTTGTGGTCTCTTCCAACTCTACATTTCTATGATTCTATGATTCTATAAATCACCACATTGTGAGGAACATTTATTTTTTTTTTGCCACAAAGGAGCTAACTCTGAATAATTTATCAACTTTTAAATCAAGTTGCTCCGGGTTCCAGTCAATAAATTTAGCAAGTGGAGGTATCAGTCTAGTTGCTAAATCTTCCTCGTTTACTTCCACCAAACCTCTTATCTTGAGGCAACGTTCTCTCATCTTAACCTCCACATTTCTAATTTGGTCTTCAGTACCTATTATCCGTTTTTCAAGTTCTGGTGCTACTTTTTCCAGTTTTTCCATCCTCTCCTGGAGACCTTCGATTTTAACACTCATCTCCTTCGTGTCCCTGTTATATTTTCTAACTGAGTACCTATGTTGCCCATCTCTCTCTTAACATCTTTAAGATCTCCTGATGCTTTCCTAATTTCTTTCGTAAAGTCCTCTCTTAATCATCTCATCTCCTCAAGGATTGACACCCCAAATTCTGTCATCCTTGTTGGATCTTCCGCTGTTGTTTGTTTGAGCAAGACTACTTTTCTAGTACCTGCAGCCATTATGATTGTGGTACACCCTTGCTTATTGATTATTAAGTCTCTATTTGTCAATGAAAGAATAATAGTAGTTTACCAGTAATGACAATATTTTTACCTCACTATTACTTATATCTGATTTACGACGCCTAAAGAGCCTCTTAGATATCTACCTGCCAAGAAGGATCAAAAGGTGTAATGCTTTAGAGGCTTGGACCCATTCTCACCGCTTAAAAGCTAGAAGGCATTTTTCAGTCTAAATTAAGTTTAACCCTGTTTCTGTTATGACTATGGTGGTATAGAACTGATACAATGCAATGTTAATCAATACAGAGCAATAAAAGTTTAGAGTCTCTTTATGCAGGAACTTCTATTCTGAAGCTTAGATCTTTCTTTCTCTCTTTTGCTATCTTCACTGTCTCCTTGTAGAGTCACCCTCTTTCCCCACTTTTTATTTTTTTATAACTTTGTTTTGTCCCTCATCGTTTCTCTAGGTCTCTCAAGCGTTATAAAATTAACAAGATGTTAACTTCTAATTAGCTTAATGACTTCCCCCACGGGGTTCCACACTTGCTTGGAGAACTCGCGTGTTAACCGGTTTAGACCTTTGAGTCAGTTCAAGTCTGCCACTCTTTATGATCAGGATTATATCCCCTTCCACGCGCTCCCCTTCTATTTGGTGTCCACAACTTCTTCGGATTTTAGCAATAGCACCAGAGGAACAAAATTTTTTCAGCTGTAGGTTTTTCACTTCAAGTTTTCATGAGGTTAACCTTCCTCGTAGACGCCCCCACCTGCAGCTTGTGCTAAACTCCCTGCCGTTCCCAATTCTCCACTGCACCCTCGTTCTGCCCGTAGCCGCTCAGCCAACAGCCGCGCCCTTTTCTTAAAGGCACCAGTCCCCAATATGGGGAAAAAATGAAATTTACCGATATGTAGGATATGAAGTGCCAGATATTTCAAATGCCTTTCGAGTAGTAGGTTTAATTTTCTGCTTAGTTAGTGTCCGCCAGGATAACTCCTCACGGAGCCCACGGGAGATATCAGCTTGCCTGGTTGTTTATTTCGGCGTTCTTCGCCTTATTCGTTTGAACTTCTTCCCCTCCTCTGCCAGCACCACAACTCTTCTCTTCTTCACGCCAGCTACCCAATATAGCCTCCAGATGCCTTCGGTCCCCCCTTTCCCAGGGGGTACTTCCTCAGTGTTCTACACCTTCTTCAACTGAGATTATCTCCCTGGGAGTTCACTCACTCACAGCTACGCAAGTGTGCGACCGGTGTCCTTGGAAGAAGCACCGGAAATTATTCCACTTTCCTAGTTTTCAGATTTGTTTTCATCATCCAGTCAGCAACATTTTCTAGACACACACACACAGATACCTGCAGCCAGAGTAGCCAGCTACACAGAGCAGAATCCTGAATCACTTTATCTTATTTTGATTTACCAATGATGATTGATAATAAACTGAGGGAGAACTGATTAAATTTTGGAGAAAGAACTAGTGGGTAGGTGGAATGGGGGGTGGTATTTACCCATAACTTGCTTTTGAATTAGAGATTTTTGAAACTCCATTCAAGTGCAGAATGTGGCAATGAAGAGGGGGTCACAGAAAACCTACCAGCTACTTGTTTTGTGCATTTTTCACACCTTTTCACAGCTATTACAAATTAAAGAGGGGCAATAGATCTTGGATAATCTGTAAGTAGATATTACTGTTATCCTGTTTACTGGGGGTCCCAGGGGGAACACTTAAATAATCAAACTATAAAACACAGTTATGGGGAAAATTAGCTGGAGCACTCACTTAAGCTAGCGAGAGGCAGGGTAACTTAACAGGATCTTGCAGCCCAGCATCTACGGGGTCAGGTCACTCAAGCAGCCAGACGGGTTTAAAGTAATAAAAATGATGCTTTATTGAATACAAGCAAATATCAAAGACACCACAGTCACACAGCTAGCTAAGAAATTAGAGGTTGAATTAAGGATAGGGACTTTCAGAGGAAAATGGGTGATACAACACCTGTCTCGTTGTCCTGGACCTCGGGAGAGAAGCGGGGGATGCAGAGAAGAAGCTCAGCTCGATTAGCTGAGGGGAGCTTGCCAAGCAACACAGCAGCAAGACAGGATGGAACCCAGGAACAATCCGAGGAAGGTCTCAGAATCAGGGGTTTTTATAGGGTGAACTGGAACTGCAGGCTATGCCTTACTCGGGGAAAACAATGAGTTTTGGGTGCAAGACAATGTCTCGGAAAGGTCACAACTTTGTATGATGGAGTCAGAGCCGAATTAACAATAGTGTGGCCAGTATGCAAATACGCAGCACTTACCAGTGGACAGCACAACCTTTGTCCAGTAGCCTGCTCAGGGCAGGAAGCTTTTGTTAGCATCGCGCATACGTAATGAGGTGTTTGCGAGAGAGGTCCCTGAAGCGACGAACCGGCTGTGTCTGGCCTGCCTGGGTGGGGAATGGAATGTTCAGCAATTATCGGCCATGCCTGTTTGCGTGCTTGTCCAGTGGCCTCGCAAACACATGGAGCGGGGTGGCAGAGTAAAGCCGAATTATTGATATCAAGGTGATATCGGGTGCTATCTCCGGGTAGGCCTACACTGCAGTAACATTACTGTTTGGATTTATTTTATTTAGGGTGGGTTGCATAATTTTGTTTATTGAATTTATACCCTGCCTTTCCCCTGAGATGAGATTCAAGGCAGCTCACAGTAATTTTAAAAAGATGAAGCTAAAATATTAATTCAACAAAGTTAAAAAATAATTCAATTCCAATATTATTTTAAAAACAAATTTAAAAACAGTTAAAACATAAGCACCAGTAAAAAGATTCAAAATACAGTACACCACTTCACAGACACACTCTACTGCTCCACAATTAGGCCTATCTAAATAAAATTTATTCACCTGCTGTTGGAAAAGGAACAGAGAAAGAACTTACTGGACCTCTTACAGAAGGGTTCCACAGTGGGAGCAGCCACTGAGAAGGGTCTGTCACGAGTCTTCATCAAACACTCCTGAGAAGATATTAGGACTGAAACAAAGTCCTCCTAGAAGATCTAAAGACTCAAAATAAGTTATATAAGGAGATAATGGTCTTTCATATAGTCTAGATCCAAGCTGTGTAGAGCTTTAAAGATCAAAATTAGCACCATATAAGAAATTAATTGGCTGGTTTTGCCTTTTTTTGATATGTGCTCTCTTTGTGTATGTGTGTGTGTGTTTGTTTGAAAGATCATAGATCTAAATTGTAATTAGTATGCATATCTGTGTCCTATAGGCCTGAGTCCCATTTTTTTTTAACACCTTAGGGGGAAAAAGGAAAATAGAACAAGTGCCAAGTTCTTCTTTGATGGTAGGCCAACCTGTTGTCCTTGTTGTTGCTGTTGTGTGCTTTCAAGTCATTTCCTCTTATGATGACCCTAAGGTGAACTTATCATGGAGTTTTCTGGGGCTGAGAGTATCTGATTCACCCAAGGTTACCCAGTGGGTTTCCATGGCTGAGTCACCGATTGAACCATGATCTACAAAGTTGTAGTCCAAACTCAAATCACTACACCATGCTGCCTCTCCATTGTCCTCATGCTTGACATCATTCAAAGGTATTTGGTGCTTGCCTCTGCTCTGCTTACTAATTCCAACCCATCTGCTTTCTTGACAAACTGAATAACCCCTGTGCGGCCTTTCCTGTTTCTCCATCAGACTAGCAAGTGACAGGAAGCATTTTTCTATCCCCTATGGTAGTTAAAATAGAAAAGGCAGTCTACTACTATAGAATCTCTTACTGAAGAAAGACAAGTTAGGTGGCCAGAGCAATTTTTTGAGCTAAGCACCCCTGACTGGACAACATCAGTGGCAAAGCAGAGAAGAACAAGCTGCTTACCTTTAACTGTGGTTCTTTGAGTGGTCATCTGTGCCCTCACACAATTGTGTTTACGTCTGTGCAGAGACTCCAAACAGAATGTTCTAGAGCTCTAGTAGCTTGGTGGGAAACCCCACCACTCCCTCATACCACACATGCCTAAGACCACCAAGCTACTCTATCTTCAGTTTTGAATCTGCCAAGTAGGGACCTGGAGGAGACGGTAGGTAGGGCAGGATTCTGTGAGGGAATGGATGACCATTAAAGAACCACAGTTACAGTTAAGCAACCTGTTCTTCTTCTTTGTGGTCTCTGTGCCTCACACAAAATGGTTGCGGTATTGTCGGAGACAACTTGGACTACCTTGCCGATGATGATTCTCTCAAAGAATTTAAGGCCTTTCAGGACTGCTAGAAGCTCCAAAGCACTGATATGTAGGAGTTTCTCATCAATGGTCCAGTGACCATCTACTCTAAGGTCCCTGCAATGGGCTTCCCAGCCCATCATGGAGGCATCTCTGGTGACCATAATGGAAGACTGGGGTGGCTTAAAGTTCATCCTGAAACAAAGACTGCATAGAGACATCTACCAAAATAGAGTGTGTAGGAGGGAATGGTCAGGGTTCTTGACTGACTGTCAAATTTGTGAATGAACCATCACTGTAGTGGATGCAATCGCAGATGGGCAAGAGGTATCACTATCATCGTGGTGGCCATCAGGCATAGGACGCACTGGATACAATGAGCTGTGGACCTGGGATGAACAATGATGCATTTTGCTGCTAGCAGGGTGAGTGCTCTGTTTGTTGAAAGGAATGCTCTTCTGCCATCAGAGTCCAGGGAGGCGTCAAAGAAGTCTATCCAGCAGGCTGGATGGAGGATCGACTTCTTGGGGTTGATTCTGAGGCTGAGACAGGTAAGCAGGGAGAGAGTCTTGTGGAGGTCTCAATAAAGTTTTGTCCTGTAGGACACCACCAGCAACCAGTTGTCAAAGTATGGATAAACGATGACACCTCTGGTTCTCAGGTAAGCAATGACCACTGCAATACACTTTGTAAATACTCTCAAGGCAGTGGCCAGGCCAAAGAGTAGTACCCAGTACTGGAAAATCTCGTCCCTGACTGTGAGGCACAAGTATTTCCTATGCTGAGGTCATATCAATATGTGGAAATATGCATCACTGAGGTCTGTGGAGGCAAACCAATCACCTCTGTGAAGAAAGGAGAGGATGGTGGCTAGGATAACAATTTTGAACTTGCGAGGGCAGATGAGCTTGTTGACACTTCAGAGATCAAGGATGGGATGAAGGCTGAAGTACCTGGAGAAATATCTGGTCTTAGAGATTCTCTATGGTGCCCTTGGAAAGTAGTGTGTAGATCTCTTCCAGGAGGGTAGGATGAGGAGAGATTGATCAGAATACGCCAATGGACAGTGTTAGGCAGTCAGTAGTGCCCACCACTAGTATGGAGATTAAAGTAGTTGGGTTCGAGACTGGCATTGGAGCCTGGGGGACATCTGCAGGGAGACAAGAGGGCTTCAGCATGGGAAGAATGTGTGGGTGGGTCTGAGATCTTAATGGCTTTGTTCTCTCCCATCCTGTTAGTCTGAGCTCTGAAGTTAGCTGAGTGTACTACAGTTCCAATAAAATATGCTTTGCTGAGAAGTTTTGAGACTGTGGTTCCTTGATTCCTGACAGGTGGAGTACTTGAGAATTCGATGGGACATCCCAAGTGAATTATAATGAGGACCCAGCCATGTGAGGTGATAGTCCGGCAGGTGGAGTAATGAGTGGAAAGTTTGGAAATATCTGGATCTGTCGATGGAGGGTGTGGAGTCCTGCAGCAGAAGTCAAAAGTGAGACTTGGTTGATGTGGAAGACTTCTTGGAGGGTTGTTGCCACTGCTGTTTGGAGGATCAACACAAGGAAAATGACTGGGCGGATCCTGTGCAGAAAGATTGGGCAGGAGATTGAGGATTGTTTGCACCAAGAAGAGCAGAGCTGGTGGGTGTGGTATTGTGGCTATTGTTGATTAATGCCCATCTTCTTCGCTGTCAGACGTGCCTTCAAAAGTGTTCCATGGCTTCATCTGTGGAGGCACTGAAGAGACTTTGGCTGTCAAGAGGAAGGTCCTCAATTCATTTACGGGTGTCCTCAATGAGGCCCGCAGATCTCAGCCACGCAAAGCGATGAATGGTGAGAAATTAAGGTAAAGACATTGTCCCACAGAAACTTTTGGTAGGCAGCCATTCAGGCCTCCATATTAGAAACTGCTGCTGAGTAAAAACATTGACTGAAGATGTCCAAACATTTTCCTTTCTGATCAGGTGGACTAGAATGAGGTTTCTTTCTTCCTTTGGTTTGAGCTGCCTCCACTATGGTGGAATTGGGCATTGGATGAATGAAGAGGTAGGTAACATCTGTCTGGTGGATATTATAGACCTGCTCCAGGTGGTGGGGAGTAGGTGGCAGAGAAGAAGGTTCTACTCAGGCCTGTTTGATAACCTCTTGAAAGGTAGGCAGGAATAGGATAGTAGCCAGAGTGTGATATTGTGTATCAATAATCTGAAAAACCGGGTCAGCTACCAGAACCTGAAGAGCAGAGACATCGAGGCCAATAGCTTTTGCCATGTGAAGGACAATGTTGGAGAAGCATTTGATGCTTTCTGGAGGTGCCTCAGCCTCTGCTGCCAGGACAGCCATAGGAAGTGAGGGAGTGGATGGGTGATCAGGGGCCTCTGAGGGATCCTCCAAATCATCTCTCTCATCAGAACCTGAGAGAGAGGTGTAAGATGATCGAGATGCTGGAAGAGAAGGTTTAGAGGCATGAGGTGATATTGGAGGTGGTGTGGGTGGAATTGGCACCAGTACAGAAGGAGTGGGAAAGATGGTGGTGGAGGATCATGTGGTTTGAACAGGTGTTGGTGACTGAGGAAGTTGGGACATTGTAGCTACAGTGTGTGGTAGAGTTGAGGTAGGCTGGCATTCAAGAGACTCAGATCATGGAGGAAGTGGAAGAGGGGGAGGAGAAGTTTCTCAGATGAGCTGTTGACCCAAGTTGGAGGATCTGGACCTTGAATGCCAAGCAGAAGATCAATGTCATGGATGGTACCAAGACCGCAATTGGGAACAGCGCAGAGATCTGCAACAGGATCGGCGAGCAGAATGAGACAAAGAGCAATGTCGATGTTGAGAGTGGCCATGTGGTGAAGCAGGAAGTGATCTGCAAGTTCCAGAATATCACCTCAGTGCTCATGCTCATGATATCTGTCTTGATAAGATGGGGACAATGATTGGTAGGAGCACAGGAGCTCTCTCCAGAGCAGTGTGTATCAGTAGCAGTCTATGCAGGATGCAAAGGTATAAGGAGAGTCCCCATGGACAGCCTGTGGTGGAGCATGCTGAAACATCAAGAGGAAGGAGGGAAATTGTTCCCAACTGCAATGCAAATGTCAATCCCAAGAGTGCAATCTGGGGTGTTGTGGATAAGACCAGGATCGAGACCTGGATTGTTGGTACAAGGAGGATAGTCTAGATCAAGAGGCAGAACTTGGTGTTGGGACCTGGAGTGTCAGGACTGAAATGAGGAGCTTCAGGATTGAGATCCAGAAGCAACCAATTGAACTGGGACAACAGCAGGCTGTGCAGCAGGTAGGAATTGGTTGGAAGGGTTGACCAACTGATTAGACTTAACCTGTGGGACCTCCAGTATTGAAACCAGTCCTGAGGGAGGAGCAGGTGGTGAAGGTGGTGGGTGGAGCGATGGGATCAAAGATTCAGTAGGTGTTGTCATCCTCTGAGAAGGAGCATGGCTATGTTTATCCTTCTTTTTATACCTCTTGGAGGCCAGTGGCAGGACGTCAGAGTCTGCTGGGTGCTTCTTTTGGGCAGCCTTGTCCTTGTGAGGGGGAGGCAGCAGCATCAATACTGAGGTAAAAATTGTAGCTGTCAATACTGAGTGGGCTGCAGAAGAAGGATTCGATACATACCAGTGTCAGTCTCGGTGTTGAGGATGAAGTTAGAGGGGTAGTAGAAGTCGTCGCTGATGTTGGTGTCGATGTCGAGGCCATGGTGGAAGCCAAAGTAGAAGTCAAAGGATGATGTACTGACAGTACCAATGATGGTACCAAGCAGGGAAACAGCATTCTTGATACCACTGTTGATGCTGTGAAGAGGTTAATGTTCTGTGCTGCTTTCTCTGGAACCTTCAGGGACTGTTTCCAGGAATAAGATTGGAGTCTGGAGGCCCAGGGTTTGAGGGTCTAGGAGATGAATTGTTGGCAGATTTTGCAGTGACTCCGTTTTGTTCCTCTCCCAGACAAGAGACACTGGTCATGAGCATCAGAGAGAGCAACCTTACAACTACAAGAACCTTACAACTACAAGAAGAATAGTACTTGAAGAGAGAAGTAGAGGCCATTGAACGAGGAGAAATGTGGGAAAGAGGGGGAATAAAGAGAAAGGTTTGTAAAAAACGAATAAAAGGCTAGTGGGGAGAAGTAGTAAAAATGGGAGGAAGAGAGAAGAAGCGAAAGGAATACCACTAGAGCTCCAAAACAGAAAAGAGAAGTGACTCAGATGGTGGAGGAAAAGAAACTGAGGACAGAGTAGCTTGGTGGACTTAGGCATGTGCAGTAGATAGGAGGGGCAGGGCTTTCTACCATGCTATGAGAGCCCTGGAACATTCAGTTTGGAGTCTCTATGCAGATGCAAACCCAATTGTATGAGGCACAGAGACCACAAAGAAGAAAAGCCACTCTCTCTCTGGCCATTCAGTATATTCTTCATCTCATCTTCTTACTTGCAACTTGCTGGAAATATTAGGAATTGCTAGCATGAGGCTATCCAAATTATTATTGTACTCAACAGCATTGATTCTGGTACAGTGATACACAATAGAAGTTGGCAACTGTTATGGATTGGGAGCAAAAACACTGGCTCACAGATCACATTTTATCCACTCTTGGTGTACAAGGGGAACAGAAGAACAGGTTGCTTACCTGTAACTGTGGTTCTTCGAGTGGTTATCTGTGCCCTCATACATTAGGAGCTTTCGCACCTGCGCAGTAGCGTTCGGAACATTCGAGAACTCAGTAGCTTGGAGGGAACCCCTCCCCCATGCCGGTACTGCACATGCTCAGCCCACCGAGCAATGGTCTCTTCTCAGTTCTGGTCCACCGAGTAGAATGGGACCTGAAAAAGAGGGGAAGGTTGGACGGGCATGTATGAGGGCATAGATGATCACTCGAAGAACCACAGTTAAAGGTAAGCAACCTGTTCTTCTTCTTCGTGGTCTCTGTGCCTCATACATTAGGAGACTGTGTAGCTTACCGGTAGGATGGTGGGTCAGGTCCCAGGTCCTACAGAACAGAAACCAGCACAGCACGTCCAGATCAAGCACCCCTCTGGGACCGGCAGTCAAGTCTGTAGTGGCGCACGAAGGTCGATGGTTGGGACTGGGTCGCCACACGGCAGAGTTCCTGCAGATCAACTCCTCACAGGAGGGCTGCAGATGTCGCCACAACTCAGGTGGAATGAACCTGAAGAAGGTCTGGCGGAGGCTTCTTGGCAAGCTCATACGCCAGGTGGGTAGTCTGGGCTACTCACTTGGAAAAGCGCTGGGTGGACACCTTGTGGCCTCTTCGGCGCTTGCCATAGCACACAAAAAGTTGCGGTGTCTGTCTATAAGAAGCAGTCCTGTCCTTATAGAATGCAAGGGCCTGACGGACATCCAGAGAGTGAAGGAACTGCTCCAGAGGTGTAGTCGGGTCCGGGTAGAAAGCGGGCAGGATGATGTCCTGTCTCAGATGTAAGTTGGACACCACCTTCGGCAGGAAAGAGATGTCAGGCCGAAGGACCACTTTGTCCCTGTGGAAGACAAGGTATGGCTCATCAAACCGAAGCACTGTCAGCTCTCCCACCCGCCTGGCAGAGGTGACAGCCACTAGGAAAGCAGTCTTCAAGGCGAGCAGCCTGTCATCTGCTGTTGCCATCGGCTTGGAGGGCGGCCTCGTCAGCTGCGAAAGCACCAGTGATAGCGACCATAGAGGTAGCGGCGGCAATACTGGCGGGTAGAGGTGCTGTAGGCCCTTCAGGAATTGCTTGACGGTACTGTCTCTGAAGAGAGCAGCCAATGGGGATCATGGCGGTTGGTATGCCACGATCGCGGCAAGGTACACCTTCAGTGACGGGAAGGCCAGGCCCTGCTGTCGAAGGTGCAAGAGGAAGTGGAGTACGGTACGCAGGTTGATGGACGATACTGGCTCTCGACGTTCCGCATCGAAGGCAACGAAACACCGCCACTTGTAGTGGTAGTTGCGGTGAGTCGATTCCTTCCTGGCCACGGTCAACACGTTCCCGATGACAGGGTCATCTATGGCGATATCCTCCAGGTATGGAGGGCCAAGAGCGGCAGGTCCGGGTGCAGCATGAGACCATTGGAGTGGGAGAGGAGATCCGGTACCGTCGGGAGCCGGAGGATTCATCACCGGGCGGCTTCAAACAGGGGCCTGAACCAGTGCTGCCTCAGCCAGTACAGTGCCACGAGAACCACGTTCGCTCGGTCCGCGAAGATCTTCACTATCACGCGGCCAAGAAGGGGGAATGGAGGGAAGGCGTAGAGAAGCCCCTCATCCCACCGAAACTGGAACGTGTCGCCGATGGAGTGGCGATCACGGCCGGCCCTTGAAGAGTACCGACAACACTTCGCGTTCTGGCTGGTAGTGAAGATGTCGATGGTCAGCTCGCCCCATTGGTCCCAAACCATCTGGAAGGCCTCACTGGAGAGGGACCACTCGTGGTGGGATGAGGTGTCCCTGCTGAGAGCATCCACTGTGGTGTTCTCCTGCCCCGTCAGGTGAACTGCCACCGGATGGATCTGTAGCGAGACGCACCAGTCCCAGAGGTCGAGGGCGATGTTGAGGAGAGTGGTGGAGTGAGTCCCTCCCTGTCTGTTCACGTAGCAGATCGCCGTTGTGGTGTCGGTGAGGATCAACACCGTGCAGCCCGCGACGAGGTGACGAAACGCCCGCAGAGCTTTCGAGATGGCCAGTAGCTTGAGAGCATTGATGTGGAGAGCAGTCTCGTGTCCGATCCACCAACCGCGGACTCTGAGGTCACCAGAGTGTGCTCCCCAGCTGAAGAGCGAGGCATCTGTCGTCACCATGACTGAGGGATTGTGCTCCCGGAACGGCATGTCCGACAGGAGGTGGGGGTAGGACTGCCACCGCAGTAGTGATTGGCACACCTGTTGAGGCAGCTGGTAGTGGCGAGACTGGTCATCCGAGAGACAATCAAAGGCCTTGACGAACAGTGCTGGAGCGGCCGCGCACGCAGCCTGGAGAGATAGGTTACGGCGGTCGTTGAGGCCATGTAGCCAAGGAGCTGCTGTATTGTCCTGGCTGATACCGTTGGAGCATGGAAGGCGGCAGACGCTGCCCGACAAAGCCTTTGCGCCCTGTCCATCAGTAAGTAGGCCTTCACCAATACCGCATCTAGGGTCGCCCCAATGAAGTCGAGAACCCTCGTGGGCTCGAGGTGGGATTTCTTCGGATTGACCCTGAGTCTGAGTCAAGTGAGAAGGGTCAGAGTCCAGTAGATGTCTTGATATAGTTTCCATTGGCAGAGCACCACCAATAGCCAATCGTCCAGGTAGGGGTAGACGGAGATGCCTTTTGTCCACAGGAAGGACACGACGGGGGCCATGCACCTGGTGAATACCCGTAGTACAGTTGAGAGGCCAAACGGCAGCACCCGGTACTGGTAACAAGTGCCATCGACTGCGAACCGCAGGTACCATCTGTGCTGCAGGCAGATGGAGATGTGGAAGTAGGCATCTTTGAGGTCAATGGATGCAAACCAGTCCCCTCGCCGGAGGAAGGGCAGGATCGAAGGCAGCATGACCATCTTGAACCTCTTGGGGCTGATGTAGTTGTTCACCCCTCGGAGGTCTAGGACGGGCCGCAGGGATCCGTCCACCTTCGGTACTGTGAAGTACCTCAAGAAGAAGCCGATGGTCTTGGCTGAAGGCGGAAGAGCCTCGATTGCTCCCTTTTGTAGCAGGGAGTGGATCTCTTCCAACAGTACCGAGCTGGCTGGGGTGGAGTAGTAGACACCCCGTGGCGGAATATCCTGGAACTCCATGGCGTATCCCAGGCGGATGATGGTAAGCACCCAGGAGTCCGCAGTGATTATCCGCCACCGGGCGAGGTGCCTGGCCAGGCTCGGTTGGTGACAAAGGTCTGCTGGGAAGGCAAAGGTTGGCATGAGTGGTGTCCTGCGGAAGACTTCTTTGAGGACAGTGATGGGCATTGTCATGGAAGCCTTCGTGGGGTGGACGAGGTCGACGGCCTGGACACGGTCGATCGTGGAGACCGCAGCTGGTATGCAGAAGAAGAGGAGGACCTTCTCCACAATGACCTGGGGGCGAAGCTGCGATGGGATTGGGCTGGCTGGTTTATGCCCATCTTCTTTGCAGTCAGATGGGCCTTAACGAACTGGTCCATGGCCTCGCCTGTTGAAGTGTGGAAGAGACCCTGGCCGTCAAACGGATGATCTTCGATCCGTCGATGGCTGTCCTCCTGTAGCTCAGATGACCGGAGCCAAGCGTGTCGTCGGAGGGCCATGGAACCGACCATCACCCTCGAGGTAGCCTCCATGGCGTGCCTCAAGGAGGCGATCTGCTGGTTCGCGACCGCGACAGCCTTGCTGAAGAGCTGCTTGGCGGCGGCTCAGGACTCCTCCGGCAGTTCAGCAAGGAGCGGGGCAAGTCGGTCCCGGATGTTACGATGGTAGGCCACGAGGCATGCCATCGTATTAAGGGTCCTGGCCACCAGGGAAGACGCTGAGTAAAAGTGCCTTCCAAAGGCATCGAGCTTCTGGCCTTTGTGATCCGGCGGGGTGGTATGCACTCGATTGCCTCCCTTTGTCTAGACCAACTCGGCCACAATCGAATTTGGTACAGGGTGGCTGCGTTCTCTCTTTGCGTCCTGTACAAGTGCTCCAGCCTGTGTGGTATCGGCTGCGCTGATGCCGGTTTCGCCCGTGGTTGC
The DNA here is from genome assembly GCA_948472985.1 of Iguana delicatissima. Classification (NCBI taxonomy): domain Eukaryota; kingdom Metazoa; phylum Chordata; class Lepidosauria; order Squamata; family Iguanidae; genus Iguana; species Iguana delicatissima. The sequence goes on along the minus strand of CAOKZL010001953.1, from coordinate 240,907 downwards.
TTCATTGCCTCGACCAGTGTTGGCAGGAAGGGCAGCGGTGCGGTCGACGGTGGGGGGAGCCCAGGTATTGAAATACTCGGTCCTGCACCGCTGGAGCCGGTTCTGTCACCTTCAGTCCAAGGGCTGTGGCCACACGGAGGAGGATTGCAGAGAACTGTTTCACATCCTCCGGGGCCGATTCCGGACCGGGTTCCCCAAAGGCCAGTGGAGGCGACTCGTGTGACGAAGGAGTCGACTCTGCAGAGTCTGAGTTGGACTCGTAGGACTCAGAGGATGAAGCTGGAGACCTCTCCTCTGCTCTCTCCTGCAATGGTTTGTGTGCAGGTGGAGCCAGGGTAACCGTCAGGGCTGCAGCCTGCGTCGGTATTGAGGTGGGCACCATGGCTGGTATTGGTGTCACTGGAAGGGGCACCACCGAGGGCTGAAGGCGGCGGGCAGCCTGCGTCGTCGACGTCGCCAGCATCGTCGCAGTCAGTCGCGGTCGTCCTCAGAGGCAGCGAGACTGCCCTGTAGTGGGGTGAGGGCTCCAGGGACCTCCGATGACGTGGCGAGTCAGAGTGGCGCAGTGACTGGCTCGGTATCCTTTCATAATAGGAGCGATGGGCCTCCCTGGAAGGCGAACGAGACTGGTGTCATGATGACCAGTACCGAACATCGGGATGGTACCAGTCCCTGTACGACGGAGAATATGAATAATATGATCCCGCCAGCTTGTGCCAAGAGTGCTCCTGGCCGTACCTACCAAGGTAGGAGGCAGGGGAGTATGCATCTCCCGATGTCGTGGGGATGGAGGCCTGGCTCTCACATCAGGAGAGCGGGATGCACCGCATCCAGAGGCTGGCCCATGGACGGGCAAGGGTCGGTGTATGACCGTAGCCTCCTCCTGGCGGTCGGCTGACGAATGGCGATCCGGTGGGGTAACCTGAGCCATGAGCTCAGGCGGCTCCGAGGGTAGGGCCTCCACAGCCTGCCCCTCGTCGGACACCTCAAGGACCTCTTGCTCCTCCGGGAGCTCTTCAAGTTCCTCGACCGTCTGGGTGGGCTGAGGTGTCGGAAGGCAAGTCTCCCTTTGCGGGGAGCGTCTCTTCTCCTTCGTCGTCGTCTTCTTTTCTCACTCCTTCCCAGCACCCTGAGTGGGAGGGCGCTTCTTCTGGGCCGGTGTTCAGAGAAGGATGAGGAGGCCTGCGAGCCCGCAGGGTCCTCCCGTGCCGGAGGGGCCGAGATCTTGGGGATCCTCGGCAGCCTCATGGTCAGTACCGAGCCCAGTACCGACGAGGTGGAAGGTGCGGCAGCTGCCGATGAAGAAGTTGTTGGGCGCGCCGACTTTTCAGCCATGGTACCATGGGCCTCGGGCTTTTGGGCACGCAAAGATTCCTCCCAACAGTGAAACTTCAGTCTCGTGGAGCAGTTGCGGAGGGTTTGATGAGTAAATTGGCGACAGACCGAGCAGGCCGGGCAGTGCCCCTCACCCAAACAAAACAGGCACTCACTGTGTTTGTCCGAGAGGGTGAACTTCCTTCCACAGGAGGCGCAACTCTTGAACAGGGCCGACATAAAACAACAATGAGGGAAGTCCGAAATCGTCAAAGCAAGTCCGAAATCCAAAAACCGAAGTCAAGCCAGAAAATGGGTCAAACCAGTCGAAAAAACACCAAAGCCAAGCCGAAATCCGAGAAGAGCAGTCAAAAAACACCAAACTCCGAAGTCAGAAAGCCAAGAATCAAGTAGGAAAACACAAGCCAATGAGATAAACTTCTGTTCGCAACGGCGGACAAGAAAGAACTGAGGAGAGACCGTTGCTCGGCGGGCTGAGCATGCATACTACCAGCATGGGGGAGGGGTTCCCACCAAGCTAACGAGCTCTAGAATCTTCCAAATGCTACTGCGCAGGCACGAAAGCTCCTAATGTATGAGGCACAGAGACCACGAAGAAGAAGTTCTTGATTCTCATAGTCTGTTTTGGGTCCCATCTGAAAGAAAGGTGGAATAAACAAACAAACAAACAAACATCAGAGACTTTCTGAATGTCTGACAACTGTGAAAAGAAACCTATACTAAAAAGGGCAAGCAAAGTGAGCTGGGATTTAAATGGAACATTACTACCATCTTGTGGTGAATCACAAAGCCATACATTTTTCTCCAAAGACATGTACTTATTTTAAAAAAAGAAAAAATTCTGACATTACACAAAGGCAAATAGTTTGGTTTCATAGCAATTATGCAACTGTATGTACTCTCACATTCCTATAGTTCTTTCCCTTCTTAATATGCTATTTTGTTCTCTGTTATATACAATAGTACATTTTCAATGTTCTTAAAATACTATGAAAGGAGAAATTAAGCACTGTAAAAAGGAGAAAAGGGGGGAAACATTGATGTGAGGAAGGTACAAACTGGTAAGTGGTGAAATCTGCATTCATACTTTATCTGTAAATACATAGAAAGGAAGAGAGGAACTGTACAGCAGGCCCACCCCTCACCTTGGCACATAGAGCCAAAGGTGTCAAAAACAGCTGCTTGGTGCATGGCTGTATACATGGCAGTACCATGGGCAGGCAATGGTGGCACTCAACAGTGATTATGCTGACTTCAAGACCCCCTGTTTACCCATGTTTTATCTAGATTCTAGGCATTCTACCTAATGGACATTTTAGCTATCATTTGGCCAGGATTCTAAGGTTTCATTAAAAAAAACAATCTCTAGTCCTTGTACAAGCAGAGTTATGGGGCAAAATAAACAAGCATTTGGTTTTGTGAGGAACAAGACTGCCCTACCTTTGAGTGTGTTAAGCCTTCAGTAAAGGCTCATCCTGGTGTGCTGCAGCTTGCGTAAGAGGACTTGTAAAGCACTTCCCATCTACATGAATTCTTCATTGACTTAAAGGGGAAAAATAAAATAAAAGAATCACTCAGCTTTGTGAAAAGAAATCCAGATGCTTCTCGTTCCTGAAAAAGTTGGGGAAAATCAGTACTATTTGAAGAGTATTGCTGAAATTATCCAGTTTCCAGCAATCAGTGTTGCTTTTAGAGGACAGCAAACGTTGTGATTCTATCAATAAACTGGCAGGATTGGAAACCTACGTGGGAACATCCTTTCTACGGACTATAAAGTTAGGTGCCAATCTGAAAGCCATACAGTCATTACAGGTATCACTGTAAAAGCTTCATTTACAGGTTCAGTTAGACAAAATGAGGTCCATTCAGTTACATCCTCAATTTTAAAAAATGGAAAATTACTTCTCTTTTTCCATAAATGGTGAAGTCCATTTCTATTCAGCGGGGGTAAGAGTCATTTTATTGTCTTTAGACAGCTTTTAGGAGTTTTTACAGAGTATTTGAATGTGTTTTTTAAATGTTTTTATGTTTGTATTAAGTGTTTTTCATTTGTTTTTTGCCTCAGGAGCCCTTGTGGGCTGGAAGGGGATGCAGGAATACTTTAAATAAAAATAAAATAAAAAATATTGCTTAAAAGCTGATGGAACTCTGCACTGTGTACAGGGGGTCAAAAAACCTCTCTGTTGTCCTGAAGTTTTTGAGACATGAGGAGCCAAATGAACATTGTCAGGCCTTTCAGAAACTTTCATATCAGAATGCTAATTATACGATTATTGTTTTGGTTGAAGGTGGATAGCAGTGGATTTTCCTCCAGAAGTGAGAGTGGGGGATTCTGGAAATTGTGGTTTAAACAGTAACTTTGCCAAGCTTTGATATAAAAGCAGTGATGCCTCCTATCAAACTTGTCAGTGTTTATGTTGGACCCTTTTAAAATCAAGGCATTGTACTGAAATTATCCATTCAGTCTTTAGCAATTCAGATATAACAGAGTAAGAATATCATCCAAAATGCTGCATTGGTACTATTGCCATATATATTGTCATTCCTTAATGTTCTCGCAATGAGTTGTGATACTTCACCAGCCACATGAGAGTTTACATTCTTTACTCTGATACAAATGTTTCATCTCAGAGGCAATGAATATCATGCCAGAAAACAATATTGTTGTGTTAGTTGGATATGAAAAACCCAACACAAAACTTTAGTCTGGGTTTATTAATTGGTAACATAATTTTATCTGGTTCTTTCAAACATAAGAATAGTTAAGGACTGTTACAGCACTACACCCCCTCCATGATTGGCATGATTTAATTGGCAAATAATATTAGATTGGAACTATATTAATTGCCATTAATATAAGTGACACCTAAGGTGATGGAAAGGACATGCTGGAAGAAGCAAATTACTGACTGTAAATGTGACACAGCAAGACAGGTCAGCTGCACCAACTTCTTAGGCAGGAGACCCAATCATTTTCAGGATAGTAGCGAAGCTGCTCTGAATACAATAGGCGTAAAACACCAAGCCGGACTCTCAGAGACTTGGCCCCCTTCACACACACACACACACTCTTTGATATTTGTGATTTTTCCACCTTTGTGGGGGTCCTGCCCCTTAATCCTAGTGGATGTGGAGGGCTTACTGTAAAGTAGATCCAAAGTAATGGTAGTGTTAGCTTTATTAGGCCAATGAGAAGGCAATACATTCGTTATGCTAGCTTTTGAAGCCTGCAGGTTTCTCAGTCACAGAATGATGTAAAAAAAATCATGCAGGGAAAGGAAAGTAACTTGGTTGGAAAATGAAAGAAAAATTCCTCAGTGGAATCCTGTTGCCACATATGTACTATGTGGCACCATTACTATGGTGATTCATAGTGGAATCCAGCCAGACACTCCCAAACCCTACTTATTGGTAAGCAGCCACTGGGATCAGCAGGGATCTGTCCTCCTGTTGATTGAGAAGTAGCTGTCTGATGTTCTGCCTGCTTCCACAAGCAATCTCCTACATGAGAGGGAGAAAAAAGACTCCTGACATAAATCTCCCATGGGCTAGAAACTGCTGAGAGGCAGGGGATATCATGCAACTGCTTCTTGATTGACAGAGAAACAGCCCCTATCAATCCCAGTTGCTGTTTACTGGTAAGTGAGATTTGGGGTACCTTCACAGTCCCTACACAGAGACTGTGAACACATAGCAGTATATGAATATGTTAACTGTAGGTTATGCGTTCATAACTGCCCAAAGGGATTCTGGGTCCTGTTTATTGCTTATATCTCTCATGTAAATTCTCAGCTTTTTTTTTTTAAAGTCCGTTGACATTTTTCTTTTCCTAGATAAAGCAGTTATGGAACAAGCACAACTTTTTGTTATCTAAAAGATAGGTTATTTTTGTTTCAGGGTAGACTGCAGCAAAATTTCCATTCTTCAAGAGGACCAGCTGGCTAGCTGCAGATCTTTTCTTCTGCTCCAGATGGGAGGATGAGCACATGGCAATTGTGCTCCAAATGTGGTTCCCCTACTTTTGGGGGCTGCCGCCCCCTTGGCTTTCAGACCACATCCCTAGCACCCTCACAGAGAAGCTGCAGAGAAGCTACACTTAAAACTGCGAGAGGGTTGTTCATAGGCAACCCAAATTAATGGGGCAAATAGCTTCACATCAATCATGCCTCCTACCACATCAGAAAAGCTGTGACATCCCAAAAGACACAAAGCTGCAGAGATAGGAGGATTTGTGAACTGCCAGGCTTGGATTTGTGCCAAGTGTTACCTCTGGATTCCCACCATTCCTGCCATTTCATTCCTCCTTGTGCAGCAGCATGACTTATTAAGTTCCATGGGCTCAAGTTCTGGGGGGGGCAGTTGAAAAGCATGTTGCCAGGCAAGGCAAGGCTTGTGGTCTTTTTTCCTCCTTGCATGCTAGCATTGAATTATTGACTTCTATGTACAGAAGTCTCTTAAACTTTGGAGAGGTGGCTGTGGTGGAAAAGTGGCTGCCAGGCAAGGCAAGTCTTCTTCTTGATCCTGCCCCCACCCCCTGCAATTTTAAGGACACATGGAAGCCAATAACTCAATGCTGGCACATGAGGAAGAAGTGAGGTTAGGAGGACAGCAGTGGCTCACCCAAAAGGTGGGGGAATGTTCATTTTAAACACAAGCTTGGCAAGCCTGGAGTGAGGAATGGAAGGAGGAAAATGGGCGGAGCGAGTAAGCACATGCCTCGTGAATAATCAAATTCACTAAGGTCAAACCTATAAATGTGCAGGGAGAACTGTATTTGGCTGTGATGGCACTCTCTCACCCCCACTGCCCCCTTTTTCCTCACACTCTCTCTGTATTTTTAACTGGCCCAGGGGATGGTACTGCCCATTTTGGAAATGACTGTGTTATGCCACTACCTCTGTTCAATAATGAGGAGTAATTAGCTCAAAACAGGAAGCCTGCAAGAGATCTGCGAGACCTGACTCATATGTTATATGGAGTAACCACTAAAAGAGATCAGCCAGAAGATTTATGGTACAATTTAAAGGTGTTTTATTGGGGGAAAAATATACATGCACATGCACAAAATATTTACAGACAAGCAATCACACAAGGCCAGATGAAAAAAAAAGGAAGAAAATTGGATAGGAGGATAGAAAGGGAATTGGGTTATATTTACCATCCAGGGAGAAACAGAGAAGAACGAAATGGCTTGGGCTTCTTTTCACTCAAGGACAACACTGTTCAAAAGGCAGAGCAACAAAGTGGATCCCTGAAATTAAAAATGTTGTGTGGGGACCAAAAATCTAAGTCTCTTTATACCCAAAAATTTCCCCTGGAAGTGTGAGGTGTTGATTGCTTTCTACCTGTGTTAACAAAAGTTCTGCAGGGTGGACAAAAGGTGACAGGATGGGTTGATGGTTGTTAATGTCTGATGGAAGCAAATTGACGATTTTAACATGTAGATGACAAAAGGTTTTGATGGCTGTGATTGCAGACCAGGAAGAAGTTACAGGTGGGAGGAGGAGACAATTATTGATTAGGGGAGAATCTTCCTGTTTTCTTGAGCCAGAGCTGTCAAAACTAACCAAACTCCTTGTGTTTTGGGGTTTGTAGCAAACACTCTTGATATTCAAGTGCTAGATTGTTGATAGTTGGTTTTATGGCACCCAGCAGGGATTTTGCTCTTCTCTCAGCTGGCTATTATTTTATTGAAAGGATTGTCTTTATTTAAAGGATTATCTTTTACAACCTGGACATAAACTCGGGTCCTCCTGGTTGAAATTATGACTTAGGATCATGTTAAGGCTTTTCTTCCTTAGCCATATGGCCCTTTCCAGACATAAGTTATATGTGATTTATATGTTTTGTGAATTAAACATATCTGCCAATTAATGTTTTTGCCAATTAAACCATTGCACAATCCCAAGTACAACTGTGCTAGAACAGTAAGTTTTTGAAACACTGTACCTTAAAAAAAATGTCCATCCAGGTCTTCAGAGCCAATAGTGAGCAAAGGCACAGAAAAGATCTCTCACTGGCCAGTTTTCTATAGCATTACAAAATCTGAATGTGTAGAATATGTACTAGCCAAACTGATTGCCCAGCTTCCTTACTCCCCCCCTTCCCCAAGCTGGAGACCTCCACGTGGATTGAGAATGCCTTTCCAGGATGTCCCAATGGATGAGAAATGAGGCTTTTTGTAGCAAGACCTCTCTCTCTTTTCTTTTTTAATAATTCAGACAGGACCATTGTAAGTCACAGGTCTGCATTTTGCTTCCTTCACATTTATTGAGCAGAGATAGGGGGAATGATTTCTCACGTGATTTTCATCTGAAAATCACACCAAAACCCCTCCCATGCACACACAAATGCAAAAGAGCCCTCTCTATCCCATTCCAGAATCCCCACTCTCTCAAATACCTCCTTTTTGTCTGTTTCCCTTCCCAAATGGTAACAGGATGTGACATGGCATCATTTCTGTGACCATTTTGGAGCAGAAAAGGAAGGAAACAGACATTTTTTTGGTATAATGGGGAAATGTAGTCCAGTGGGTGCTGGGAGTGAAACAATATCCTTTCACCACTGCACACTTGAATCTGTTATAGTGGTCTGTGCAGAGAATAAGTTCAGGGCCCACCCCCCAAAAAAGGCTGGGAGCTAACTGGGAACAAAAGCAATAGAAAAAGCCAGTAAAATTTCCCTATGTTAGCTGAGTGTACTGATCATCTGAGGAAACTTCTGTGCTCTCAGGCTTGGGGTGTAAGTGTTGTGACAAGCAAAACATGTCAATAGAAGCTAAATTAAACTGCTTTACCTAGTGGTGGAAAATCACAATGAAAGGTGGCAAACATCCCATTTTCTCCAGCGTAGGACTCCCCTGTTCAGCCACCAAATTCTCCTTGTAACATCTCAATCAAGCCACATGCAGACCCATGACAAAATCACTTTTCTTCCCCTGCATGATTTTGCCACTTTTGCCTGTTGAGGAAGCCAACGAGCTTCAAAAGCTAGACTAATGAATTGTATCACCACTATGCAATGTTTTTAATGGACAGCATGATTAGCCCTGCATTTTTTGGAGTTGAAAATAAAAGCTTCCAGTTCACCTTAGAAAGGCATTATCACAATGTGTCATTTCAAGGTTGTTTTATGGTCAACATAGATACCTTTGCCTTTTTATTGTAACATATCACTACACTTTAGCTTTATTCTGTGTCCTATTAAATGAAAGCTTTGCAGAGGAAGACAGAGTTAAAATCGGTTTTCTAGTACTTTTCCCCATGAAGATTCCAAAGATTCAGGCCTTTTCCTCTGTCTCTCCATCTCTTTTTCATTCCTGTAGTGGTGGGAACATCACACTGCAGGAGAAAAATGCTCTGTTCACATCCCCTGCTGTTCCTCAAGAGAAACAGAAATAACTGAAACTCAGCAGGAATATTGTTGGAAGAGCATTAAATTATTATGACTGCAATGTGGACTTTGTGCAGAGCCAATGAACTAGCTGAGCTTCTATTGAAGGGGTTAAATCCAATGCCACTTGAATAGGAAAAATTCTGCACTATAAGCTTCTGACAGCTGTCCATGCAGTGCAAATGATACGTAATACAATTTATCTTCCATAAATTAGCTTTAGACTGCACATCTTACAAAAAAAGAAAGCTTTGATTCACTCCTTTTATATTGTTCTTAACATTTTGTTTTGCCGTAGTACAGAATTATTTGTCCCTGCTCAAAAATAATCCCATGCCTCCCTCCATTACCCATGGCTCCCTCCATTGTTAGTTTTTTCTTCTTTTGCAAAAATTATTCTGTATACCATTCTGGGCATTCTTGTTGTATGTGTGGTCTCCATCCATAATGGATGTGGAAATGTTACCCTGATTTCTGGGGTCCCATGGGGGACGCCTTAATGTGCTCCAGGTGATAGGGAATAGAAACTAGCGAGAGCATGAGCAATAGCAATGTGAGAGGCAAGGTAACCTAGCAGGGTCTTTTTACCCAGTTTTTACTGGGTCAGGCCAAGCCAAAAACCAAACGAAGATGTCTAATAAATGATTTTATTGAATGAAAGTCTCACGCACCAACGCAATCACTCACACACTCACTCAAGACCTATTAAGAAGCAAAAGGGAGGAAACTGGATAGGGGAAGGGGTTGAAGCTGGGATAATACTGCACCTTTTCCTGAAGTCCTTGGTCTAGGAAAAACAGCGAAGAAGTGGAGTTCAACACGGAGAGGGCTGAGGGGATTACTCGACTGATGGAGAAATGGTCTGCTGGTATGACTGAGAGTGATCCAAAGAAGCACTCAAAAACTGGGACTATTTGTAGGGGGAAAAGTACCTTGACGGCAAATCCTTTCCCGGGGAGAACAAAGGGTGTTGCAACAGAAAAGCTCCACAATGGTAACTCCTTTTGCATGATAAGATCACAAGGTGTTGCCAAAGTTTCAGGATCTTCAGTTACATTGGGTTGTTGTGTGAATTTATGTAGATGGTCCTTGCCTGATACTTTTATTGTTATCAGTGCTCAACTTGGGGGAAAACAGACTAATCCCCTCAAGTTGACTCCTCAGTGACTGAGGATCCTTTGCCTACTGTGGGCTTGCACAGCTTGAGGTCTCCTGGGGCTACGTGATGGGGGATTGTACTGGCCTGCTCTGGTTTTTGATCTTTCGACTGTTGCTGCTACGTGCTCATCCGGGTGACCTCTCAGGCTCATTGAATCATATTTTAATATCAAAATTGTAGACCCCGGGACAGGGTTTACCAGTGAGGTAACAGAAATCTGGGGACAAAATTCTGTCATGTGCTTTCTACCAATTAGTCTGATATAGCACTCACTAAAGGAAACTAATGTTTCTTCTGCTCCTGCACAGTAAAGAGCAATTATGCATATTCAGGAAACTTAGTTTGTGAATTGAAATGTCTGTGAAAGGAAGACAGTTGCCATGGAAGTCTTGAAATTTGAAAATATAAAGAGAGATCGCTGAAAATACAAAGACCAGGACTGTCATGTTACATTGTGCTTTTGCTGCAAACAACTTAGGAGCCAGTATGTTTCAACCAAGACAATGGCTAGATCTCTGCATTACTGAAAAGTATCAATGACAGAACTAGAGTGATGTAAATTCACAGAACATATGGTTTCTATTCCTTATTTGGTTTGATTGATACTATTGACTGGCATTTGCTAGCACTGCCCAATCATTCAAATACAATCAAAGTTCATGAGAGAAAATCAGGCTGTGGGGAGGAAAAAGAAGAACATAGGAAGCTACCTTATACCAGGTAGGAATATGTCAGGTTGCAAAACGTCTCTCCTATGTTTCTGAGTAAGGTTGAGGGGAGCAACATGAAGCCACAGATTCCCTTAATGGAATGTGTATTCAAATGTGTAAGCTTTGCAAGCTGCTCAGAATGCATGTCACCTCTGCTGAAGACTATGCATTGTTAAAGACTATTATGTACCCCATACACTAGCAATTGCTAATTACTCATGGATCACTTGCTGTTACTTTGTATCTGACGGACAGGTTCAAGTGGGAAAAGGTGGGAAGTGAACACTGCCTGGAGCTGGGTTGTTATGAGAATGTGATGGTACGGAGATAAAGGGAAAAGGCATGTAGACAGATCAACAGTGTTGAAGGACAAGGCAGTTAGGGACAGGCACCAGCGCAGGAAAGTGTTGGGGGCATCAGTCATATACTATAACCAATGAATGCTTTGCATGCCTGAATTCATATGAATAACCTATAAAAGAGGTGTGCAATCTGTATTAATCAGTTTCGGCAACTTCTGTGGGTGTGTGCTGCTGTTGCTCATGCTAATCCACTGAATAAAATTACTAGAAACTTCAGTTCATGGATTGTGAATCATCCAGTGCATGACAGAATAGTTGTCAGAATAGTTGAATAATACTGTCTGTGCCGACCAGAAGCAGTAATTCTCCAGGTTTTCAAGTGAATGTCTTTCAAATCACCTGCTACCTTATATCCTTTTGAGTGGCAGCAGCAAATGCCAAAGATCTCATAATCTTTATTATGCAGAACAAATTGAGCAACACATAATGTCTAAGCAGATTCCGGTGGAGAAAGAAAGGGAAGTGATATTCCAGCTGCTGAGTCAGCTTGGTCTTAGAAAGACAGCAGTGTTACTCTGAGCTTCTGACTTGAGATCCAGTGTACTTTCACTGAGGCAACGGATAGATCTCTGGATTACAGACAGCTTTTTGCAGCAACAGACTAACAGTAGACATTATATATCCCAGCAAAAACCAACGGCCAGCATCTTCCATTACCTAGCATAACATGAGTTACACAGGCAGGACTTTGCTATGGCTCCTCACTTACCACTCCCAGGACTCACACTTTTGCTGCAATAGGGCCAAAAATGGCGAGTCTGTGGCTGCAGGAAGGCACCAGAGAAGAGCCTGGCTATGCCCCCTAACCAGACACACATACAGCCGTCTTGCCCCCAAAGCAAGCAGTTGGTTGATTTCTTTAAAATAAACGGTTCTGATACATACATTGGAGTCCAAAAACAGGGGGCTCAGTGCAGTCATATTACTGTTAGGTGGAAGAGGCTTATGGTCACTGGCAGAAAGTGGGTAGGCTGGCTCACACAGCACGCAACTGTTGTCACATTTTCCTGTGCCACATCTTTTATGTTCCTGGAGACAGAGGAACAGAGTACCCCTTAGGAATGAGTTGCACAAAATAGGAGCTCTATACAAATAGGAATGGGAAGATATTGAGATTTTCCACCTTTTTTGAAACCATTGCTTAGGGGGAAGGGATTAAAGAGGAATACATCTGGGGATGCTGTGTTTTGAGTCTGTTTTTACCACTGCTTTTGCAGTTTTAGGCAAGCCATTTTTCTTTATCTAGGTTAGAATTTCATTTTGAACAGCAATCAGCCTAATGCTCTAAGATGCTTAGAAGGAAGACAAAATCAAATAGTATCTGTTTATCCCCAGCATGTGGTATAATGAATGAGACTATGGGGTTCCATTTAGCTGTTAGATGGGGCTTGCATAGAAAGAAGTCAGGGGTAGCAGTTTTGGGTGGGCAGAACTAAGTGGAAGTGGGCTGAGTGAAACTTGTATCCTCCTGCAGTCCCCTGCACCTATTTTTGGAAGCATCAGCTTTTCTCTTACGACAGCTTCTATTTGAAGACACTGCCTGGAACTTTTCTCCTTATCAGATATAGTGGATGTAGTAAAATTCACTTGATGTTGAAGAACTGTCTGCCTGTCTGTGGAAGACACTCTGATTCCTTCCTGCTGTTCCTCAGACACTGGGGCAGGTCTGGCTTCCTACTTCTTGCAGATGCAGTCATCTCAGCATCTCCATGCTCATCTCCATGTTCCATGTGGATGGCTTTTAGTAGGCCTTCTTCTGTGTTCAGTCCTTTTTGATCACATGAATAAAAGTTTCTGATCTTTGCTTGATGATCTCATGAATGCCTTCATTGTGTGGGGTCTGTAGACCCTTAGTGGAATCTTTCCTTTTGGAGTTATGAAGTTTTTCTGGTTTTTTCCCTTCTTCTTTGCTTTTGGTAGTCATTTCTTGGTCTGTTGTATATTTTCTTGGAGCAAGCTTGTTGCCTGATGCTACTCTCTGTAAGTCTGTTTGAACAGAACCTCTTATGATATGCATATATATACAACATTTTAATTTAGTTTCATCCCATCTTAAGACTTTTGAGAGATTTGTAACACCATTTCTTTGTAGACCACTTTTCAAAACCCTTCGCTGGAGCTTTTATGAAGCTATAGGGTTTTCTTTCATATCCTTAAGGCTCAGAGAGGGACAAGCCTCTCCTCTTTTAATCCCCTTTTTGTTTTCTATTGCTCAATAACCAGTAACACCAGTTGCTCCTTTTCTGTGATTACCTATCATGGTGCAATTTTAAGGAGTTCCAGCTCAATGGATTTCTCCAGCAACAAACTGAAGATTAACTTTCTGGTCAAATTAGACCTGGTCACATTTCTTATCATATACACAATTTCACAGGAAGAACTCTTTTAGAGCAGTTATTCAAACCGTAGAACATACATGCATACATACATACATAAACTTTTATCTACGACAATTTTTTTAAAATCCAGTTTTTATTCATCATGTTGAATTTCATAGTCATAGAATCATAGAGTTGGAAGAGATCACAGGGGCCATCCAGTCCAACCCGCTGCTATGCAGGAACACCCATCAAAGCATTTCCAACAGATGGCCATCCAGCCTCTGCTTAAAAACCTCCAAAGAAGGAGACTCCACCACATTCTGAGGCAGCCAGCATATTCCACTGCTGGATAGCTCTGACCATCAGGAAGTTCTTCCTGAGGTTCAGGTGGAATCTCCTTTCCTGCAGCTTGAATCCATTGCTCCTTGTCCTAGTCTCTGGAGCAGCAGAAAACAAGCCCACTCCCTCCTCAACATGACATCCCTTCAAATATATAACCATGGTTATCATGTCTCCTCTTAACCTTCTCTTCTGCAGACTAAACATACCCAGCTCCATAAGCTGCTCCTCACAGGGCATGGCTTCCAGACCCTTCACCATTTTGGTCGCCCTCCTCTGGACACACTCATTTGTTAATATTCTTCTTGAACTAAGGTGCCCAGAACTGGACACACTATTCTAAATGAGGTCTAACCAATGCAGTATAGAGTGGTACCATGATGTGACCCTGAAAATCTGGGGGTTCCAGAAGGACACCTCGATATGCTCCAAGTGGTGGGGAAAGTAAGCTCAACGGAGCACAAGCAATAGCAATGTGAGAGGCAGGGTAACCTAGCGAGATCTTTTACCCAGTTTTTACGGTGTCAGGCCCAGTCAGAAATCACACAAAAAAGGTGCAATGAATGACTTTATTAAACAGCAGTAGCACTCATCAATGCAAACACTCACACACACATCCAAGGGCTAAAGAAAAATAAAAAATGGAAATAAGATAGAGGGATTGTTGAAGGATTCGTGGTTTGGGTGATACTGCACCTTTTCCTGAAGTCCTTGGTCCAGAAAGCAGCAAAAGAAAAGGAGCTCAGCGAAAAAACACTGAGGGGATCACGTGGCTATCGGGAGGGGGAACGGTCAGTTGGTATGACCGGGAGGTATCCAAAGAACTAGTCAAAAATGGGAACTATTTGTAGGAAAAAATTACCTTGAGGGCAAATCCTCTCCCAGGGAGAACAAAGGCAACAGCAACGGAAAACAATTTCACACTGGCACCTTCTTTGATATTGGAAGATAACAAGGTGTTACCCAAGTATCAGGATCTTCCGCCGCTTTGGGTTGCAGTGTGAATTTATGTAGATGGATTTTGCCTGATAAGATTTTATTGTTTCCAGTTCCCAACTTTGTGGGAAAACTCTTAATCCCTTCAAGTTGGCTCCTTAAAGGCTGAGGATCTTTTGTCCACTGTGGGTTGGCACAGCTTGTGGTTTCCTGTGGCTACGTGACTGGGGAGTTTACTGGCCTGACCTGATTCTTTCGATCGTACGACCGTTGTTGCCTACATGTTCATCCAGGTGACCTCTCTGGTGAGTTAGATTAATTTTATATCAAAGTTGTAGACTCTGGGAGAGGATTTACCAAGGGGGCAACAATGAGCTTTCTTGGCTGCCTCATCACACTGCTGACTCGTGTTCAGCTTATGATCTATCAAGACTCCTAGATCCCTTTCACATGTACTGTTATCCAGCCATGTGTCCCCCATCCTATATTTGTGCATTCCATTTTTTCTGCCTAAGTGTAGGACCTTACATTTCTCTCTGTTGAAATTCATTTTGTTAGCTTTGGCCCAGCTCTCCAATCTGTCAAGGTCATTTTGAAATTTGATCCTGTCCTCTGGGCTATTAGCAACCCCACCCAATTTGGTGTCATCTGCAAATTTGATCAGCATGCCCTCTACTCATTCATCGAAGTCATTGATGAAGATGTTGAATAGTACTGGACAGAACCCTGTGGCACCCCACTAGTCACTTCTCTCCAGGATGAAAAGCAGCCATTGGTGAGCACCCTCTAGGTTTGGTCAGTCAACCAATTACAAATCCACCCAACAGTAGCCCTGTCCAGCCTGCATTTTACTAGTTTCTTTGCAAGAATGTCATTGGGAACTTTGTCAAAGGCCTTGATAGATGAAGGGAATGCTACATTCACAGCATTCCTTTTATCTATCAAGCTTATAACCCTATTGTAAAAAAAAAATAAGATTAGTCGGCACGACTTATTTCTGAGAAATCCATGTTGACTTTTAGTGATGGCATTGCTTTCTAAGTAATTACAAACTGACTGTTTAATGATCTGCTCTAGGATCTTTCCTGGTATTGATATCAGGCTGACCGAGTGATAATTATTTGGGCCCTCTTTTTTCCTCTTCTTGAAGATGGGGATGACATTTGCCCTCCTCCGGTCTGCTGGGACATCTCCTGTTCTCCAAGAGTTCTCAAAGATTATTGCAAGTGGTTCCAAATGACTTCTGTCAATTCTTTTAATATCCTTGGATGTAATTCATCTGGCCCTGGGGACTTGAATTCATCTAATTTAGCCAGGTATTCCTGCACTACTTCTCTACCTATTCTGTGCTGCATTTCCCCCCTTCCTCACCTGCTCCCCACCCCCCAGGTTGAGTAATTCTATCCTTTTGGGAGAAAGCTGAGGCAAAGAATGTGTTGAGTAGTTCTGCCTTCTCTCTTCCCCCTGTTAATAATTGGCCATCTTCTCTGTGCACTGACCCTATGATTTCCTTGTTTTTTCTACCAGCTGCAGCACCGAATACCCTTTCAAAAATTAGTTTCAAAAATATTCAGTCTCTAGAGCTGGAAACGAAAGAACCACAGATATTTATTAGTTGTCTAGATCAAAAAGTATCTTGACATATTGCGCCTAAAGCGTCCATGTGTACATCTGCAATTCAGTACTAATTGCCCCTATGACTCTCCACTTCTTACTTCCCACTCAAGCAACAAGCAGATTGCACAAGGTACAGGAACTCAGGAACATGGCATCATCACCCATTAGTATTTCTGGTACCATGTGCAAGACCAGATTTTAGCATGCCTTTGGTTCAATTATTTTCTATCTGCTCTAGATCTAGGGCCTCACAGTCCAGAGGAAAGATGCCTTCTTCAGTGCTCTCACAGCCATTGGTCTCTTCTTCACTTTCACACATGGCAGCCACTTCCACGGGACTCCTCATGCTGAAGCCAGCTTGCTGTGAGCCATGGCACCAGACAGCATTTGGCTCATTTTTTTTCTAGGCTGAAATGATTATCTTCATAAAGTCATTTGAGTCACGTGGAGAGGAGACAATGGTCTTTGTCTGTGCTTCATCATCCTCATAATCAAGTGAGCAGAGACTTTTTTAATTTTTTAAAGTCTGCAATTAAAAAGCATGCATTCAAAAATTAAAGGAGCTAACAAAATGGAATATTTCAATATTTATTTGTCAATGTGTGTTTGTATAATTATCAACTTTGGGGGGGGTTGCTTGCTTTTACTCAACATGGGCTAATAATCAATTTGCTGACCAGCAACTTACACAAAATGCTATCTACGCACAGTATGAATATCTTTGCAGTAGCTGATATTCACCATTACATTGCCTTGGCACTGAACATAACCTATCAATTACATTCATTAACTTATTTCAGAGTCAGAGGGCTTCTACAAATGTCAGCATTAGCTTATAGATAGCTGTAATATTGCTATGATTTTGGAGTTTTAAATGAACCTAGAGGGGTAATACAGCTGCTTAAGAACAGGTTGCTTACCTGTAACTGTGCTTCTTCAAGTGCTCATTTGACCCACACACATACGGGTTTCTTTGGGTTTTGTATAGAGACTCCATTTGGAAAGTTCTAGAGCTGAGTAGCCTGGAGGGCAGCTCTGCTCCTCTTGTGTACTGAGCATGCCCTAGCCCACCAGGCTACTGTCCCTCAGTTTTGAAGTCTACTGAAAGAGATCAAGGGATCTGATAAGAGAGGAGATAGGGTGTGTTGTGTGATGGCACAGATGACCAAAGAACCACAGTTACAGGTAAGCAACATGTTCTTTGTGGTCTCTGTGCCTCACACAATAGGGGACTGTACAGCTTACAATTGGATGGTGGACAGCTCACTGGAGGACAGATGAGAGAACAGCACACCTGAAGCTGGCATCTGCTCTTGCTCTACAATGTAATTTGTAGTGGTCTGCAGTGGGCAGTTGGGACCATGTAGCAGCCCTGCAGAGGTCAGGAAGAGGAACATCACAGAGCAGTGCTGTCAAAGATGCAATTGCTCTAGTGGAGTGTGATCTCAGGCTATCAAGAAGTGTTTGTTTGGCCAACTCATAGGCTAAGCAGAGTGTCCTACCCATTAGGGAGGCAGTGAGCAGATACTTGTTGCCCCCTTCTCCTTGTTGTCCCCTAAAAAATGAAGAACCTGGTGGTCTGGTGGAAGGGCACAGTCCTCTGAATGTAATAGGCTAAAGTGCATCACACACTGAGGCAGTGGAGGGACTGTTCTGTAGTGAGGAATGTTGTGGGTAAAATGTGGATAGGACAATGTCCTGGTTCAAGTCGAAAGGCAACCCCACCTTAGGAAGGAAGGTGATGTGAGTTCATAGAACTGCTTTGTCCCAATGAAAGATGAAATATTGGGAATCCAAGGGGTTGTCAGCTCACTTGCTCAGCATGCAGATGTGATCACAATTAGGAAGACAGTCTTGCAGATGAACAAGCTATTGTCAGATGTTTAACTTGCTTACTCACAATATTTAAGACAGGGTTAGTTAACAGTTTACATTTCATCCTGTCTGCTAGAATTGCAAAGCAGAATTACAAATTGAAGGCATTGTAACAAAACAGTGGAATTGCAAGCATGTATATGTTTATTATTATTAAGTTTCAAGTTTATGCTTGTATGTTACAGTTTGAACTTATTATCATGTTTATTGTCTAGCCATCTACTGCTTGAACTATACAGTTCAAGCAGTAGATGGCTAGACAATAAAAATAGCAGAATTACAAAATAGTGGAATTTCATCTGCTACTTGAATTACACAGCAGTAAGCCCATGCAGTGTAATCATACAATGGAATTTTATGTATTCAACTGAAGAAGTCTAATTTGGAGAAATGGGAAGCTTAACACCCAGAATCGTCCATATTGTTGTTTGGTTATTCCTTTGAAAACACTTTGGCTGACTATATTTATCTTGAAGAAAGTTTATTTTTATGTAGTTTCACAGTAATTGCATTTGAATTTTCCCATTGTGATTCAAGTTATATTGCTATATTTCTTTTAAATTGACTTTCAGAGTGGAAGATATACTCCTTGATTACATTATCATGGCTCTTTAATTTGTGACCTATTTTGAAGAACTATGCATCTATATACTGTTGACTTTATCTTTATGAACAGCTCATAATCCATTATATACACAGTTAATTTTTGCTTGCACAAATTTGTTTGTATACCAGTTTTCATGTTGTAGTTATTGTCAGTGGTCACAAGAAATTCAAATGTTCTTCAGATAAGTTGATAGAGGATCAGTGACAATGACCACTGTGGGGTGGGTGGAGTTACTGGAGGGTATAGGCGGGTCAGGCCCTTGAGGAACCATTTGATGATTGGATCCAAGAAGAGTGTGACAGACAATGATGTCATGGGCAGATGCACCACTACTGCAGAGAGCTAAGCTTTCAGGGAAAGACAAACCCTGCTCCTATAGGTCCAGCAGGAAATGAAAGACAGTTGATGAGGCTGCCAGTGAGGCTGTCTCATTCCTAGCAGCTGTGAATAGGAGGAATCTCTTCCATATGTAGGTGTAGGGGGCTTTGGTAGAATCCTTCCTGGATGCAGAGAGGACTTTTGATAGACAATGTAAGATTAGGGGTCACTTTACCAGCTGTCAGGTTTGGTCAAAATGGTCAGGATTCAAGACCTGTCCCTGGGAGTGAGACAACAGATCCAGCTTGCAAGGGAGAACCATATACCTCTCCCCCTTGGCAAAGTGGTGTACATGAGTGAATGAGGGACAGCATGTCCAATAGGGGCAATCAGGATGGCACTGCATGTGTCCCTTGCCAGCTTCACCATCACTCTTTCCAGTAGAGGGAATAGGGGAAAGAGGTACATCAGTGGAACAGTCCGTGTCCTCAGGAAGATGTTGCTGAGGCATCCTTATCCTCTCCCCATCCTGGAGCAGAAGTGCTAGCATCTGGCATTAGCAATGGAGGCAAAGAAGTCCATCAAGAGGTGGCTCCATCTTGATAAAACAAGAAGGAATGCCTCCTCAAACAGCACCCATTTGTGCTGGAGGACCTGGGTGCAGCTGAAGGTGTCTGCTAGCACATTCTTTGTCCCTGCCAGGTGGACAGTGATGGGGTGAATACGTCTCTGGAGGCACCAGCTTCAAAGGGTCATGGCCAAGGAAGCAGTACAGTAGAATGTGTATCTCTCTGACTGTGATGTAGCAGACCATGATGGTGTTGTTTGATGTCACCTGCACCACCTTGTTCTAGAGTCTGCACTCAAAGGCTTAGAAAGCTTTTATTACAGCTAAAAGTTCAAAGGCATTGATGTGCAGTCTGGCTTCCTGTGATGTGTCCTGCAGTGAGCTCCCCAATGTGTCATGGAGGCACTGGTGGTCATCATGTAGTTAGGGCCCAGGAGGCAATAAGGTATGCCTGAGAAAAGATTGTGTCTCCTGTTCCACTACTGGAATTATGACAGCACCTGAGGTGGGATCAAAATTCTTGTGTGCCACTTGGCCATAGGCCAAGGATTTGTTAGATGACTTGTGTGGTGACACAAGAATGCTGGAGGAGTTCTTTCACTCTCCTGTGCAGCATCACTGCTATCATTAACGGTTGGTAGCCAGATCCTGTTCAGGAATCCAGGGTTGTATTGATGAAATCAATCACTCTTGTAGGTTTCAGGATGGATTTCTTTGGGTTCACATTGAGGCTGACATTGTGTAGGAGGAAGAGGGTCAAGTGGATGTCCCAGAACACTGCAGACCAGGAGGACAACACTAGAAGCAAATCATACAGGAGGATCTGGCCACATGGAATTCTCCAGAAAGAGACTGTCACTGACATGCACTTTGTCAAAACTCTAGGTGCTGTGGAGAGACCAAAGGGGAGTACTTTGCACTGGTAGAGGAATGTTCCTATAATAAATCTGAGGAGCTTGGGATGGTGTGGTCATATTATGATGTGAAAGTAGGCATTATGAAGATTGATAGACACAAACCAGTCCCCCCTACCTGCTGCAAAGGAAGTGAAGTGTCACCCTCTTGAATTTCCTTGGTTTGATATACTTGTTGACTCCGCAAAAGTTGAGGATTGGCTGCAGCCTCCATCTCCTTTTTTGAACTGTAAAGTGCCAGGAGAAATAACATTGTACTTGTCATGGCTTGGGATCTTCTCCATGGCATCCTTCTAGAGGAAGATGACAATCTCTTCCAACAGCACCTTGGATGCTGGTGTACGACAAAATATGCCAATGGGAGGAGTACTTGAAAATTCTATAGCAGAGCCTGGATAGACCATGGTGCGCACCTAGCAGTTTGTGGTGATATTCCAGCAGGTGAAGTAATGGTGGTGGAGCTATGGAGCTTGAGATGGCAGTTGGTCCAACAGGTGAAAGGTCAGCTGAGGTATTCTTCCTGCCAAGAAGTCAAAGGCATGACCTGGAAAATCCTTCAGGTTTCTTCAAGTGTGCCTGCTGGAAGAGCTGCTGCTTAAAGGAATGTCTGCGATGGGATAAGAGTAGTAAGAAGGAGTCCTGGAGGACCTGGAGCAGACGTAGAACAGGTGAATGATCCCAAAGACCTTTTCCAGGAGAAACTCAGGGTTTTCTGTTGGCGTAAACCCCATTCCCAATGAGTTGAGATGAGCCTTGACAATGTGGTCCATGGCATTGTCTGTCTTGGCACTGAAGAGGCTCTTACCATCAAAGGGGAGGTCCTTGATGCAGCATCTAGTATCGGCAGTCAGACCAGCTGAATAGATCCATGTGTAGCAGCAGAGCGCTATCATAATCAGACATCATCTTTGCTGCAGAGTCAAGCTGATCAGATTTGCTGGGTGGTGAGGGTGGTGAGCCTCCTGTTGGAATATAAGTGTCACGTTGCGATGTTCCTTAGGTAAGTATGCAGTGAATGACAGCATTTTGTCCCACAGGTGAACACTGGGATTCTGGAGGTACTGAAGTGGTTGGGTGAGGCACTGATGTCAAAGATGGTGGGATATCGTGTGAGATGTTGGGCACAGTAGCACGTGGTGTTTGGGGTCCTTGGACTGCTTCTTTGACTTCGGTTCCTTGAGGTCAGTTGACACTGAGGTCAGTTGAGCTATGTCATTTTTAGCTCGCCTTTGGTATGCCAAACTTGTCCTTGCATTTGGGCATTGCCAAATTAGTTCCCTGTGATGGAACTACAGCTGTTCTGTGGGTCAAGAGGTTGACTCAATGGATTCCATAGTGACTGAAGGAGTAAACTGGTACCAAGGTTGATGGTTTCAACATTGAGGTAGAGACTGGGACTAATGCAGTTGTCAGTACCAAGGAGGCCCTGATTTTTGGAGCTTTGGTCAGTGAGACCAAGGCCAAATGCAGCAGTTTGTCGCGGGGCTGCCTGGGTTACCACTTGGAAGGACTGGTCCCAGCAGTAGTTCTTCAGACAGTTTGTCCTGTTCTTTTAAGATTTGTGGAATGAAGGCACAGTAAATAGAGCACTTAAAAGCTATATGGGTCTCCCCCAAACAGCAATGGCTGTTCAAGAGTGACCTAGCAGGTGCAGACCAAGCAGATTTTGATCAAAGAGGTGGAGGCCATAGAAATAGCTAGGCAGAAGAAAAAGAGAGAGGTGGGAGAAGAGTGGAAAGAAGAGGGAAGGCTATTTTCTTCAGAGAACTGAACAGCAAAATGAAAGAGAAAGACAAAGAGAGAAAGAAAGCTCACAAAAAAAGTGGAAGGTGGAAGGTCCCAAATGACCAAATAGTGTTGCTCTGTCAGCGGATGACGAGAAACTGAGGGTAGCATGGCGGGCTAGGACTTATGATGAGTAGAGTTACCCACCAAGCTACTCAGCTCTAGAATCTTTCAAACTGAGTCTCTGCACAGGCACAAAACCCAAGGAAACCCATATATATGAGGCACAGAGATCACGAAGAACTGTTCTCTCTTTAACCTGTATCACTTCATAACCCATATACTCTTCATACTTAAGGGATTGGTTGTCCTTTTAGATTTCAGTCTGTATTCCCTTTTCTATAGTAGGGCATTAAACAAATAGGGAAGAAGAAAGAAGTGTTATACATCTGAGAACTAGATCAGACCAGTACGGTAAGATAAGCAGAAATTAAAAAGCTAATATCTGCTTAAAAGTTTGGGAAAATAAAAACTCCTTCAACTGGTGCAGAAGTGATAGCAAAGTAGGTGCCAGGCAAATCCCAATACGTTTACTTTAGGATTGCCATAAACCGCAAATGACTTCAAGGCATACAACAACAACAAAGCTGTCTTATATTGCAATTTTTAGAGAAAGGTGGGAAACAAATGAAATAAATACATATTTGTTCCCTTCTCTTCCTTGATTAGCTCTCCTTCCAGCCCTTTTTAAGTGAAGCTGAGAAGGAGAGCAAGTCAGGGCTTCTCAGAAGCACAAAGCAGACTGTCATTCCAGGAAGCCAAGACTCTCACACAAATTTCTTAAATGTGATCCTATCTATGCTATAGGTGACAAAGGGCTTTCCAGAATGCAGTGTGACAAACTGCTTTGAAAGAAAATCATTTCTATGTAGGGAAAAGCTCCATATGATCAAGTAAACCTAACATTTAAGGAAGCGAACAGTAATTGCTGGAGTATACTAGAAGTGACTACATTCTTCTGTTGAACTTTGCCTGAGAGACCTGGATTCAAGTTCTTACTTAGCCATGAAGCTCACTAGTAACCCAGTCTCTCCAGTTAGCCATGATATCTACTGGAGTTTGGTTCCAGAACCCCTTGTGAATATCAAAATTTGGAGAATCTCAAGTCTCATTATTTATTATGGCATAGTAAAGTGATGGCCCTTATATAAAGGAACGTCAGTATATAAAGGAACATCAGTTCCTTATACAAAGGAACAACTCAGAGATAGCCTTGTGCTACTTTTTTATTACAGTAAATTTGTTATTACTAATTAATGTACATTTGCCATTTATGAGAGAGTCAGAGGTGGACAGTAGGGAAAAAAAACAAAATAGGAGAGTTGAAATGTGGTGTAGCAGCTCCATGGCCCTGCTGATCAGGTCACTACTCTAATGTTTCATGTTACTGTAACTTCTCTTTTGCATAGCAATCACTGGCAGATAATAATGCTCTTTTGGATTGTATGAGTGCTAGAGATGGATCAGACTAGAAACTAAGATTCTCAGAAGAGATGTCTGTAGCATATTTAGACCTGCAATTTGCAATGTCTAGCAACACATAGTGTTAGTACGCTAGGGATGTCAACCTTGACAAGAAAACCTAAAGACCATAGGAAGTATACTTATGCCATATTTCATTTGATTTTAGATATATGTCATACTAAGAATTACTATTTCAAGTGTAATGCTGAAGTTCAGGTCAATTATTTTTACTAATAAATATTTACATTATTATGACAATTTGCAAATACTATTTCCACAAAGAATGGTCTGTGCAATCCAACTGATGCCTCTCACAAAAGAAGCACAAAAAGTACCTTTTAAGCAGCGTCCTCTGAATATTCAAAAAGATTAACAACTATATCAGTTTCCAGAATAAAGGTGTTCAATATCACAATGGTGCAGCACAACTTTTAAAGCAATATGTACATATAGAAGCATCAGTTCCTATTATTTTCTCAAACTTGGCAAAGATAAGCCACAGTTTTTATAACCTGCCCCACTATATCTTCATTATATTTAGAAAACTGAATAGAACTGAAAGGAAGCCTAAAACTTTTAAACTTACTACTAACATCAAAAGGGAACAGGCTATGACTTTCGTTCTGCTTCTCAGCTGAGTGCTGCAGTAAGAGAAAGATTAATACTATACATTTCATCTTGAGTTACATGCAAATGGTTATCAGTTCTGTACGTCTGGTCAACAAGAATGGCTCTAGTTCTCAAAGATCTTTGTTGGCAATATGCAATGCCTCAGTTCATTTGGGTGTTTTGCACAATACGCATTTTAAATAAGTTGTGATTATATATGTTGCATTTTGAGGGGTTTTTTAACCCCTGGAGGTGTTTTTACTAGAAATGGGCAGATATCTATTAAAGTTTTAGTATGTTTGAACATACCAAGTCAAAATATACTTTATGTTAAGCTATATTTCAGGCTCTAATTGGGGTAAAAAAGTTAAAATGGCACATTTTCACAGAGAATGAGAGATCATAACAGACTACAAGGAATCAATTGTTGGAAATGAATTAGAAGTCACATAAACATGGCACATACCACCATAGTAAATACATATATTTCATATCCTGGAATGTATTCCTCATATTGAACCCAAATGGCTACCACTGACAATGAAACGTACAATTTAAGTGACGGGAGGAAATGAGCTCATCTACACACGTCTCAATAATGCTTTTTTTTTTTAATGGTATCCCTATGATTCTGTTGACACAATGCTGCATCCAGTATAACAGATAATATTTGGTAGCTACTCAGTAACTCCCATATCTGTATAAATTTGTTATGCTGAAAGGGACTGTTCACAGATAATAAGATTTCTTATTAGCACAGGCCACTAGATTACTAATGACAATGAACTTCTTGAAAGATACTGGCAAATATGATCAATCTTAAGCCCTATTGAATGGCATACAATCAAGTTACAGGATCCAACTTCCAAATTTTTACTTTCCTGTCCATTCCTACGAGTGCTTCAACTGATGCCTCTCACAAAGAAGCACAAAAAGTACCTTTTAAGCAGAGTCCTCTGAATGTTTGAGAAGATTAACAACTATATCTATCTCCAGAATAAAGGTGGAAGAGGCCTGACTAAGTATTACTTATACCCCAATGACAACTTTAATAAGTATGTTTGTCCTAGCAACTGCAGCAAAATCCACAATTGTGTGGCATCTGAAGTCAGCTCCTGAAGTATGCT
This sequence comes from Iguana delicatissima, assembly GCA_948472985.1. Taxonomy (NCBI): domain Eukaryota; kingdom Metazoa; phylum Chordata; class Lepidosauria; order Squamata; family Iguanidae; genus Iguana; species Iguana delicatissima. The sequence continues at coordinate 215,469 of CAOKZL010001953.1, read as the reverse complement.
GTAGCATTTGAAAATTCATAGGCTATCATAAAGTTGTTATCATATGCTGTCGCTGAAAACCATGCTCTCTACCCACCACCATGGTTTAATTATATTTATTATTTTTTGTAGGATGTAAAGTTTTATCTATATCTATTTTAAGTTTTATAAGCTGCCTTGAGTCCTGGATTGGGAAAAGGCAGAGGAAGAGGTCTCACAACCCAAATGAACAGGTTGCTAACCTGTAACTGTGGTTCTTCGAGTGGTCATCTGTGCCCTCATACATTAGGAGCTTTCGCGCCTGCGCGGTAGCGTTTGGAAGATTCTAGAGCTCGTTAGCTTGGCAGGAACCCCTCCCCCACGGCAGTACTGCGCATGCTCCTCCCGCCGAGCAATGGTCTCTCCTCAGTTCTGGTCCGCCGAAGAAGATGGGACCTGAAAAAGAGGGGAAGGCAGGGCGAGGATGTATGAGGACACAGATGACCACTTGAAGAACCACAGTTACAGGTAAGCAACCTGTTCTTCTTCTTCGTGGTCTCTGTGCCTCATACATTAGGAGACTGTGTAGATTACCAGTAGGATAGTGGGTCAGGTCCCAGACCCTAGAGGACAGAAGCCAGCACAGCACGGCCAAATCGAGCATCTCTCCTGGAACGGCAGTCGAGCCTGTAGTGGCGGACGAAGGTCGATGGTTGGGACCAGGTCGCCACACGGCACAGTTCTGACAGATCAACGCCTCGCAGGAGGGCAGCAGATGTCGCCACGGCTCTGGTGGAGTGAGCCCGAAGAAGGTCTGGCGGAGGCTTCTTGGCAAGCTTGTACGCCAGGTGTATAGTCTGTACCACCCACTTGGAGAAGTGCTGGGTGGATACCTTGTGGCCTCTCCGGCGCCTGCCATAGCAGACAAACAGATATGGTGTCTGTCTGTAGGCCGCAGTCCTGTCTTTGTAAAAAGCCAGAGCCCGACGAACATCCAGGGAGTGGAGGGACCACTCCAGAGGTGTAGTCAGGTCAGGATAGAAGGCTGGCAGGATGATGTCCTGGCTCAGATGGAAGCTGGACACCACCTTCAGCAGGAAGGAGATGTCAGGCCGGAGGACCACCTTGTCAAGATGGAAGACCAGATATGGCTCATCGCACTGTAGCGCCATCAACATTCCCGCCTGCCTGGCAGAGGTGACAACCACTAGGAACGCGGTCTTCATCGCGAGAAGCCTGTCGTCCGTCGTTGCCATGGGCTCAAAGGGCAGCCTCGTCAGCTGCGACAGCATCAATGACAGCGACCACGGTGGTAGCGGCGGTGATACCAGCGGGTAGAGGTGCTGTAGGCCCTTCAGGAACTGCCTGACGGTACCGTCCTTGAAGAGCGCAGCCGATGGGGATCGTGGTGGTTGGTATGCCACGATCACGGCGAGGTAGACCTTGAGCGACGGAAAGGCCAGGCCCTGTTGCCGGAGGTGAAGGAGGAAGTGGAGCACGGTACGCAGGTTGACGGGTGATACCGGCTCTCGACATTCCTCGGCGAAGGCCATGAAGCACTGCCACTTGTAGTGGTAGTTCCTTCGCGTGGACTCCTTCCTGGCCGCGGTTAAGATGTTCCCAATGGCCTGGTCCTCTAGGGCGATATCCTCCAGGCATGGAGGGCCAATACCGCCAAGTCCTGGTGCAACACTAGCCCGTTGGAGTGGGACAGCAGGTCCGGTACCGTTGGAAACCTGAGAGTCCTGCCCCGGGCGGCCTCGATCAGGGGTCCAAACCAGTGCTGCCTCGGCCAGCATGGTGCAATGAGGATCATGTCTGCTCGGTCCACGATGATCTTCGCTATCACGTGGCCCAGGAGCAGGAATGGAGGGAAGGCGTAGATCAACCCCTCGTCCCATGGGAACTGGAACACTTCGCCGATGGAGTGGCGATCGTGGCCGGCTCTCGAGCAGAAGCGGCAGCACTTCGCATTCTAGCTGGTCGCGAAGAGGTCAATGGTCGGCTCGCCCCATCAGTCTTGAACCATCCGGAAGGTCTCGTCAGACAGGGACCACTCGTGGTGGGAAGTGGTGTCCCTGCTGAGGGTGTCCGCTGTGGTGTTCTCCTGCCCCGCCAGGTGAACCGCTACTGGGTGTACCTGGAGCGGGACACACCAATTCCAGAGGTCAAGTGCGATGCCCAGCAGTGTGGTGGAATGAATCCTTCCTTGCCTGTTCACGTAGCAGACCGCCATCGTGTTGTCGGTGAGGATCAACACTGTGCGGCCCGTGATCAGGTGTCGGAATGCTGTCAGGGCCTTGTGGATCACCAGCAGCTAGAGAGCGTTGATGTGGAGGAATAGCTTGTCGTCCATCCACCGGCCTCAGACCCGGAGATCGCCGGTGTGCACTCCCCAGCCGCAGAGCGAGGCATCCGTCATTACCGTAACCGATGGCTTGGGTTCGCGGAACGGCATGCCTGACAAGAGGTTTCTGTACGACTGCCACCACAAGAGCAATCGATGAACCTGTTGGGGCAGGAGGTATTGGCGGCGCTGGTCGTCCCAAAGTGGGTTGAGGGCCCTGATGAACCAGTGCTGGAACGACCGTGCACGTAACCTGGAGAGGTAGGTTATGGCAGTGGTGGAGGCCATGTAGCTGAGGAGCTGTTAAATCCTCCTCGCTGTCATTGTTGCAGCCTCGAAGGCAGCGGACGCTGCCCGACAAAGAGTCTGCACCCTCTTGTCCGGTAGGAAGGCCCTCACCAATACCGCATCTAGGGTCGCCCCGATGAAGTCGAGAACCCGGGTGGGCTCGAGGTGGGACTTCTTGGGGTTGACCCTGAGTCCGAGCCGAGTGAGTGACAAAGTCCGGTGAATGTCTCTGTACAGTTTCTGTTTGCAGGACGCCACCAATAGCCAATCGTCCAGGTAAGGGTAGACGGAGACGCCTTTTGTCCGCAGGAAGGACACGACCGGAGCCATGCACTTGGTAAACACCCACGGTGCAGTGGAAAGACCGAACGGCAGCACCCGGTACTGGTAGTTGGTACCGTCGACCGCGAACCGTAGGTATCTCCTGTGCTGCGGGCAGATCGAGATGTGGAAATAGGCGTCTTTGAGATCTATGGATGAAAACCAGTCTCCTCGCCAGAGGAAGGGGAGGATCGAGGGCAGCGTGACCAGCTTGAACCTCTTGGGGTGGATGTAGTAGTTCACCCCTCAGAGGTCTAGGATGGGCCGCAGGGAGCCGTACGCCTTCGGCACCGTGAAGTACCTCAAGTAGAAGTCGGTGGTCTTGGCTGAAGGCGGGAGCCTCTCGATCACTCCCTTTTGAGGAGGGACTGGACCTCTTCCAGTAGAGCCGAGCTGGCTGGGGTGGAGTAGTAGACACCCCGTGGCGGAATATCCTGGAACTCGATGGGGTACCCCAGGCGGACGATGGTAAGAACCCAGGAGTCCGCAGTGATCTCCCACCAGTGATCGAGGTGCCTGGCCAGGCTCGGGTGATGGATCAGGTCTACCGGAAGGGCAAAGGATGGCATGGGTGGAGTCCTGCAGAGACCATCAAAAACGGGACTTCGCTCCGGAGGACGACTTCTTCGATGACGAAGATGGGCGCCGTCTAGGCAGCCTCCTCGAAGCCGAAGATGTCGATGGCCTCGACGTGGTCGACCGCGGGGACCGCGGCTGGTATGCCGATGATGAGAAGGACCTTCTCCACGAAGGCCTCGGCTGGAAGGTGCGGCGAGATTGGGCAGGTTGGTTTATGCCCATCATCTTCGCAGTCAGCCGGGCCTTGACGAGGTGATCCATAGCCTCGTCGGTGGAGGTGTGGAAAAGCCCTTTGCCGTCGAATGGAAGATCTTCAAAACGTCAACGGCTGTCCTCCTGAAGCCCAGAGGACCGGAGCCACGCGTGGTGTCGGAGGGCTACGGCACCGACCATCACCGTCGAGGCAGCCTCCATGGCGTGCCTCGAGGTGGCGATCTGCTGGGTAGCCACCGCAATGGCCTCGCCGAAGATCTGAGTGGCTGAGGCGCGTGACCCCTCCGGCAGGGTAGCAAGCAGTGGAGCGAGTCAGTCGAAGAGGTTCCGATGGTATGCCACGAGGCAAGCCATCGTGTTCACCATCCTGGCCACCAGGGACGATGCCGAATAGAACCTACGGCCGAAGGCATCGAGCTTCCGTCCTTCACGGTCCAGAGGGGTGGTGTGCACTCGAGTACCTCCCTTCATTTGGGCCGACTTGATCATGATGGAGTTCGGTACAGGATGATTGAAGAGGAACTCCGCGTTCTCCTTCTGAGTCCTGTACAGGTGCTCCAGCCTATGCGGAATAGGCTGCGCTGACGCCGGCTTCACCCACAGCTGCTTCCTCACTTCCACCAGAGTCGGGAGGAACGGCAGCGGCGCGGTCGATGGTGGGCGGGCTTCCAAGTACTGGAAGACCGAGTCCTGGGCTTGCGGAGCAGGCTCGGTCACCTTGAGGCCAAGGGCTGTGGCCATCTGGAGGAGGATCGCAGAGAACTGGCGCACATCCTCTGGTGCAGACTCCGGACCTGGCTTCCCGAAAACCAGCGGCGGGGACTCATGAGAAGAAGGGGTGGACTCAGCAGAGTCCGAGTCCAAGTCATAGGAGTCACCAGATGGACTTGGCATCCTCTCTGTCTCCTCCTCAGCCAGCCTACAGGCCGAAGGTGCCAGGGTGACTGCTGGAGCTGCAGGCTGTGTCGATACCGGTGCGACCGATGTCATGGCCGATATCGGAGTCACCTGCAGGGGCACGACCACGGGCTTAGGATGGTGTGCCGCCTGCATAGTAGACATTGCAGCTACCGCCGATTGGGCCATGGTAGACTGTGGCGCCGGGCGGGTAGCTGTGGCCGTCGTCCGCGGGGGTGGAGAAACAGCCCTATAGCAGGTTGAGGGCTCCCGGGACCTACAGTGACTCAGCGAATGACGCAGCGGTGACCGTTCATAGCAGGGGTAGTAGGCCTCCCGCAGTGGCGAGCGAGATTGGCGCCAAGGTGACCAGTACCGCAGATCTGGATGGTACCGGTCCCTGTAGGATGGCGAGTACGAGTAGTACGAACCAGTCGGTTCATGCCGCATCTGCTCGTGGGCATACCATCCAAGGTAGGCAGGAGAGTAGGAGCTCTCACCAGAGCAAATCCTTTCCAGGCGCATCTCCCGATAGCGCGGGTATGGAGGCCTGGCCCACTGCTCCGGCGAGCGAGACTCTTCGCGTCGAGAGGCTGGGTGCTGCCTGACCACAGCCTCCTCTCAGCGGTCTGCCGAGGTCGGACAGCGACTTGGTGGGGTATTCTCCGCAGTCAGCTCAGAAGGATGAGGGGGTGAAGCCTGCATGGCCTGCTCTTCATCCAACACTTCGAGGATTTCCTGTTCTTCTGGAGGCTCCTCTTCCTCAGGGAGCTCCATCAGTTCAGGTTCCTCGGCAGGCTGGGTGGGTGGTGGAGTCGGGGGTCACACCACGGTAGGTGGAGAGCGCCGCTTCTCCTTCCTCTTCTTCTTCCTCTCCTTCCCCACCTCTTCGGTGGGGGGGCGTTTCTTCTGGGCCGGGGTGAGCGGCCTGGAGGAGGAGGAGGAGGCCTGCGAGCCTGCAGGGTCCTCATGTGCCCAAGTTGCCGAGATCTTCAGTATTCTTGGCAACTTCATGATCGGTACCGGCCCCGGTACCGATCCTGATGACGTCGAGGGCATGGCAGCCGTCGCCGCTGCCGAAGAAGAAGAGGAGGTTGGACGTCTCTTGGCCATCGTCTCGGGGATTTGCGCCCACAAAGATTGTTCCCAACAATGGGATTTAAGCCTCACGGCCCTGTTGCAAAGGGTATGATGAGTAAACTCCTTGCAAATAGGGCAGGCTTGGACAATATGTCCCTCACCCAGGCAGAAGAGGCACTTGGAATGCCAGTCGGAAAGAGCAACCTTCCTTCCACAGGAGGTGCAGTTTTTGAACAACGCCGACATAAACAAGTAAAGGGCGAGGTAAGGAAAGTCCGAGGGCGCCAAAAAGAGAGTCCAAAATCCAAAAACCATAAACAGTCCAGAAATGGGTCAAAACTGATCAAATCCACAACAAGACAAATCCGAGAGCGGAGAGAGTAGTCAAAAATCCAATCCGAAGTTGAAAAAACCGAAAAAATCACAACAAAGCACAAGAAAAAGCACAAGCCAACGAGAGAACCTTCTGTACGTTGAGGCGGACAAGAAAGAACTGAAGAGAGACCGTTGCTTGGCGGGAGGAGCATGTGCAGTACCGCCGTGGGGGAGGGGTTCCCGCCAAGCTAACGAGCTCTAGAATCTTCCGAATGCTACCACGCAGGCGTGAAAGCTCCTAATGTATGAGGCACAGAGACCACGAAGAAGAACTATACATATTTATTCAAAAGGCAGTTCAGCAGGACTTATTGCTAAGTAAAAAGATTCAGAAAACTACAGATCAGACTGAAATCTGTCTGGGTGTACAGGTGGAAAGATCTTGTTAGAAAGAATTAACACAGCTGCTCCTTCACTACTGTTGTCATTTCATACCATTTTTTTTAACATGCATATGAACATTTTTTGTATAGTGAATACATACATGGCTGTACCTTACCAGATTAATGTTTCACATGTCAAGTCATCCAAAATCTGGTTTTGCAGCTTTTCTGTTATTAGTGTTACCACGGTATTCACAGCCTCTTGCTGACAGTTCCACTGGTGGAAACACAGGGCCTTGTTTCTGTATTAGCCTTCTGTTTCTGAGTTTGTGCACATTACAGGTGTTGTTTTTATCCTGTAGCTATGTAGAGTTTCACATCAATTCCTCAATGCACTGTATAGGTTTCTGACAAAAATAATAGCAAAGAAAAAAAAGAAAAAAGAAAGAAAAAACACTGTTATATACTTAAAAATTTACATACAAATTTCTGCCCTTCCACCAGATATTCAATCTTCACAAGGAAGGCAATTATAACTGATTGGCATGTCACTATGCTCTTTACTCTTCTTTAGCACAATCCAAATTAAGAAGTCTCCTACAGATTTGTTCACAATTTTAGAACCAGAAGCAAGCATAATAATCACCATACCGTAAATGGTCTTGTATGGCTAATTCTCTCTGCCAATGCCGTAACACATGAGAACTTGTCACCACAAGTGACATGGGATGCAAAAGTTACCGCTACTATAGTTTTCCAGGGAAAATATTCTGGTTCATGCACACCTCTGTCTCCCAAGGTTATCTTATTAACTTGAAGTAAAACCTTTAAAGAAAAAACACTTACCTGAGAACAATATAGAAGAAACATCATCAGACAATGATTTGTGGCAACAATGCAAGGTACCCATTATTTGACAAACAGCTACTCAAAAGACACTACACTCCAATATCAGGACAGTTTTGAGAGCCAATTTAATACTGTTTTAATTTTTCATAGTAAAGCACAAAATCATCCTATAATTTATCTCATGTCATATTTCAGTTGTTAGAACTTGCATCACTGGATATTCTGTACTGGTCCATCAGCATTTGTTTTTCCTTTTTCAACTTTCTTGCCAATTGCCAGAAAAAGATACTGGGACCAAAGATTATTTTGGATAGAAAGTGTCTGTGGCAGAGCATCTATACCGATTAGAAGTAAAGACACCAATGGCTTAAAGAAACAAGGTAAAAACTTTATTATAGGAACTCCATTCTAAGATAGGAAAGTTACTGAGGGTGCCATCCTAACCTAGCTGCATTTTTGGGAAGAACTGGGAAGAGAGAGGGGGTGATGAGAAGAGGCAGAGAAACATTCCTAAAAGTATCAGTTACATCACAGAGGGGTCAGGATAGGTAGAGCCAAGAAGGGAGGACACTTAGGTCACTAAAACTAACTACCTCTATTACTACCACCCCCTGTGAGGTATTCTGGATTCTTCAGTGCTAAGTGTTCTTGCACTTGTGACAATTTTTCCTCTTCGTTCCACCCTTAATTTTTAAAAGCTGTCTTATACTGATAAATGTAGGTGTATCAGTACAGAATCCACCTGCCAAGGTAAGACTCAGCTGCCTAGGTTCCTCCTTTCCTGGTTCTCTAAACCCTTCTGACATAGGTTGCGTTACCACCCCTTACATATCCCATTCTGCAGGATAGCAAAATTAGCATGAAAATTTATATAAAAATTACACACTAATGGCTGGGAAATATGCAGTAAGAAGGACACTGGCTGTATACCTAGACTAGGTCAGTATGGCCTCAGCAAGGGCAGGTCATAAGGTCAAGAAGAGTTAGGCAGGAAAGCCTTGAGCTAATAGGCTTCCAGTATTCTTGTCAACAACCTGACATTTGAATACAATAGTCAATGAAACTGCCCAGGTGTGGCAAACAACCACCCCTGCTGTGCTCATTTCCTACAGAGTCCTTCCCCATTCACATCATCCAACCAACACATTAAGAAGCTGTTAGGACTCCCATTGATGTTTTGTCACCCAAAGTAAAACAATCAGTCCGTTCCAGACCCCTAATGGCTCTCTCTGCCAGAGAGCCATTAACACTTGCCCCTTCAGGATAGGAAAAGAGTATAAAAAACCAGCTCAGGTAATTTGCTAGCATCTTGGGCATCACACTGCACCCCAGACTCTCATTCCTCTGTGCTGCCATCAAGCCCTTTTGTTTGAGCCACTCATCTTTGATCCTCTGCTCCAGGACCAGTAAATATCACCTTCTACATCTGAAATCTCTATCCAAACTTTCATTAGCCTTGTGTGGTTTGTGAGACTGCTTGATAGCTTGTATGTGTGTCAATCTCAAATAAAAACAGGCTATTTATACCTTTAACTGAAGTCCTACAATTAGTACTGGTATGCACAGGTGAAAAGATCCTGATGTTACAAAATTAATTGAACTTTGGGACAACTGCCAGAGTGGGTTTCCTTTCAAGAAAAGCCCCACTCTCTCATTCTGTTATTTTGGCAAGTGGTGGGGAATCCGTCCCTCAACAATGTGTTGTAAACACACCACTACAGTGCGCACACATGGTAGCATGCCTCTCACAGGCTCAGCTTTCACTCTCCTCTGCTTTGTGAAGATTTGAATGCTGTTGCGCTGGTATTGCTGTGTGTGCGCGCGCGTATCTATCTATCTATCTATCTATCTATCTATCTATAAATAAATAAATAAGCAAGCAGGCACCTCCATCAGTCCTGTGAGCAGTATTCAGTGAGTGAGTTCTTCTGGGTCTTCTCTGCATCTTTTCTCTTTGTCATCATTTTAAGTTTTAAATTAATTTTTCAATTCTTATATTATCAGAAATATATCAGTGGTTGAAAACTTGCACAGTAGAAAAGGTGAAACATAATGTGGATAATGAACCACCACCAAGAATTTCTCAGGACATGTCTAATCTCATCTATTGTAGGTAGGTATGTACAGCTATAGTAGGATCAGCTAGAGAAGAATCCCATTGTTTCCTAGCTCAAACTTTTTTGCACTGTTTATTGTAGACATGCTGATGCACCTTGTCACAGAAAGTCTGCTTCTCCTTCACAATCCTCCCAGTGCTGATGCTGCTTAGAAAACTTCCAGCTTGGAAGAGGACACGGAAGAAACTATGGAGACTAGGTGGACATAAAAAGACTTTATGAAAATGAAGTTCTTTGTCAGCAGCATTGTTAACTGGCCAATGCCTATATCACTTGCCCCTTGCCCCAAGAAATTTCCTTAACACAATATACAAATTAAAACATGGAACAATATCCTAGTAAATAATACAGCAAACAAATTAAAACAGAAGAAAAAATCTTGAAAAACAGAAAACAAAATTTCATTTAAAATAATTTAAATTCTAGACAGACAAAACAAACTTAAAGCAGCCTATCTGGCAATACACAAAAAAGATGCTAAACCTTCCTAGAGAAGGGCTTTTACAGAGAGGAAACCCTATCCCACACTCTCACTGACCAAACCTCTCTTGACAGATGTAACAGTGCCTCATAAACATACTTAATGATGATCCTACCAGATGGGACATTTAGTTCCCCACAGAAATGTTTCACTGCAGAATTCACAAAGTATTAGGCTTATGAAATAGGCATTTTACGACATCATCACCTGCAGAGTTGTAAACAATGGATGGCATCCGGCTGAGCAGTTATGAATGCATAATCTACAGTTATGCTTTCAGAACTGTTTCTGATTCACAATCCCTAAGTATCCCTAATTTAGGGGATTGTGATTATCTTCTCAGTGTCCACTTACTGGGAAGCAGTAGCTGTGATTCACAGGTATCTGTCCCCTTGTCATTCCCTTTCATGAGTGATCTGCAGCGCAAGGGGCAATTGTTCCAGAGATGCTGCTTCTGCTTGTTGCAGTGGAGATTGTTCACGGGACCATCAGTCAGAAGCTTCCCGAGTGAATGGGAAATAAAGCCCTGTCAATCACATCATCTGCTTCCTAGAATGGGGATAGGGTGAGGGCAGGGCATGACTTACTGCATAGCCACACAGCTAGTTACACATTCATAACTCTCCAAGAGGATTCCAACCCAATGTCCCCAAGTTTCAGTCACTGCCATGTGCAATATTGTTTTTATTTTGTGCATACACAAGGAGGTGGGATAAAAGCTATCCCAGCAAAACGCAGTATTTTTCTATTGGGATACTTTTTTGTCCCATACCGTGTAATGGAAAGAGAAATACACAACATTTTTTGAAGATGAAACATGATGCATGTCTGATCTTGGAAGCTAAGCAGGCTCAGCCCTGGTTAGTACTTCGGTGGGAGACCACCAACAAATACCAGGTGGTGCAGGCTATATTTCAGAGGAAGGAACTGGCAAAACCACCTCTGAGCATTCTTTGCGTAAGAAAACTCTATGAAATTCATGGGGTCACCACAATTTTGCAGATGCCTTGAAAGCACAGGCACACATACACACACAAGATGGTAGTATGATATTTTTGAAGAGAACTCTGCTTAAATGAGTGGCCAAGTGAGAATATTCGGGCAGTCAACAGATTATCTTGTTACTCTAAAGAGAGTTGTTTTCAATCAAACTTACATCGTAATCTGCTTTTTAGTGTCTTCTGCCTATCTAGGTTTCATAGCAATACTAAACAATGTCCTCTGTATTTAAAATAAAACAATTACACTGAAACAGTAAAACAACAGATTTAAAAATTAACCTCATGAACAATTTGTTCCTCACTGCCAAATTTAGTTCTGCAAACATATAAAACATAAATATTAATACAAACATGTTGTTGTTGTATGCCGTCAAGTCATTTCCAACTTACAACAACCTCAAGATGAAACTATCATGGGGTTTTCTGGGGCTGAGAGTGTGTGACATGCCCAAGGTCACCCTGTGGGTTTCCATAGCCAAGCAGGAAACTGAACCCTGGTCTTCAGGGTTGAAGTCCAATGCTCAAAACACTACACCACACTGGCTTTCCATACAAATATACCCTCCCTTTAAAGGCAGTTTATTTCTTTTTTGATCTCATCACAGAATATTTCCTTTTGTAAAGTGTACATTTCAAACTATCAGTAAGCTTAAATTGTGTCAACTTCTCATTGTGGTTGGCACCATTAACAATTAAAAAGCAGAGCTAATAAAGAAAATCACCATTTTTAACATCCAAAACCATCCAGTTTCTGTTTCTATGCAGTTAACAGATATAGCCAGCTCCCTTGAAAATGACCTCAAAAATGAAACCAGTAAGATGTGAGGAGACAGTGACAAGATGTTTCAACATGACTCAGTGCAGTTATCTCATTGTAGTACTTGCATTGACAGCAATATGCTTGTAATATGTCATGTACCATAGGCAAGAACTGTTACCTTGATCACCCCCTAATGCAACAAACATTGTAAGAGACCCCAACTGTGACACAGTGACATTACAGGATTGTGGGGCCACATCCAATTTATTATGGCTCAGCCTTAAATGACATTCTACTCCACTCTGCCAACAGCCAACCTGTACTTGCAAATGGAAATACCCTTTCTTTCTTTGCCAACAAATTCTTCCAAAAATTTGTCCGACACAAGAAGGCCCACTCAAGACTGCCTCCAACTTTGCCCTCCTCACTGTTACTCTTTCCCATCCTACTTTGCCAGTCTTCAAGAAGAAATGAGATTCTGTTTCCCCAGAATCTATATCCATGGATTCAAGCAACCATGGCATGAAAATATTGGGGGGGGGGGGGCAAAAAGCAAATTTCAATTTTGCCATTTTATATAATGGATACCATTTCGCTACACACATTGGCATAATGGGACTTCAGCATCCAAAGTTTTGGTATGGGAGGAGTTTCTGGAACTAAACCCTAGTGGATACTCAGGGCCAGCTGTATATTGCTAATGATCCTTCAACAGCCTTCTCAGTTTAAACCACTACTCTAGGAAGTATTCTCCTTGTTCTGGAAGAGCAATGACTGCTACAGTTGGTCAAAGTGAAGGGAACAAACCTGTACTGCAATGCCTCACCTCCAAAACCTTCCAGTGTAGCAAGTTTTGTGCCTTTCAATGGAGGACCCTCATAAACTATTCATAAACCATGAGATGCTGCCAGGAGGACGTTCTTAGGGATGCTCCACAAAAACCCAAACACACACAGGTACCACTTTCTATTTGCTCACTCTCCCACACATCACTGGGCAAAGCTCTGCAGCAGCCACTTGCCTCTCCAGGCACTGTGAATGGAGAGAGCGTGGCAATCTGAAATGCTAAGGAGGCCAAAGTTCAGAAGACCTCGGAGACCCAAGCTGAGAATCCCAAGGCGGAAATAGAGGCCATTTCCGCACTGGACTGTTATAACGCTATTATTCCACTTTCAACATCCTATGGAATCCTGGGGTTTGCAGTTTAGGGAGGTGCCAGCCAGTCCCTCTCTAAACTGCAAACTCCAGGATTCCATAGGATGCTGAAAGCGGAATAATCTGTCGGGAAAATTCCAGCATTCTCTCTCCCCCTGCCATCTTGTTAGAACAAGTGGGCATAGTTAGCATAGGGCTACCTTTTCTCTTTTGTATGCCAAAGCTCCACCTTTCCTCTTCCTGTGTTCAGATCATGTGGCCCAGGACAGTTGCTTGGGTCATTGGTCCTATAAAAGAATGAGACCCCTCCTTCCTCTCTCGCTTTGAACTTTTCGCTTGCTCCTCTCTGACCATGCTTCGCATCTCCATCAGAAGATGTTGAGTTAGACCGAAGCTACCTCTATTCTTAGCTAGCTAGGCAGTAGGATCTCAAATACATATGTAGATGTAGAATTCATTAGTAAAGTCTTCTAAGTTTGTAATCTGAAGCTGCCTGCATTTGTTTTATTTCTTCAGTGAGTCTGAGATCAGGTCATAGACAAAACTGGACATGTTTCTTCTACTACTATGCTAATTGAGGCTGAATCCTCACAGTTTTAGCTTCAATAGAATTTCCCAAATAGGGTTAACACTCTGGGAGACTCTAATTTCCAACATAATCGCATTATAAAAGTATAGTGCAGAAATGGCCTTGAACGCACCCACCGGTACTGAGATGATTTCTGGCACAATTTTCAAAGCTGAAGTTTGCTTTCAAAGGGGAAGGAGGGGAGGTTGAGGAGCTGGAGTGATCTTGATTTGTGTCTCTGTAGCTTTCCTTTCCTCCTTCCTTCCCCCCTATTCCACTGAATGCTAAATTCTGTTGTCTTGATGGCCATTCTCCGGGCAATTCAGTAACAACCATCTCAAGGTTTCTGATCGTTATCACTTACAATTAATGGGGGGGGGAAGCCCCAGAATCAGGGGAGGAGAGCTGGTCATGTAGTCTTTCATTATGGTCAGGTTGGATAACTTTCCAGCGAGTCAGACACCTAGCTGTTGTATGCAAGTTTGGATTATGTTTCCTTCCTTGGCTCAGGCAACAGAGCCAGTGAGTAACAGCTCCTGTAGGCAATATTTCGGAGGAAGGAACAGGCAAAACCATCTCTGCGTATTCCTTGCCAAAACAAAACAAAACTATGCAATTCATGGGATCTCCATAAATTGACAGGCGAATTGAAGGCACATACACATGTGAGGCAGCGTGTCATAGTAGTTGGAGTGTTGGGCTGTGACTGGAGACCAGCCATGAAAACCCACAGAGTCATCTTTGGCAAGTCAAATTCTCTCAGCCTCAGTGGAAGGCAAAGGCAAAGCCACTCCAAAGAAATGTTGCCAAGAAAATTCCCTGATAGGTTTGTCTTAGAGTTGACGTAAGTCAGAAACAACTTGAAGGCACACAACGAGCATCCTGGGTTCCTGCTTTCTATGAGCAGGAAATAACTATGAAAGCGATAGTAGTGCTTTAAAAAGTAATAAATTAAACCAGAAATTCATGTAAAATGCCCTAAGAGGTTTTTTAAATAAAAAAAATTAAACACAACAAAGAACAAGGAAAAACACCTAACAATACATACAATCTAAAAAACTTAGAACAAAATTAAAACAAACCAACAATACAGACAATACCAACAATACTAACAGTACTAACAATACACATAAGAAAACATAACATTACTACAAATTACTAAAAAGGATTGGTTCCTGCTGCATTACATATAGTCAATTATACTCAAAGCATTTGCACCTAAGTATTAAATCCATCCTTAAAACAATAACAGTTGCTAGTAATCACTAATCACTTATCACTTATAATTTATCATTATGATTATTTGCCTAGCTATTGGATTACTTATCCACTTACAATCTAGTTAATTAAATTACCAAATTGAATCACTATTAATGTATTCTGTATTCTGTATAATTTCTATATTCTGATCTATATATTTAATTCCAGCAATGTAATATTATCCAATAATAGCAGTCCCTTGATGTGTTTGGCCAGCTTTTCCTTTACGCCAGCATGGCCATAGCAGAATGCAATTTATATTTATGTCAATTAAATATTTGCCAATTAAATATACTTGCCAATCAAACAACTGTATATCAAAACATGGGGATGTATAGCCCAATAATATCACAATCAAAATTGGAAGTCAACAGAACTGACATTCTTGAACTACACAAAATTGGCATGTGGTATCAATGGGCAAAGATGGTTTCATGGAGCACAGTTTGCCTACTGCTACTCTGGAGTTATTTTACTTCTAGAGTTATCTTACTTTAAAATGAAGTGTACATTCCCAACTTTATTTTATCTGATAAAATTACATTTTGTCAAACATTTTTTTCTTGATATAAAGAAACTGTAGGGAAACATATAATATAGATACAGCATTGATTAAAGTTTAACATGCTTTTTCTTCAGTCTTGCACGTGGTATGTGTACACTGAATTCTAGCCAGAAATTCTAGTCAGAAAGATATCAATATGCACTGATACTTCCCTGATAAATGAACTTCAACTGCAACTTAAACTTATGGTTTAAATTGTACAAAAGTTCTTGGCACTGCTGACCAGCAGCTATCAGTTTCATATATGTTCTAAGAAGCTGTGTGTTTGTGTGCTTAAAAAAGTAAAATGAAGTAAATAGACAATAGGAGAGGGATGTTCTGTTGCTATTTAAAGGCTGCCAGATGTTTTAAAATACAGATCTATTAATGTCATGTTGATTTTCATCCATAAACAAACCCGAGCTTTTCAGCTCAGGTCTGTAAAAAGTACAAGGTATTAGCTCGCAGTCTGAATACAGTTACTTGGGAGTGAGTTCCAGTCAACACATGGACCTTACTGTTTCCATTTTCCATTGTACCCCAGCATAAGAATCTCCATACAATTGGTTTAACTCTGCAACAGAGAAAGAAACTGTGCCCTCCTACCAATGGAATGAAACAGTCCCTTTTCCTGCAGAGCGGGAAGCTTTTCTCCCCCACCTACCTCCACACCTTCCAGCTGGGCTTGAGAGTTACACCTGCCTAAATACCCTAAGCACCAGATTCTGTCTGATCATGGACGCTAGGGAAGGTCAAGCATGGTTAGTACTTCGTTGGAGATGGCCAACCAGGGCCCTTTCCACACAGCATTTTCCATGTGAAAGGGCACCTGGAGTGTTGTGCGATTGTGAGGAGCGATCTGCATGACACACTTACAATCACACGGTGCTCCAAGGGCCAGAAGGTGTGATAACTGAAGCCCTTGTCAAAACTGATGATGACAAGCAGCAGCTGTTGATCCCTGTGGCTCAGGGTGGAGATGACAAGCAGCAGCTCTTGGTCCCTGTGGCTTTGGCTGGAGATGAGTCCTGCAGCTCGAGAGCTCCCCCTGCTGCCATGGGCCAAGCTGGCTTGGACGTTCCTCTGCCTGCTCCTTTAGGGCAACAGGGATCCGATTCTGAAGATGGTTTGGAGCCTGTGCCAATCAGCCCACAAAGAAGGTGGAGACTCAGGAGAGCTGAGCAAAGGGAGGTTTCCTTGATTAAGTTCAAGAAGCAGTGACTAGCCACACCTGTGTCTTGGGCTATATAACTGCCTGCCTGGAAGCTTTCCTTTGCTTGTGGCAAACTTCTTTCAAGCCTTTCTCTTGCCTGTTCCTTGCTCCCAGTACTCGGTTCTTGCTACCTTGAATTGATCTCTTGACCCTTGGCTTTTGGAACTCTGACTATGGCTTTCACTTGATGCTCTGGTAAATGAACTCCCTTGTGTAAAGTGCTTGGTTGTCTCCTCCTGGCTGGACTTTGCTGGCTCTCACATTCCCTTCTCTGGACTGGCACACCGCCCAGGTCTCTGACCTTGACAGTTGGCACCAATTGTGCACCTTTTCATTTTCGGCTAGAAGCTGAAAATGGTGCGGGATTGCACCTTGCTCCCAGGCCCCGCACACACTTACCTGGTGTGCAGAGCCTCCGGAGCTGTGCCAGTTGTGCTTCCTGCCCCAGCACAGCCTGGGAAGGTTCCAGGCTGCACTGCGAAAGGAAGAGGCGGGACTCTTGCGCAGGCAGGCAGCTCATGCAGAGCCAAAGGACCCTGTACCCAAGAGCCTCTCGCCGGAGGCTGCTTGTGTGATCCCCGCACCCCAGCACTGGAAGAAGGTAAGGTGCGGAAAGGGCCCAGGTGTTGTAGGCGGTATTTCAGAGGAAGGAGCTGGCTAAAACAGCCTCTTGAGTATTCGTTGACTAAGAAACCCCTAGGAAATTAATGGAATTGCTGTTTCTCATCCCCCTGATATTTAGTTATTTAATTAAGGATTTTGTTTATCTGAGGCCATTTCTGCACTACATTGTTATAGTGCTATTATTCCACTTTCAACATCCTGTGGAATTCTAGGGTCTGTAGTTTAGTGAGGCCAAAGAGCTCTCTGGCTGAGAATTGTAAAGGCCCTTCTCTAAACTGCAAACCCCTGAATTCCATAGGATGTTGAAAGTGGAATAATAGTACTATAACAGTTTAGTGCAGAAATGGCCTTCACTTGCTAAACCCCAAAGGTCTTGCCTGGCTGCTTTCTCAATAACAAATCCACTGCTGTTTTTAGTATGTAATATAAATTTTAACTGTTTTGTTTTAATTTTAATGTTTTAAAAATAGGGTTTTAATTGCAAATCTGGTTTAATCCTTTACACATTTTTGTATTCCATATTGTTTTGGATGCTGAGTTCTAATTTATTTTGTAATCTGCCTTGAGTCTCATTTGGGACAAACATGGGATATCAAACAAATAAGTCAACAGGTGACCTGAAGGTACAGAACACACAGTTTTATCCCCCGTGTGGCAAGAGAAGAAGGGAAGGTATAAAGGATTTTGTTATTCTTGTGTCTGCTGAAAAATGAGAAAAGATAAGAAAGAAACAGGAAGATAAGCAAGTAAGGCCACTCAGTGGTTTTAGTCAGACCATCAGAGACCGGGAACAACTTGTGATGTCTATAAATTTGTGATGTATATAAAATTGTTGGTTGATTTATTGTGCAAGTATGGGATAACTACCTGATGGGAGGGGGAGAGAATGGAGTGTTGAAGTGAATGCTAATCGGTAGAATATCAGAAGAGATTTGCATAGGACAGTGGGTAAAGGGCAATTGTGGTTTTCATTGTGAGTGGCGTGGAGAGTTTTTGCCTTCGTCTTGAGAAGAATGCAAAGGGAAATGTGTTTGAGAGAGCTTTGAGTGAGACTAGAGTTGGAATGAGAGAAAGGTATTTGAATTGAGTGATTGGTAAGGGTCTGATTTAGCCTGAGAGGAGAGTGTGGTGTTTCAAATGACACATCTAAACAATTTGCTGTTTTGTTTAACTTCTGTAAATAAAGTGTTTTTGTCTTCATATACTTTTGGCCTCTGGAATCACTATCATTCTGACTGCTGGGTTTCAGACAAGGTGTTTGTGGAGGAAGTGTTGAGGATGGAAGTGCAGTTCCCATTGTAGGCGCATTTAGATTGACCATACAGTTGGCATCATACAAGACGGAAATGAGGAAATCCATAAGTGTAGCCAGCCCCACACTCTGAGGCTCTTGCCCCTCTGGTCTTTCCAGGAGCCCCCCTCTTCCCTACCCCTTTGCCCTCAATTGCCATTTTGTGACATTGCCAGAAAGCGGTCATTTTCTGTGTATTCCCATTCCCAAAGAGCACTCATTTTGTATGTATCTCTGATGAGTGCTTATGTTGGGGTAGACTGACTCCCTTATGCACTTGGCCCACATCCTCCAGCCCTAGCATGTTTCTATAATGGTGCCATTTTTGAAAGGTAGCGCCCCCCCCACGTAATAGGGATATATAAACTCTGGTCCTTTGTGCAGGGTCTCATACAACCATTTAGCTTTACACATTTGCTTTTGAGCTTGCAAACATGACATCCAAAGGATGCATCCTACCATGCAGCCAAATGTGACAACTGAAGATTGTACAGACACTGCTCCCAGAAGTTTTCATATTATAGAAGTCGACATTAACTGATTGAGGAAGCAATCTAGGTCACTGCTGAAGATGTGCATGAACTTTATGGAACTACAAGTAAGATGAGATCAACCAACAGCTTCACCAATCTGTCATGTCCTGGTCTACTTGCTTCCCAAGAAACACTCAGAACATGGACAGAAGGACAGGTTGCCTACCTGCAACTGGAGTTCTTTGAGTGGTCATCTGTGACTCACATAAGTGGGATTGTCTGCAACTGTGCAGTACTGACTACAGAAAGTTCTAGAGCTTTAGGCCTAGCATTTTGTCGGGAACTCTGCCCCTTCCCCAGAGCATATATAAAGGCCTTGGCGTGCTCGCCGTTAGTTCCTTAACCACTGCAACATGCATGGCAGCAGGAACATGGCATATCAGCTGAGGGGGGGCAGGGCGGGATTGTGTGAGTCACAGTAGATGCTTATAACCTTTGAGGTAGGTGTGAACCAAAGGATCCTTAAAGCACAAGGGTCTCCCTTGGCTTTGGAGATGTGACGATATCACTGAGAGGTAACATCCTATCAAAGAGAGGGAAAGACTCTGGTCCTCCAGTGAGGTGAGGAACTCAGGTGGACGGTATCGAAATGCTCGACATTGATCTGATGTAATTTCAAGAATTCCTTGAATCTTGAAAATTTATAGGAATAGGTACAGACCGTCGAAGGTTTATGAGCTGCCTCAACAATCTGTCAAACAGCTGGAGGAAGAGAAGTTATCCGGGTAAATTCCATGCCGTCAGTTTGAGGGTGGCAACGTCTGGGTGACGCATGGTACCGTCGTTCAGTTTGAGTGGAAGCCTCTGGTACCGAGAGCATGACAGTAGTGGGGGGAACCATGGTTGTCATGGCCTCCACAGGGTGATGAGGATCGCCAATGCTTCGTCCTGACAAAGTTTCTCCAACACTTTTGTTATTAGAGGAAAGGGAGGAAAAAGGTAGAGTACTAGGCCCTTCCAGTAGAAAAGGAACACATCTTCAAGGGATCCTCATCCTTCTCCTCCTCTTAAGCAGAAGAGATGACACTGAGTGTTGGACACCAAGGCAAACAGATTGTCTGGAGTCGCCCAAATGGTGAAGATTTGTTTGAGGACTGATGTATCGAGCCTCCATTTGTGGGAGGTCATCGGAGTTCGGCTGAGATAGTCTGTTGTTGTGTTTTGGATCCCCAGTAGGTGGATGGCAACAGGGTAGACCCGATGTTGAATGCATCAAGTCCAAAGTTCGAGAGTTAGACTGAGCAGGGTTTTCGATCGCATGCCCCCTTGTTTGTTGATGTAGTACACGACTGTGGTATTGTCTGTCAATATCTGTATGGTCTGTCCAGCAATTAGGTCCTCAAAGGCGCTTAGTGCCTTGATGACCACTAGAAGTTGGAGCACTTTGATATGGAGACCACGAGCCGAGTTCGACCAGTGGCCTCTGACAGTGAGATGTCAGGAGTGTGAGCCCCATCCTTCCAGAGAGGCATTGGTTGTAATCGACACTGTAGGCTCCGGGCGGTGGAACGACATTCCTGCCAAGGTGTTTTGAAAATCCGTCCACCATGTGAGGGATCGAAGGACTTGCATCAGTATCCAGAGGCATTGATATGGACTGTCAATGAGGGGATTGAAGATGCTCAGGAACCAGCTCTGCAGAAGCCTCATGTGCATCCTGGAAAAAGGAATGACAGCCGTCGTCGATGCCATAAGGCCAAGAACCTGAATTGAGCGCGCGGGAGCCTGAGGATTCCACTGCAGCATTGATACCATCTTGGAAAGGCGGAGAACATGGTCTCGTGGTGGAAACGTCAGTTGTCAGGCGGAGTCAAGGACTGCTCCTATGAACTGAATGCGTTATGTTGGCTGAAGGTGAGACTTGTCCAAGTTGATCATGAGGCCTAGACGTCAAAGCAGCCAAAGAGTCACCTCGAGATTGTGGAGGAGTTGCATTCTGGAGTGGGCGACTACTAACCAGTCATCTACATAAGGGAAAAGGACAATCTCACATTTTTGAAGAGCCACTGCCACTACAGACATACATTTGGTGAAAACCCTCAGCACTGTGTTCAGGCCAAAACGAAGCACT
This sequence comes from Iguana delicatissima, assembly GCA_948472985.1. Taxonomy (NCBI): domain Eukaryota; kingdom Metazoa; phylum Chordata; class Lepidosauria; order Squamata; family Iguanidae; genus Iguana; species Iguana delicatissima. Next base: position 194,621 of record CAOKZL010001953.1, on the reverse strand, counting down.
CAAAATCTGAATGCCTTTTTGCCAATCGTAAATACAAGAAATCTCCTGTAGCTTGGATGGATGGCAATGTGAAAGTATTGTTTTTCAGGTCCAAGGTGCTGAACCAGTCTTTCTTTTGAAGGAGAGGAAGGATCGACTGTAGGGTCACCATCTGGAACTTCATAGGTCTGATGTATTTGTTTACCCCTCGAATGCAGAGGTCATTGTGGAACCTCTTGCTATAATCTTTGAAAACTCTTGGCGGACAGGAGAAGTTCCTGGACTGGAGGAGGGCAAATGTAGTCCCCATCTGCAAGAAGGGAAAAAAAGAGGACCCAAATAACTATCACCCAGTCAGCTTGACATCAGTACCTGGAAAGATCCTGGAGCAGATCATCAAACAGTCAGTTTCTAATCACTTAGAAAACAATGCCGAAATTGCGAAAAGTCAACATGGATTTCTCAAAAATAAGTCATGCCAGACTAATCTTATCTCTTTTTATGATAGAGTTACTTGCTTGATAGATGAAGGGAATGCTGTGGACGTAGTATATCTTGATTTCAGTAAGGCCTTTGACAAAGTTCCCCATGACATTCTTGCAAAGAAGCTAGTAAGATGTGGACTGGACAGGGCTACTGTCAGGTGGATTTGTAACTGGTTGACTGACCGTACCCAAAGGGTGGTCACCAATGGCAGATTCTCATCCTGGAGAGAAGTGACCAGCGGGGTGCCACAGGGTTCTGTCCTGGGCCCGGTGCTGTTCAATATCTTCATTAATGACTTGGATGAAGGAATGGAGGGCACGCTGATCAAATTTGCAGATGACACCAAATTGGGAGGGGTTGCTAATACGCCAGAGGACCGGATCAAAATTCAAAAGGACCTGGACAGATTGGAGAGCTGGGCCAAGGCTAACAAAATGAATTTCAACAGAGAGAAATGTAAGGTCCTACACTTAGGCAGAAAAAATGGTATGCAGAAATATAGGATGGGGGACACGTGGCTGGCTAACAGTACGTGTGAAAGGGATCTAGGAGTCTTCATAGACTGCAAGCTGAACATGAGTCAGCAGTGTGATGTGGCAGCCAAGAGAGCCAATGCAATTCTTGGTTGTATCAATAGGAATATGGTGTCTAGATCAAGGGAGGTATTGGTACCACTTTATTCTGCTTTGGTTAGACCTCATCTGGAATACTGTGTCCAGTTCTGGGCACCCCAATTCAAGAAGGATATGGATAAGCTGGAGCAGGTCCAGAGGAGGGTAACCAAAATGGTGAGGGGCCTGGAAGCCATGCCCTATGAGGACAGACTTAAGAGAGCTGGGTATGTTTAGTCTGCAGAAGAGAAGGTTGAGAGGGGACATGATAGCCATGTTTAAATATTTGAAGGGATGTCATGTCGAGGAGGGAATGGGCTTGTTTTCTCCTGCTCTTGAGACCAGGACAAGGAGCAATGGATACAAGCTGCAGGAGGGGAGATTCCGCCTGAACCTCAGGAGGAATTTCCTGACGGTCAGGGCTGTCCGGCAGTGGAATGTGCTGCCACGGAGTGTGGTGGAGTCTCCTTCTTTGGAGGTTTTTAAGCAGAGGCTGAATGGCCACTTGTCAGGAGGGCTTTGAGGGTTTTCCTGCATGGCAGGGGGTTGGACTGGATGACCCTTGTGGTCTCTTCCAACTCTACATTTCTATGATTCTATGATTCTATGTCCAGAATAGGACGCCTGCCTCCCCCTTTTTTTTTTGGAGACCAGGAAATATCTGGACGAGAAGCTAGTTTTGAGGGCAGAGAGTGGAATTCGTTCTATCGCACCCTTCTGCCGAAGAGCCTGGATCTCCTTCAGGAGGGGGGCTGGTGGTGGGGTCACACAGATTTGGCCTACCGGAGGTTTTGAGGAAAACCTGATGTCATAGCCTTCTGCCACGATCCCAAGGACCCAGGAGTCTGTTGTGATGGCCAACCAGGTGTCGAGGTGTTTGGTGAGTATGGACCCAAAGAATGGGGGGGCATGGAGATGATGATGTGGCGATCTCATTGTCTGTAATGTCAGGAGGGTCAAATGTACATGACCCTGTAGTAGCGGTGTCCAATGTGGTGGAATCATCCTCGGTACCGTCAAACTCTTCGTTTGGGAAGGTTGACCTCCTTCTTGAGGACGGTCTTTGTAGGATGCGTCAGAAAGCGTCTGGTAGACTGGGTTGGCAGAGGTTGAGATGAACGCTTGGGCGTATAAGGACTATATGCCTGTTGGGTTGATGTTCAGTACTGGTGGTATTTGTGTCTCCAGGTGTGCTGGTGTTGCGGCTGCATTTCATACTTTTTGATAGAAGAGCGCATTTTGTGGGTGTGTTCTAGTTTTTCGTCAGTGGCGCTATTGAATAGGCCTGCTGAGTCAAAGGGGAGATCTTCGATCAGAGACTGAGAAGGTTGTGAGAGTCCCAAAGAGTGAAGCCATGAATGGTGTCGCAATGATACCAAGGATACAGAGCCCTTGGAGGCGCAATCAACAATATGCCTCGCCATAGTGATTTGCTGGCTGGTGAGGCACTTGGTTTCAGCAAGGAAAACCTCCACTATGTGTTGTTCTTCTTTTGAGAGTCTGGTGACAAACACTTTAGTTTTGTCAGCTACTGATCATATGCAGACATCCACGTTGAGTAATTCACCCTTCTGAGAATTAGACTCGCATTGGAGTAATTCTTGCGGCCCATGGCATCCAGTCTTTTCCCTTCCTTATCAGGTGCGGTGGTGTATAGTGCCTGGGAAGTCTTAGCCTGGACAGCATCAACGATAATAGAGTTTGCCTTGGGATGATTTTGGAGCCAAGGTTCCTCTGAGTCTATCACTTTATACAGCGATTCCAACTTCTTCGCTGTAGCCAGGGCAGGGGCTGGTGTCAGCCAGGCCTTCTTAAAAACATGTAAGAGGTAGAGTAGAAGCGGGATGGCCGCAACCGTTGGTGTCTGTCATTGAGGCTTTTGGTATAGTGGGTCATCTACAGTCTCTTTGGAAGCTTCCGTAGAGAAGTTCAGGTTCTTGGCCATCCTCATTATTAGCCCTGAGAACGCTGTAACGTCACTAGAAGGTAAGATGGGGTCACCTTGGGAGACAGCAGGGTCCAGAGGTTTGTCTTCTTTATTTTCTGCTGAATTAGCAGATGTGCAGGGGGATCTGGATGGGGAGTGGTGCACCAAGATGTCAGGTGTCCCACCCCTTGACCCCTCTGTGTTTGGGCGACAGGTGTGGTACGTTCTATCGATCTCGGAGAGAATGAAGAGAGCGGATGTTGAGCAGTCGTTCCCTGTGTTGTCTCGGTGCGGGGTCATTTTGGAGATGGTGATGGTTCCGACAGAGCAGGCTGGTGCTGGTGATCTACGTCGACGTCAAGAGATAGTCTCTTCGTAATAACCCTAACATCTGTAGTGGTATTGAGGGACGTATACCTCTTCAGAGGAGAAACTGTCTGAGGATCCGGAGGGGGAGTAGTACACATAGGTGTGGCGATGGTGAGATTGAGACTGATCATGGTAAGTATGCCTCCGGTGATGAGAATGTTGAGGTCAACCTGAGGACGACCGGGACTCCGAATCCGACCTCCACTGATAGGATTCATGGTGCTTGTCTCATTGGTGTGTAGGAGTCGACCTAAGGGTCGAACGTGATCAATGGTTTGTTCCTCTAGGAGCCAAAGAACTGCGAGGCGTTCCCCTTGGAGGGATGGCAGGCGGATGATCCTCGGTTGCTTCTTCTCTGATGGCTATGTCCGTCCCTTGGGTGTTGTCGCCTGAATCTCGAGGGAGTTCCCTGATCAGGGTAAGTTCAACAATCTCTCCATCTGAAGGTTGGGAATAGTTTGAGAGAGAGTGAGCAGGGTGGCTCTCTAACATAGGGGCCCAGCCAGGAGTATGCCTGTGAGGAGAGTCTTCAGGCAAGGTGGTATCTATTTCTGAGACGGTCATCACGATGAGAGGCTCAAGTTGATGCTGCAGGGGAGGTTCCCCTCCATCCTTCCTGCTATGAAACCTGGCAAGGTCTTTATCCAGAGAACAGCCCAGAGTTGGAGGTGGGTCCAAGGTCTGGCAGCAGAAGACTTTGATCTAACCAAGGAGTGCTTCGAGTGAGAGGTGGACAGTGCCGAGTCTGCACAGTCACCTTGGGTCTTCTTCGATGTCGAGACCGAAGGAAGAGTCTTAGATGAGCGTTGTTTAGCCTTCAAGGACTCCATTCTGGAGGCCTTTCTCAAAGCGGGTTTGCCCATAGGAGATGCGGAGGCAGCCAAGGTTGCCGACATGGAAGGTGAGTTCGGGGGCTTCAGAGCCTTTTCATACAGGACAGCCCAAAGTCTGGCCTCACGATTTCTCCTAGTCTGAGGGGTGACGGCCTGGCAATGGGTACAGGCTGCAACACTGTGAGTTTCCCCCAGAGAGACGAGACACTTGGAGTGTCCGTCGCAATCTGGGATCTTTGCGTTGCACAGATAACAGCACTTGAAGAATGCTGTCAATACCATGCGTTGAGAGCTGAATCGCAGAGACGAAAAAAAGTCAGAACAAGGTTGATATCGAGAAGGACACAAGAACACTCAGTAGAAGCTCCCATAGCCAGTGGATGTGGCAGAAAAAAAGGAACTAATGGCAAGCGCACCAAGTTCTTTATATACGCTCTGGGGAAGGGGTGGAGTTCCTGCCAAAATGCTAGGCCTAAAGCTCTAGAACTTTCTGTAGTCAGTACTGCACAGACGCAGACAATCCCACTTGTGGGAGTCACAGAGACCACAAAGAAGAAGTGTTCTTTATTAGGAAATACATGCATGACAGTTTTTCAGTCGCCGAAGCTGCCAAAGGCAAACTAGACAAAACTTTTATACTTTTGGTATATAACTACTAGGTGTGTTTTACAGTGATTGGTACATGTCACACATGTCACATCACATCACCAGTTCCAGGTCCTTTCCAGGCACTCTCTAGATATTTACATTCCTGTATATCTGTATCCTGACTCTTCCTTCAGAGTTCTGCCTTCCTGTCTGGCTTTTCTCACCATGACTCCCTGGAGTATCACACTGCATCCCTTTGATTTCTGCTGGTACACAACCTTTCCATCAAACATTCCTGGTCGCCTTGAAACCTAGTTTGGTGCCTGTTTCACATCAGAGCTACCATCTAACTTCTCTGTTTCTCATATTTAGTTTCCCAGCTTATCCTATCATCCTTTTACAGCATAACCTTCTGTCATAATGGTTCATTGCATAGCCACTATTTTCCAGGAATGAGTACATATCATACACATGAAGCATACGGTATCAAAACCCAGATTCCTTCTACAACACAGCAAGGAATTACACGTTATCTTCTAAGTAAGCAGTGATGCATATGTGTAATATAATATGCACATAATCAAGTATGGCATATAATAATTCCACTAAACATGCTTAACAGCATGCACTAACTAGACCTGCTTAATACATGACAGAACATTACTACATATGGCAAGTGTAGGCAAAGCACAAAGCAAAAGGCAATATATCATGGCATAAAGAGTAGGCACTGACAATCAAGCCCTAATGCATATACACAGCAAAGCCCATGGTACGCTGTAGTATAGCATTAACATAGCATAAGGGTCACATGCAGCAGGCAGTAACTTAGCACTACATAACAACATAAATGGTTATACATTCCTTAGCAGAGATAACATACTCATTTAGCAAGGCATATAGCATGTAGCATACAACAAAGCTCTAACCTAACAGCAAGACTCTATATAAATGCAATAAGAATACAATGATATGTCCTGGCTACTCTTTTACTCACAAGAAAACACTCAGGGTTTTTGGCATTGTTTAATGAGGTATATGAGGCATAGCATTATAACAGTTGCTAAAATTAAAACTACAATACACATTAGTTATAAAGTTATACACTTTTTCAGATTACTCCTTGAGAAGATGGCACTGAAGAGGGTAGAGATCAACAGTATTGTGGCAATTCCAGAAAGTGGGAGATCTTGCGACGGTCTGAAGGACAGCCAGTACCTTGATGGCCTTGGGATGGTAGGCAAGAAGGTAGCTGATCAGAAGCCACTTGAACTGGGCAAGTCACTATGCTGACTGGAGAGAGGTCAACAATCTCACTGTCAGAGGTACTGTGAACCTCAAAGAAAGCAGGAGAAGGGATAGGACCACGCTGAGGTGGAGACTGTTTCAGCTGGGCAACAGCTACAGAAATGTCTTCAGGTGACTGGTGAGGTGCCGATTGCTCAAAGGATGCAACAATTGGCAAATATTGTTCCCTTGGTGATGAAGTGGAGGAGTGATGTGGGAGTTCCTTATCCCTCTTTTCCTTGTGCTTTTTAGCAGACAGCATGGTAGAGGGCTTGTCCAGAGCCACAGAGGTACATTTGAGATCCTTGCAAGAAGCATGAGATGCTTCCTGCAGTGTTGATGAACAACGGTCCCAATGCTCAGGAAAGGAAGATTGATGTAGACAGGTCGAGGCGGAAGGACGATTTGAGCCCAATCCCAAGATAGAATGAGACCTATGCCTCTCCCTTAACGCCGAGAGTGGAGATTTCTGAGCAAACGGTACCAAAGGCCACAACTGAGCAGATGGACAAGGGGAGGACTGAGCCATGGTAACCGAGGCCGTATACAAAGGCCTATTCTGAACTGCCATGTCTGAGGTACTAAGAAATTTCTCCCACAGGAGACCCTTGAGAAGCATGGTCCTGTTGCGCTTTGTCTGTGGTGTAAAGAGCTGACAGTGGGTGCAAGATCCCACATTATGGCCTTCTCCTAGATAGAAAAGGCACTTGGAATGGCCGTCTTTGTTGGGGATCTTGCCACTGTACACACTGCAGTGCTTGAAGACCACTACGGAGGCCATACAAGGAAGAAGGGTACCATCCAAAGGTAAAGGCAATCCAAAAGTAGAACAGAAGAAGCAGACCGAGTCAAACCAGAAGCTGAGAGAAGACTGAAGCCAAAACACCAAGAGAAAATTGTAAACCATAAACTGTAAGGAACAACCCAAGCCAATAAAGTAAGACAGACTCAAAGAAGGCTCCAACAACGCTGCTGCTGCAGTGGAAGAAAAGGAACTAACCCTTTAGGTGGGAACATGGCTTTACAGCCTCAGGGGAAAATGGCTGTCCCTAGGCTCTAGATTCCAAACACTGCACTGTGCAGGTGCAGATGACTCATTTGTGTGAGTCACAGAGACCATGAAGAAGAATGTTAACTTCTAAACGGTTTTCAATAAGAGAAATATCAATGAATCCCACTGTTCTTTGATACTCCATCCCAGATCCTAGTGTAGCTTTCTAACATTCTCTAGCTAGGGTATGGTTTGATAGGTCTTCAGAGGCCATTAAACTTAACAACCCTGCTGCAAAACAGACTATGGTGTTCATTATTGGAATCTATTAAAAATCTTTTATTTTGTACAACCTCACTAGCTGGAGTGGATTTTAAGGCTGTTGGTTGCCTGTGACTCTCAGGCACTGGACAATGATAACCACGAAGTTTAAAGAGGCAGCTATAAATGAATCTGTTTTACTCTGCATTATACTTTCTACATAATTTAGAAATACTTTGGCATTAAACTCATCTCTGATTCTTCTGACTGAAAGCCCTCCTCTCTCCAACCTCAGCTGCACACTATCCCCAAGTCAAATTCTGCTACTGATGTTGTCAAGAATTTGTATGGCATCATGCAGTATGTGCACTGGTTGCACAAATATATTTCTTTCTGGTAGCATTGCAGGATTTATCCCAGCTCCATGCTCTCCTGGGAAAAAAACACTAAACTATTTGCAGTTTAGCCTAACACCTTTAGCACTGCAAGCCTGAGCCTCTTGCTGTGCTCCCTCCTGCCTACTGGAGCCCTCCCCCAATGATCCCACGGTAAACATGCAACATTCCACATATTCATTTTTGTACTCTAGCAACTCCCCTGTCTCTCTCTTACTCCAGGGTGCTCCTTCTAGTGGTTAACCTGATGCTAGCAAGTGGTTTTTGTCCCTCTACAGTATCTTCGTATGCTACAAAGTGCAGCACTGGTCCAGGGCCCAGCAACTTCCCGAGTGTTCATGAAACATAGGATTCCATGGTGGGCCACTGATTCCAGATTAAGGAACTCATTTCTCTGTGTCTTTTTTGTCAACAACAGTTCTGTACAAATGTTATATGGGGTTGTGAACAGAAGAGCTGGACAAGCCTGGTAGGCACCAACCAGTCACAGCTCAGGGAATACTGTGAAGGGGACCCTACAGGGACATAATGGATACAGAACTGAGGCTCATCTCTTAACAGAAGACAAAATGGAGAAAAAAGGAATAGAGAAGGAAAAGACTACAGCGATAGGAAGATGGCATACTGATGGGGAAAGAATTGCAAAGAGATAGTGAAGAGGTTAAATCCAGGGAATTGCTACTTGAATAGGAAAATAAGCGAATTGAATTGAGTTTCTGAGTGAAACAGCAGATGTCTTTGTCTTATCTCAATTTTAGTAATGGCCTTGCAACACTCACTCAGGCGTCTGAGAACTAAGAGGGAGACAAGTGTACTCCCTGCTACCTCATTTTGGCCATATGCATCATTTTGTGTCAATTAGTAACTGAAGTCTTTGTTCTCCTGTTCTGGGTTGGGCTAAGCTCTAGACGTGATTGATTGCTGACACTGTTGACCAAAGGTATAAAGTTTAGGTGTTTTAATTAATCTGGGCGACAGTCCTGGAAATAGCTGTCGTCCTTGCGCAAGTAAATTGTTAACAATAAAAGGCTTTTTGATTTTTCCCTGGAAACATGGTCTTCATCTCTTTTCTGGCCACAACAATAGGAAGAAGATGGCATAGAGATAAGGAAAAGTTGTAATAGAGAAAGGACAGTCGGCCAGGGAGGACAGCTGACTAGAGTTTGGAGGAACTGAGAACAGGTTGCTTACCTGTAACTGTGTTTGAGTGGTCATCTGTGCCCTCACACAATGGGATCTTCATGCATGCGCAGTTGCATTTCGGAAAGTTCCAGAGCTGAGCACCTTGGGGGGAACCCCTCCCCTATTCAGTACTGAGCATGCTCAGTCCCACCAAGCTAACGGTCTGTCCTCAGTTTTGAAGTCTGCCAATGAAGGGACATGAAAGAGGGAAGGCTGGCCAGGTGTGTGTGAGGGCACAGATGACCACCTGAAGAAACACAGTTACAAGTAAGCAACCTGTTCTTCTTCTTTGGGGTCTCTGTACCTCACACAATGGGAGACTAAGTATCTTACCATTGGATGTCGGGTCAGGTCCTAGGTGATGGAGAACAGCACCCCACAACCGAAGCGAGCATCACGTTGGGCTCTGAAATCGAGGCAGTGGTGGTGGATAAATGCTGAAGGTTGCGTCCATGTAGCCACTCGGCAGAGTTCCTTCAGGTCCTCTTCTTTGAGGAGAGCTGCTGAGGATGCCACAGCCCGAGTAGAGTGGACGTGAGGAGGAGGAGGAGGTGGTTGTTTAGCAAGTTCATAGGAAAGGTGAACCACTTCCATGTGTGACTTGGAAAAATGCTGAGTGGAGACTTTGTGGCCTTTCCGTCTTCCACTGTAGCAAATAAAAAGGTGAGGAGTTAGGCGAAAGGGCGAAGTTCATTGCAGATAGAAGGTACCGGTAAGTGCCCAGCGGACATCCAATGAGTGATGAGCGTGCTCAAGAGGCGTGGTTGAGTCAGGGTAGAAGACTGGGAGGATAATATCCTGGTTCAAGTGGAATTCAGTGACCACCTTAGGGAGAAAAGACAGATCTGGGCAGAGGACCACTTGTCCCTGTGAAACACCAGGAAGGGTTTATCCGTCCATAACGCAGTCAGTTCACCTGCCCTCCTGGCTGATGTAACTGCCACGAGGAATGCTGTCTCCAGAGTAAGGAGACGATCAGTGAAGGCAGTGAACTTGCACCATTTGTATTAATAGGACTTGAGATTAGACTCTTTCCTAGAAGCCGTTAGAACTGCCAGAATACTAGGAGAGTCTAGAATGTTATCCTCCATGCATGCAGGTGGAGGTGAGGGAGGTCCGTCTGGACCACTTGACTGTCCGAGTGAGAGAGGAGGTCCGGAGCATGCGAGAGGGGCATTCGACAGCCCCAGGAAATGGTGAAGAGGTATCCAAACCAATGCTGTCTTGGCCAATAAGGGGCTATGAGAATAGCGTCTGCTTTGTCCGTGGCAATCTTGGCCACCACTTGCCCCAGGGGTGGAAACAGGGGGAAGATGTAAAGAAGTCCCTTGTTCCACGGAAACTGGAACATGTCTCCAAGAGAGCGGTGTCTGACACTGGCTCTGGAGCAGTAGCAAGGACATTTCTGTTCCGGTGGGTGGCAAATAGATTGATGGATGGAGTGCCCCTACGGGACACTATCTGACGAAAGGTCATGTTGGATAAGGACCATTCATGATGGCAGGCCGTGTCCCTGCTCAGCATGTCCGCTGTAGCATTGTCTTGTCCCACTAGGTGCACTGAGATTGGGTGAATCCAAAGTGAGACGCACCAGTCCCACATCTGTAACATGAGGTGGAGAAGTAGAGACAAGGGAGTGACTTGTCACAGGTTGAGTAGCATGATGGGACCTGTTGTTACTCCTGGCTTCATATTTTCCCACCACTAGAGGGTGAGAACGCAAAGCTGCTTGTAGTTGTTTAGTCTAGCTTTCTGTGAACGTTTCCCATGTGAAACCTAAACGTATTCAAGGTCTTCTGCTGCCAGTAGCCGCAACATTGTTATGGTTAAGAGAACGCCTTGTTATTGAATATGTATACTTAAAAACACGGCTTTTGAACAGGCTGTGCCTTCTTCTTGTTTCCTTTCCTTTCTGCTCTGGACGAGGAGATGGCTCGCTGCGCTGTAACTTAATAGTCTGCTACTTGATCTATTGCCCGCAATAAAGACTGTTAGCCTGCTGCCTCGTGTTGGCTGTGATGTTTTTCCTATTGATGGTAATGCCTCTGGCGGGTTTTTCAACATGACTCCCTGGCGATTTTCATAGCGGACACTTGTCGTGTTGTCAGACAGCACCTTCCAAGAAGGAATTTCCAAAAGGCCTGGAGAGCTTTGAAAATTGCTAGAAGCTGCATGGCATTGATGCGTAAATACTTTTCCAGTCCGGTCCAGTGGTCCTGGACAGAGAGGCGATTGAAGTGGGCTCCCCAGCCAAGGAGGGATGCATCAGTGGTGATAGTGATGGACGGACGAGGTTCAGTGAATGGCATTCCAGAGAGTAGATGGTGGGGCAATAGCCACCAATGGAGACAGTCCTTGACAGGGTGTGGAATAAGAAACCTCTGACACTGGTTGTCAAGAAGGGGATCGAAATGTCTAAGGAACCAGTGTTGTAGTGGGGGGGCACAGAGGTGAGACAGGTAAGTGACAGAGGTCATGGCCGTCATGTAACCCAGGAGCTGCTGGATTTGGCAAGCGGAGGTGGAGGGATTGCAAAGAATCACGGAGATGGATCGGTGCAGGACCCTCACACAGTTTACCAGGAGAAATGCCATTGCAGAAGCGGAGTCCAAGTTAGTCCCAATGAAGTTGAGGGTACACATAGGTTCCAAGTGAGATTTTTTGGGACTGACCCTGAGGCCGAGATCGGAGACCAAAGATAGAGTGAGATGAATGTCCTTGCACAGTTTCTGCCTGCAGGACACCACCAATAACTAATCGTCGAGGTAGGGATACACCATCACATGCTCCGTACAGAGGTAACACACCATGGGGGTGAAGCACTTGGTGAAAGCTCTGGGAGTGGTGGATAGGCCGAAGGGAAGTACCTTGTACTGGTAACATGTATTTTTGACCACAAATTGGAAGTACCTCCTGTGTTGAGGGCAAATGACAATATGGAAGTAGTTGTCTTGTAGATCTATGGACACAAACCAGTCTCATCACTTGAGGAGAGAAAGAATGGACGATAGCATGATCATCTTGAACTTCCAGAGTGGGATGAAGCCGTTGACCATGTGAAGGTCCAAAATGGGTTGAGGGGTGCCGTCCTTCTTCAGAACAGTAAAGTACCAAGAGAAGAAACCGTTGTGCTTGGCAGAGGAGGGCAGTTTTTCTATGGCTCCTTTGTGAAGAAGTGTACCTATCTCCTTGAGAAGAGTGGAACTGGAAGGTGTGGAATAGAAGATGCCAACAGAAGAAATAATTAGAAATTCAATGGTGTAACCGAGATGGACAATGATTAGCACCCAGGAGTCTGAAGTGATGGCATACCAGATGTTGAAGTGGCAAGAAAGGTCTGGGGCCTTGGAAGACAGGTGGCCTGCAAGACGAAAAGTTGGTAGAGGTGGCGACCTGTGAGCGAAGTCAAAATCTAGACTTCGCAACGCACAAAGACTTCTTAGACGAAGCTTGATGATGTCTGAAGGAACGGCAAGATGAGGAGGCCGGAGCAGAGGACTGTTGTGAAGACTGCCATGGAGACTGAGATCGGTAAGAGTAGGAAGAGCGGAATGAAGAGCGGAATGAATGGGGCCTTCTAGTCTGAGCTGACAGATGAAGTGTCATCTTTTTCACCGTGAGATAAGCTTTCCTAAGATGGTTCGTCGCATCATCCATGGTAGCGGGGAAGAGGCCATGACCGTCAAAAGGAAGGTCTTCAATCCTCTTCTGATTGTCCTCTATTAAGCCAGAGAAGCAGAGCCAGGCAAAGCGACGGAGAGCAACTGCGCCTACCATGACCCGTGCCGAGCCCTCCATGGCATGTCAAGAAGACTGGATCTGCTGATTAGTAAGACCTACCAATTCATTGCAGAATTGGAGAGCCATGGCCTGGTGATCATCAGGAAGATGGGAAATCAAGGGAAGGAGTCTGTCCCAGATATTCTGCTGATAGGCAGCTAAACAAGCTTGAGTATTAGAGACCCTGGCAATTAGGGAAGAGGCAGAGCAGAAGCAGCAGCCAAAGATATCAAGACAATGACTCTCATGATCAGGAGGAGTCGTGTGAGCTTTTTTACCTCCTTTACTTTGAGAGGACTCAACAATGATGGAATTAGGAGTGGGGTGGTTGAAGAGAAATTCCACATCCTTGTGTTGGGTCTGATAAAGATGTTCCAGGTGACGAGGAATTGGTTGAAAAGAACTCAGTTGGGACCACGGGTGTTTGATGACTTCCTGCAGAGCTGGTAAGAATGGAGTCGGTGCTCTTGTTGCAGGACGGGAGTCAACATAATGAAAAACTGGGTCCTAGAAATATCAAGACCCAGGGCACCGGCCATCCGAACAAGGATATCAAAAAATTGTTTCACATCTCCAGGTGCCGTATCCGGAGTTGGTTCCCCAAAGCTAAATAGAGGAGAACTATGTGACAGAGGAGTAGAGTCAGGAGAGTCATCGTCAGAATCGTAAGTTGCAGGCGAAGTTGGAGGTGGATGAGGGTCCTGAACAGGTGGGTGCAAAGAAGGCAGAGCCAGTACTGATGTCAGTACCAAGGCCGATACCGAAGATGGAACCAATAAGATTGGGAGAGTGGCCAGGATCGGAGCCACAAGAGACTGTGTCAGCAGTGTTACCACTAAAGCGGGTAGAGATGCTGGGGCTGAGTGTTCCTCCGGCAGGAGTCAAGAGACCATAGCTGTCACTGGTGATGATGGAGAGATGGTCCCGGGACCTGTGATGAGAGCAGGGAGATGGAGAACATTGGTAGTGGGCAGAATGGAACCGAGAAGGATGGTACCAAGGCCCTCCTTCTGTGACCGAGAGGGAGAGCGGGATGGCGACCTGGAGCGGCGAGGCCTGTAAAGAGACCGACGAACGTCAGGATATCAATCGTGATATGCTGGCGAGGTGTAGTAAGAGTCAGGCTGTTCTCTCCACAAATGCTTGCAATCATAGTGAGCTACGTACGATGTCGAAGAAAACAAGTGAATCCTCTCTGGTGGGAGCAAAGTCATAGGGGCCGTGGTGCCTGCGGTCGCAGCGGTAAGAGGACCTACCATGGTCCCTGCATCTCATAGAGTGGACCACGCTAAGGCGGGACTGGTCTTGAGAGGGAGCCCGAGGACTGTCCTTAACCAATGGACTGTCCCTGTCAAGATGGTGGGAGGCCACATCTGGAGGAGGAAGATCGTGTGTATACCTTTGACCAGGCTGATCTTTTGACAGAGAAGGAGAGGCAGCCAGAGCAGGTTGGCACTCCTGGTCCAAAGTAGGGTCCATCGGTGTCTCCAGGTGTTGGAGAAGCTCAGGTGCTGGAGAGACGATGGGAGCCTGTCTCTCCTCTAATGCAACCGGTTGAAGTTCGGTTTGCATCGGTAGAGGAGTGGGTAAAGGCCCGAGAGAAACAGTTTGGGTGGTCAGCAGACGGGTGGCAGGTGAAGGAGAGCGATGTTTCTCCTTTTCTTTTTCTCAGGAGCCACTGAGGAATGGCATGAAGAAGTCTGTTTTCTCTCAGCCAGAGTATGGACGGTCCAAGGCTGTTGGGTCAGGCTCGCCTGAGAAGTAGAAGTGGAGGTAGCATCTCCAGAGCTGGAAGACTGAGGCACCACCAGCATTTTAGGGAGCTTTGGAGAAGTAGATTCAAAGAAGCTGATGTCGATATCAGAGGAGTCAATACGAAGCTGAAGTCGGTACGAAGGTAGTCGGTAAAGACGAAGATTTCAATACTGATGGACCTCAAGGTGGACGGATTGAAGCCGATGCAGTAAATAGAGCCGTATTGGAGGCCACCTGATCCTTTAGGCGAAGAGCTTGCTCCCAGCAGTAGGATTTCAGATGAGAGGCTCTGTTCTTCAAAGTTTGTGAAGTGAATTCCTTGCAAATAGAACAGGCTCAGATGTTATGGGCCTCCCGAGGCAGAACAAACACACCGAATGAGCATCAGAAAGTGAATCCTTGCAGCTGCAAGATACGCAAAGTTTAAAAAGTGAAGAAGACATAAGAAGGAGAAAGGGTCCTCACAGTTCTCGTGTGAAAGTAAGAAAAAACAATCCAAGAAGAAGGAATGCTGCTCAGCAGAGGAAGCCTTCCGAGCTGCTGACTGGTCAGCAGACGAAAAGAAACAGAGGACACACTGTTAGCTTGGCAGGACTGAACACGCTCAGTACCGAATAGGGGAGGGGTTCCCACCAAGCTGCTCAACTCTGGAACTTTCCAAAATGCAACTGCGCATATGCAAAGATCCCATTGTGTGAGGCACAGAGACCACAAAGAAGAAAGATTGGTTAATGTGTATTAACAAACTTCTACTTGTTTGTTCTTTTTTTACAATTGGGTCTGGCTGTTCCTGTTAAATTGTGAGAGTCTGGTCACATTTACCACAGTGAACCCACTAAACAACACATTCACTGGTCCATGTAGGGACTGCCTTAAGCCCCATGTACCAGATCAAGGGAAGGATCTTGAGGGGAAAAGGAGCAAGGAGAGTGACAGAAGCCCAGGTTTTGAAAATGTGGGCCAGCCCGAAGGGTGGATCTGTCACAAGGGCCAATAGAACAAAAACAAAGAAACAAATGGAAGATTCAAGTATTAAGCACTAGTGCATTATTTCTATTTTATATATAGCAGGTATGTACTGCAATTAAAAGCCCCTTAACTGCCTGCTTACCATTGCTCCGCTGGCTGTCAGTCCATTTCCAGGTATAATTCAAAATCTTGGTTTTGACCTATAAAGCCCTATATGGCTCAGGTGCAGGTTATCTGAAGGACCACGTTCTCTCATACAAGCCAGCATAGTGTAGTGGTTTGAGCACTGGATTACAACTTTGGAAAACAGGGTTCAAATTCCCATTCAGCCATGAAAACCCATGGGCTGAACTTGGGCAAATCACAGTCTCAGTGTCAGAGGAAGGCAAAGGCAAAGCATATCTGAAAAAGATCATGCCACGAAAATCCTGTAATAAGTTTGCCTTAGAGTCACCATAGGTCAGAAATAACTTTAAGGCACACATTTTCCCCATATGAACTTGCATGTGTTTTGAGATATTATTGTGAGGCCCTTCTCTCTGTCCCATTGTTCTGAGAGATACATCAGGTGGGAATGTGGGAAAGGTCCTTCTTCATGGCTGCTCCCAGGCTCTGGAACTTCAACCTTTGAAGATTAGACTAGCACCCTTCTTGCTGTTTTCCACAGGTACGTGAAGGCATTTCTGTTTCAGCAGGTCTTTGAGGGCTGATTGCTTGCGGTGCACAGGTCTTGCATCCTTTGCTGGATTGACTATTCGTTTTCTTATTAATGATTTTAATGCATTTGATAATCTAATTACTTTTAAAACTGTTCCATCCTATGAGATCTTAGCTTTTAGTTCTAACTACTGTAAGCTACCTTGAGTTCTAGAGCGGGGAAAAAGCAGGATAAAAGCAGCAAAATAATGCATCATGCATGTGCAATGAAAACAAGACTATTAAGGATGCAAAGAAAGACACAAGATGGAACACGAAGGCAAGTGGGGAAAATGTCTAATGTAGCAGCACACAACACCAACAGTGAGAAATCTAGCCTTTAACCATGAAACATTTTATCTGTCTGCACTAGAGACAGGAAATAGTAGAACATTCCATTAACTTCTGAGGTCACCTGTAGGTTTTTGCTCTTCCTAGATTCCATGTCAGCTTGTCATATTTAGCATTATGCTGTAATTGTGCCCAAATTTCTTTGCTTTCCTCCTTACTTATCCTTTTTATCTTGTGCCATTTCTTTTGTTAGCCTTTGAGGATAGACACCTGCTTATAGGATACTTCTATTACCTTAAGAGTCCAAATGCACTGCTGTTATTGGTAATCCAACACTTCTCCTTTTCAAAGCAGACTACAGATATAGCCAGGATGTGAGAACAATACCTTTACAACTAAGAACATGTCTCTTCAGAAGTAGAAATCCTTGAGAAGGGGAGAACAGTTAGTCAGTCCATTTAACACTGTCGACAGTTCATGTATTCCCTTAAAGGGTATGAACAGGTTCCTTACCTGTAACTGTGGTTCTTCGAGTGGTCATCTGTGCCCTCGCACACTAGGAGCTTTCGCGCACGCGTGGTAGCGTTCAGAAGATTCTAGAGCTTAGTAGCTTGGCGGGAACCCGTCCCCCATGCCCGTACTGAGCATGCTCAGCGCGCCGAGCAACGGTCTCTCCTCAGTTCTGTAGTCCACCAAGGGACCTGAGAAAGAGGGGACAGCTGGGCGGGTGTGTGTGAGGGCACAGATGACCACTCGAAGCATCACAGTTAGAGGTAAGCAACCTGTTCTTCTTCTTTGTGGTCCCTATGCCTCACACACTAGGAGACTGTGTAGCTTACCGGTTGGATGGTGAGTCAGGTCCTAGAGAACGGAAGCCAGCACCGCATGTGCAAAACAGGCATCTCTACGGGACCGGTAGTCCAGTCTGTAGTGGGGCAAGAAGTTCGATGGCTGGGACCAGGTCGCCACACGGCAGAGTTCCTGCAGGTCGACTCTGCGCAGGAGGGCTGCAGATGTCGCCACGGTTCTGGTGGAATGAACCCTGAGCAAGGCTGGCGGAGGCTTCTTGGCCAGCTCATACGCCAGCTGGATAGTCTGGGCCACCCACTTTGAAAAATGTTGGGTGGATACTTTGTGGCCTCTTCGACGCCTGCCATAGCACACAAAGAGGTGCGAGGTCTGTCGGAAAGAGGCAGTCCTGTCCTTGTAGAAGGTCAAAGCCCGACGAACATCCAGGGAGTGAAGGGATCGCCCCAAAGGTGTAGTCGGGTCCGGATAGAGGGTTGGCATGATGATGTGTGGGCTGAGGTGGAAGTTAGACACCACCTTCAGCAAGAAAGAGATATCAGGCCGAAGGACCTCCTTGTCTCTATGGAAGACGAGGTATGGCTTGTCAGACCGCAGAGCTCTCAGCTCTCCCACCCATCTGGCTGAGGTGACAGCCACCAAGAAGGCAGTTTTCATGGTGAGCAGCCTGTCATCTACGGTCGCCATGGGCTCGAAGGGTGGTCCCGTCAACTGCGATAGCACCAACAGTAACGACCATGGTGGTAGCGGTGGCGATACCAGTGGATAGAGGTGGTGCAGGCCCTTCATAAACCGCTTTACAGTAGCATCATGGAAGAGAGCTGCTGACGGAGACCGTGGAGGTTGGTATGCCATGATAGTGGCAAGGTAGACCTTCAGTGAAGGGAAGGCTAAGCCCTGGCCCCAGAGATGTCGAAGGAAGTGGAGCACAGTAGGCAGGTTGACAGGCGATACCAGCTCCCGTCGTGCTTCGGCAAAGGTAACAAAGCGCCACCACTTGTAGTGATAGTTGCGGCACGTCCACTCCTTCTTGGCCGCGGTCAAGACGTTACCAATGACGGGATCGTCTAGGGAGAAATCCTCCAGGCATGGAGGGCCAGGAGCGGCAGGTCCGGATGGAGAACGAGACCGTTGGAGTGGGACAGGAGATCCGGTGTCATTGGGAGCCTGAGGAATCGACCGCAGGTGGCCTCGAACAGGGGGCCGAACCAGTGCTGCCTCGGCCAGTACAGGGCTACAAGGACGACGTTGGCTCAGTCCGCAAGAATCTTGGAGACCACGCGACCCTGGAGGGGAAACGGAGGGAACGCGTAGAGGAATCCCTCGTTCCACCTGAACTGGAAGGCATCGCCAATAGAGTCGTGACCCTGAACGGTCCTCGAGCAGTACCGGCGACACTTCGCGTTCTGACTGATTGCGAAGAGGTCGATCGTCATCTTGCCCCAGCGGTCCCGTATCATCCGGAATGCCTCGCTCGAGAGGGACCACTCATTGTGGCAAGAGGTGTCCCTGCTGAGGGGGTTCACTGTGGTGGTGTCCTGCCCGGCTAGGTGCACCGCTACCGGATGGATTCGGAGGAAGACGCACCAGTTCCAGAGGTCGAGGGCTATGTTGAGGAGGGTGGTCAAACGAGCCCCTCCTTGTCTGTTGACATAACAGACTGTCGTTGTGTTGTCCGTCAAGATCAACATGGTACAGCCTGTAACGAGGTGGAGAAACGCCCTCAGAGCTTTCCAGATGGCAAGTAGCTCGAGAGCACTGATGTGGAGGACGGTCTTGTCGATCCACCAGCCCTGGATTTTGAGGCTGCTGCAGTGGGCTACCCATCCGAAAAGGGAGGCATCTGTCATGACCGTGACATGTGGAGTCGGGTTCCCGAAAGAGCATGCCTGACAGGAGACGGTTGTGAGACTGCCACCATTGCAGGGAGCACCGCACCTGCGGAAGCAGTCGGAGGATACGTCTCTGGTCGTCTAGGAGTGGGTCGAAAACTCGGACGAACCAGTGCTGAAGAGGCTGCAAAACGGAGCCTGGACAGGTAGGTCACGGTGGTAGTTGAGGTCATATACCCAAGGAGCTGTTGGATTCTCCTCGCTGTTACCGTCTGGGTACTGAGGACGGTAGATGCAGCCCGAGGAAGCGCCCGTGCGCGGTCCATCGGTAAGTAGGCCTTGGCCGATACCGAGTCCACGTTTGCCCCAATGATGTTGAGAACACTCGCGGGCTCGAGATGGGACTTCTTCGGGTTGACTCAGAGACCGAGGCGGGTCAGGAGGGTCAGTGTCCTGTGGATGTCTGTGAAAAGTTTGCGTCTGCAGGACGCCACCAACAGCCAATCGTCCAGGTAAGGGTAGATGGAGATGGCCTTCGTCCGCAGGAACGACACCACGTGGGCCATGCATTTGGTAAAGACCCTGGGCGCGGTCGAGAGTCCGAATGGTAGCACCCTGTATTGTTAACAGGTGCTGTCAATCGCGAACCGCAGGTATCGTCTGAGCTGCGGGCGAATGGCGATGTGAAAATAAGCATCCCAAAGATCGATCGATGCGAACCAGTCCCCTCGTCAAAGGAAAGGAAGGATCAATGATAGCGTGACCATCTTGAACCTCTTGGGGCGGATATAGTCGTTCACCCCTCTGAGGTCCAGGATAGACCGCAGGGTTCTGTCTGTTTTCGGTACCGTGAAGTACCGGGAGAAGAAGCCGGTGGCGGAGGCCGAGGACGGAAGCTGTTCGATCGCTCCCTTCTGGACAAGGGACTGGATCTCTTCCAGCAGGGCCGGGCTGGAGTAATAGACACCTTGCAGTGGAATATCTTGAAATTCTATGGCATAGCCAAGACAGACGATGGAAAGACCCAAGAGTCTGTGATGACATGACGCCACTCGGCGAGGTGTCTGGCCAGGCCCGGTTGATCTTCGAAGGTTGCTGGCAGGCTGAAGGGTGGTTGCGGTGGTGACCTGCAAAAGCGGTCAAAACCGTGACTTTGTCCTGGACGAAGACTTTTTGGAAGAGGATGGGCATCTTCAGAAGGGCCTTCGTGCCAAGGAGGCAGTGGATTGCGTGGATCGAGGAGACCGCTGTTGGAAGGTGGAGGACGAGGATCTGCGCCATGACGGTCTGGAACCGAAGGACCGGCAAGGCTGGGATAGTTGGTGTATTCCCATCTTTTTGGCGGTCAGCCATGCCTTGACAAGATGATCCATGGCCTCGTCAGTCGTGGCATGGAACAGTCCCTGGCCGTCAAAGGGGAGGTCTTCGATCTTCCTCCGGCTGTCCTCTTGCAACCCGATGATCTCAGCCACGCATACCGTCGAAGGGCGATGGAGCCAACGATAACTCTTGAGGCAACCTCCACAGTGTGCCTCGATGAGATAATCTGCTGATTAGCAAGTGCCACTGCCTTGTTAAAGAACTGGGTGGCACCTGTGCGGCTCTCCTCTGGGAGGTTGGAGAGGATAGGAGAGAACCAGTCAAACAGATTCCGAAGGTAGGCTGCCAGGCGAGCCTGCATATTGGACACCCTGGCAATGAGGGAGGAAGCGGTGTAAAACCTCCTACCGAAGGTGTCCAATCTGTGGCCTTCGCGGTCGGGCGGGGTAGTATGTGCCCTATAGCCTCCTTTAGTCTGGGCCAACTCGACAACAATCGAATTCGGTACCGGGTGGCTGAAGAGAAACTCCGCGTCTCCCTTCTGCGTACGGTATAAGTGCTCCAGCCGATGTGGAATTGGCTGAGCAGAAACTGGCTTGGCCCATGGTTGTTTCAAGGCCTCCATGAGCGCCGGCAGGAAGGGCAACGGTGCCGTGGACAGTGGACATGTGTCCACATAGTGGAAGGCCGGGTTGTCGACCACTGGAGCTGGGTCTGCCACCTTTAGGTCAAGCGCTGTAGCCATACGCAGGATAGTGGAGAATTGCTTCACATCCTCCGGTGCTGACTCGGGTCCCGGTTCTCCGAAGCCCAGAGGGGGTGACTCATGAGATGTCGGTGTAGAGTCCTCTGAGTCAGAGTCAGATTCATAAGACTAGGAAGAGCGAGATGGAGATCCCTCCATGGACCTCTCCCTAGATGGTTTATGAGGAAGAAGGGCCAGGGTAACCACTAGTGTTGCTGTTGTTGCCGGTACCGCTATTGTCGTCGGTACCGTGGTCGAAACTGCAGTCTGGGGTGTCGGTGTCACTGTGATGGGCACCACCGTAGGCCATGCTCGCTGGATTGCCTGCGTAACTGTCGTGGCTGGCACAGTCGCCCATGTCGAGGTGGATTCCAACACCAGGCGAGTTGCAGTCGACATAACCCTGGGAAGAGGTGACGCCGCCCTATAGCGGGGTGTGGGCTCCCTGGATCTCCAGGGTGTGGGCACCCTGGATCTCCTGTGGTGAGGAGAAGGTGATCGGCTGGGCGACCTCCGATACTGGGAGTAGTCTTCGCTTGAGGGCGAGTGGGACCAGCGAGGAAGTGACCAATACCGTCGGTCCCGGTGATACCTATCTCTATAAGATGGCGAATAGGATAGGTACGACCCCAGATACTCGCGCCACTGGTGTTATTAACCGTACCATCCAATATAGGATGCGGAGGTATACCTCGGTTCGGTAGACGGGCAAGAGTGGGTGCTCTCAAGATGCATCTCCCTGTGGCGCGGGAATGGAGGCCTGACTCTCCGCTCAGGAGAGTGAGACTCGCTCCTGCCAGAGGTCGCCCAGTGACTGGGCAAAGTCACTGCCGTGCGGTGACTCGACAGGAATATCGCGAATAGGATAGGTACGACCCCGGATACTCGCGCCACTGGTGTTCTTAACCGTACCATCCAATATAGGATGCGGAGATATACCTCGGTTCGGTAGACGGGCAAGAGTGGGCCCTCTCAAGATGCATCTCCCTGTGGCGCGGCAATGGAGCCTGGCTCTCCGCTCAGGAGAGTGAGACTCGCTCCTGCCAGAGGCCGCCCAGTGACTGGGCAAGTCACCGCCGTGCGGTGACTCGACAGGAATATCGCAGCCATCAAAACGGGCGGTTCTGAGGGCAAGACCTCCATGGTCTGCTCCTCGTCCGACACCTCAAGGACCTCTTGTTGGTCCGACTGCTCACCTGGGTCCCCAGTGAGCTGTGTCAGTGGAGGCGTGAGAAGGCGGGCCACCTTAGCAGGGGAGCGCCTCTTCTCCTTCCTCCTCTTTTTTTCCTCCTTCTCCTTGGTGGCATCCTGGGCAACAGGACATTTCCACTGAGCGGCAGTCAGAGGCTTGGATGACTTAGCAATCTGCGAGCCTGCAGGTGTTTCCTCTGTTGATTTAGCTGCCGCTGACAGCTTCAGAATCCTCGGTAACGAGGAGATGGGCGGTCTCGATGGCAGTACCGAGCCCAATACCGAAGCGGTGGATGGTGTGGCAGCCGCAGACACCGTTGATGGAATAGTCGATGTCTGCCCCAAAGTCGATGACTTGGACATACCGACATGAGCCTCGGGCTGTTCCTTCGCTCTCAAAGACTCCTCCCAGCAATGTGATTTCAGTCTTGAGGAACCATTTCGGAGAGTCTGAGAGGTAAACTCTCGGTAAATAGAACAGGCCCTTACGTTGTGGGTTTCCCCCAAACAATAAAGGCACTCACAGTGAGCGTTGGACAGAGCGACTTTCCTTCCACACGTAATGCAGTTCTTGAAGAGGGCCACATAGACGGGGAAGTCAAGATGAAGAAGAAGAAGTCGAAGAAGCCGGAGAGAAATGGGGGTGAAAGGGGATCAAATACCAGAAATAAGTCCGCTATCCAAAAACTGTTATCCAAAAATCCGTAATCCGAGTCGAAAATCCGTTAATGAATCAGAAGAAAACACCAAGAAAAGAAGCCACTAAGAAGAACCTTCCGTTAGCTAAGGCGGATGAGAAAGAACTGAGGAGAGACCATTGCTCGGCGGGCTGAGCATGCTCAGTAGGGGCATGGGGGAGGGGTTCCCGCCAAGCTACTAAGCTCTAAAATCTTCCGAACGCTACCGCACATGCGCAAAAGCTCCTAGCGTGTGAGGCACAGAGACCACGAAGAAGAATACACATTTTCCTTACTACAATATAACATACCCATATATCTCACAAATGTCAATATTCACCAAGGATTACAACCTTAGGCTAAGGTATTTGGGAGGAAAATCAGCTGAATTATGTAGATGTGCTTCTAAATGCACACAGATTGTAAATGTGAACAGATTATAAGCCTAAGAGCAGCGAACTGTTCTCTTGTTCTTTTATTTGTGAAGCACCCAGTACACTGATGGCGCTATATAAATAAACAATGGTGATGATGAGAATGGAAATGAATTAGCTCTTAACAGGCTTAAAGTGGACTGCTGACATCAAGCATAATTAACATCAAAGTGAGATCCTTCATCTCCATTTTGGTTTCAGAATGCTAAAAATGAAACACCCAGTCTTTGCATTATATAGCTTAAGATGTTTTTTCTTTATTTATGCCTCACTCCATACAAAACTATTAACTGCTTATTTTACTAAAACTTCCGTAAATTTACATTAAGAATAAAAACAATAGAAAAATCTTGTTCTGTTCATTAGTTCTTAAAAAATCTAAGTTTCTGTGCATAACTATTTACAAATATCAATTCAGAATATACCTTTGAGAGCTGCTTCCATAAAATGGACCTGAAAATTAGGTCAGAACCCTTTCTCAAAGAAAGAAGCTTGCCTACACTCATCTTAATGCAACATACTTGACAATATATGAAGAAAACGTGGGCTTAAGGAACATAAAATGGCACTGTCTCACTACTGAGTAGGCATTTATATCATGCACAGAACAATATGGAGAATCACTACTCCCTGCCTATCATATTCCTGGTCAGCGGATAACAGCACATGGTCACTTATGGTGAGGATCTCCTACAAGGCTACAAATGTTTCCAAATTCTTAAAAGTTTGCCAACATTGTCTGACAGTTTTAATCCTCTGAATTACAAACTGGTTATACAGCCATTTGCTGTGTGCATAACAATTAGACAGCCAACCAATTACATGTAATTCAGACTTTATCTTTTATGAAAACTTAGGAGAAATATGGATTATGATAGATAACTGACATTCTCCATTTTTCTGAAGTACTAAATAGAAAGATTTCTGATTTGTCTTCAAGGTTATGCAATTAAAGATGTCCTTTCCTTGAACAATAGCCTTAAGACTGCATACTCATAGCCATGCAGTGTCATAATCTAACATGCGTCCAACTCAAATTCATCATCAGCCAAGTGGTCAATGCCTCTTACTTTGGTGGGTGTGACAGTACAATTTTCCTGTAATAGAATTGGAGAAACAATTAGACAAACCAGTCTGAAACTTCACGTTACTAGTTGTTAATGCAAATATCTGATTAACTTAAAAAATGCAAGGTATTTTCTGACAATTATCACAAGAAAGAAAGTAAAGGATCAATGACATTTAAGACAAAGTTACTTTTCTATTTTCACAATATGTGAGTACTTTCCACTCATTCATTACAAGGAAACCTGGTGTGTCTACTATCCATTAGCCTGTATTTATGACAATTAATTCTTCCTTCCTCTATCTATTGCCTGGTTGCTTAAACAACGTATCACTGCCACTATTGTATCTCATCTTTTCACTACATTCGCTAAGAGCTGATCACTCTCCTGTTTCAGAGCAGTTCCAGGTGAGCCTTTTATCACACAATCACCCTTCCTCATTCATTGTATTTCATGGGGTTTCAGGCATTGTCGTCCTCTACTTTTACTCCTCCCTTGTTTTTCTATCTTTTTACCTTTAGGGTGAAAAAATGAAACAGCTGTACAATGTCCTCCAACTGTTCATGTGAGGTGCCTTCCATCTGAAAATGCCTTCTGACGCTCAAGCACCTACAGCCTCTCCTCCCTTCGTTCACATTGGTAACAATCATAATTCACATTAATGCTTACAACTGCACCATACAATCTCTTTAAACCATTAATCTAGGCTGAAGTTTCCACCTTTTAAAGTTATATGAACTGTATTTCTTGAAATTTTACTTACATTTATTATTAAAGAGTTATTTATTTATACCTCACCTTTCTCCCAGTGTGGGGCAAAAGCTGAACTTTTTACATTTAAGGACAATAAAATAAAAATAAATCACTTGGCTATGTGCCACTTCACTGAAAACAGTTACACTAAATTATGAGCCCAAACTTCTGAACAAGAATAAGGAGGCTACTGTTGGCTCAGTCATCTGAGACCTAATGACAAAGAACACAAAGCCTGGCCATGAAGCACTGCCCCCCACACGATACATCTCACACCTGAAGACAATACTGTGCAGGTCTGTGGGAAGGTGCTGCTTTGCTACCTGTGCTGTTGGGCATGCATGACCTAATGTCCCACTTGATTCTTGCCGGGGTGGCCTTCAACTCTATAGGGCTGAAAGAAAACTGGACAGATCTCTAGTACTCTTGGGCTGACTCGCTTTTAAACCCATCATGGTTAAACACATCATGGTTTCTGCTCAAGCAGAAATGAAAATTTCTCAGTAAAATTTTGAATGACACTAACATACATACGTAAGAAGAATTACTGCTAGTAAACCAACAGCTTGTATGAACTGAAATAAATTTGCAACTTTCAAAGATTCTAATTTACTGAATAAACAACTGTGTAAATTTCACAATCTGCTTACATCATTATCCTGAGAGCTTGCTTGTGACCCAGTAGAATTACTTCCTACGGATTCTGTTTCCATATCACCAAGATCAACAGGTCTACTGCAGAAATAAAACATTCCAAAATATGAAGTCGGTGATGTAGAAAAAATGCTTGAATTGGGGAATAAAGGGAAGAATTAATTATGTGCTTTTGTTTTTCTAAGTATGTATAAATCTTGGTTTCCATTTTACACTAAAATCTCAAAACTGAGCAGTTTCTTTGCAGAAACAATTATGTGATGGGAAATTCTGGATATGAATCATCCACTTCTCTATTCTTAAA
This sequence comes from Iguana delicatissima, assembly GCA_948472985.1. Classification (NCBI taxonomy): domain Eukaryota; kingdom Metazoa; phylum Chordata; class Lepidosauria; order Squamata; family Iguanidae; genus Iguana; species Iguana delicatissima. The sequence goes on along the minus strand of CAOKZL010001953.1, from coordinate 168,437 downwards.
AGAATTGTTTGATATCTACACTTGAAACATCTACTGTATTTAAAAATACCAAAGCAATTTCACCAGTTGTTTATTTGGCAAGACTTCTGTGTAAATGGCCAATGGATGATGTGCTAAGCCATCCACATGACCACACTACTGCTACATCTCTCAGTATGTCATGCAATAAATCTTGACACATAGTTAAAACTGACCATGACCACTGATATATCAACCACATTGCCAGGTAAAACTCACATCTTCCACATCTGTTTAGTAATACATTTCATTTGTTTTTTTAGTTTTACTTCATCCAGTTTCTGGTGCAAACAAGCGCACCAAATATAACAGCTTATCAAGACTTCATAAAGAAATCAACACCAGTATTCCAGTCATATTGTACCTTGGACTGCCACATCTGTGCTTGGATTATGAACTTCTAGAGTTCCAGTGATTTAGTGAGTGTTCCTATTGACATCAATGAACTAAATCCAACTATTAATACCAATTAGAGCAGATTCACTGACTCAATGGAAGTAGGTGTTGATTGTCAAATTGTTCCAATGGATCTGCTCTACTTGGATCTAACAACTGGATTTTGTTTGTCTCAGTGGTTGCTCCCACCCCCTAGAATGCCCTTCGACAAGAGGCTAGGCAGGCCCCCTCCCTGCTCTCCTTTCACCGGCAGGTGAAAACGTTTCTTTTTAAACAAGTTTTTACATAAACCAGGGAGTTTTATTTATTAACTTGTTTTAAATTGAATATTGTTTTAAATGTTTTATGATTTTATAACCTTTTAATGTTTTTAACTGTTTTAAATGTTTTTAATGTGTTGTTTATTGTTGGAAGCCACCTTGTGTCCCACTCCAGGAGAAAGGTGGCCTACAAATTAATTAAATAAATCAATGAATAAATTTGGCCAATTAATAGTGTTTAGTGTCAGCTAGATCACAGCTAGTGTTAATTATAACAGTATTTCAAATTAAGACTTGTGTTTCCCTTCAAGGAATAGATGCCAAAGCCATACAGTGTACTTGAAATATTTTCGAAGGAGGTTATTGCCTATAACAGGTTTTTTTATCTTAACATGGTAGCAAACACTTATCTTTAGCTTTTAAGGCCAAATAATCATCATCTAAAGTTGACCAAACTGTACAATTCAGTTAGCTTGATAATCTTACTCTTCTGTTTTTGAAATTAATATTTAAGGGCCATCTTTACAATACAAGTTAAGCGTACAGAAACACTCCTATGTTAAGTAACAACACTGAATCAGTAGATTATCTTGGTGAAATACAGGACTGGAAATCAAAACACAAAGGGTTTAACCATCCACCAGTTCATGGCTCACAATGTCAAGCCCACTGTGTATGAGTCATATTGTGAAGCAGCAGATATATTCAATCTATTCATTACAAAAACAAGAACCTTTGGCTTCAAACTTGCAGTCTTTAGAGTAAATGTCTAATTTTAAAAAATCTATAATTTATTTCAAATTTATAAAAATTTATAAATTTGAAATACACCTCTTACTTACATTATCTGTGTATCACAGCCTTCTTCAGAAGGAGGATCCCAAAAATGCAATGCAACCTTCCATAGTCTAATTTGTTGGTCCCAGGAACGCCGACTGTATTTCTTAAATTTATTTGGAGTCCTTGGATGGACACCTGGAACTCGAAGACACCTTTAAAAGAAGATTTAAGCCAGTTTAAGTGGTATTTTAAAGTCATATTCAAGAAGAACTGATAATTCCACTTTTAATACAGCCAAAATTTCCCATTTTATTGTTTTATATTTTCTGGATAACCTGTCTAGCAGTTTGAAGGCTCACAAACTAAATAAAGTTTCCAAGTGATTAACATACAGAAGGCTATATAACTATCTCAGCACAATTAAAAATCCTACAAAGGTTTAAAACCACAATGGCCATTAATGAAAAATGGCTACAATTGAAGCAGAATGAAAAAATATCGTCTATTCTCTCATCCAAGTCATTGGTAAAGATGTTGAAAAGCACTGGAATTAGGACACAACCATGTGGCACCCCACTAGTCAGTTAGCCCTACGATGAAGATGAGCAATTGGACTGAACCTTTTGGGTTCAGTCAGTCAACCAATTACAAATCCACCTAACAGGGGCATTGTCTAGCTCACATTTTACTAGTTTGTTTGCAACAGTATCATGAGGTACCCTGTCAAAGGCCTTACTGAAGTCAAAATATGCTACATCTACACCATTCCCTTCATCTATTAAGCTTGCAACTTTATCGAAAAAAGATGCAAGATTAGTCTAGCACGACTTATTTTTGAAAAACTCATGTTGACTTTCAGTGATCATGGCATTCCTTTCAAGCGCTTACAGACTGTCTCTTTAATGATCTGCTCTAGAATCTTTCCTGGTACAGATGTCAGGCTGACTGGGTGGTAATTATCTGGATCCTCTTTATTTCCCTTGTTGAAGATGGGGACAACATTTGCCCTCCTTCAATCTGTTGGGGTTTTTCTCATTCTCCAGGAATTCTCAGATTACTATCAGTGATTCTGAGATAATGTCTGCCAGGTTTTTTTTAAATACCTTTCGATGTAGTTCATCTGGTCATTGAGACCCGAATTCATGCAGACTAGCCAAGTATTCCAGCATTACCATTTTACCTATACTGCACTGCATTTCCTCAATGGCTCCACCTGCTCCATTTTCTCCAGGCCAAGTGCTGTTTCTTTTGGGTGAAGAGTGAGCCAAAGAAGGTGTTGAGTAGTTCTGCCTTTTCTCTGCCCCATTAGCATTTCACCATCCTCTCCATGCAGAGGTCCTACCATTTCCATGTTCTGCCTTTTGTTACAGACATAACCAAAACACTGCTCTAACAAGCCTCATTCTGCGCTTTAGCTTTTCTATCTGTCTCAATACTTTTTCTGTGTCTACACTTGCTATTTGTCAAAATTCCTCTTTGGCAGTTTCCCTTTTTCCATTTCTTGTTTACGTCCCTTTTAAATCTTGGCTCAATTGAAAGTTCTTTAGACATCCATCCTGGATTCTTTAGACCCCTCCCATTTTTCCTTCTCATTGTAATTGTTTGAAATTGTGCTTTCAATCTACTTTTAAGAAACTACCACCCATCATGAACTCTCTTCTCTTTTAATATACCTGGCCGTGAAATCACTCCCATTATGCCCCTAAGTTTACTGAAATCAGATAGTCTTGAATGCATGCCTGACTATGCCTGGCCTCCCCTTTCCACTGGGTAATAAACTCCAGAACATGCTCACTTCCACCTAAGGATCCTGCCACTTCCACTTCATTAAGCAGGTCATCATTGTTGGTTAGGATCAGATCTAAAATAGCTGTACCCCATGTGGCCTCTTCCACATTCTGGACAATGAAATCGTCTGCAAGGCAAGTGAGGAATATGTTGGACTTGAGGTAGTTTAACTTTCCAAAAATATCCGGATAGTTGAAATCTTTTATTGTTTCTACATTTCTCCTTTCTGAATGTTTTGTCATCTGTTCCAGGAAGACATCATCCAAGTTCTCAGTCTGGCTTGGGGTCTGTACTAGACCCCCACAATGACATCACTGTTGTTTCTCTCCACTTAATTTCCACCCAAGGCCCTCAACACAGCTTCCAGGATTTAAGAAATCTCTTCACAGGGTGTGTAAACATCCTTGACATATAATGCTGTTCCTCCTCCTTTCCTGTTTGGTCTGTTTATCTGAAATAGATTATACCCCTCTATTGCTACAGTCCAATCATGAGACTCATCCTACCAGGTTTCACTGATGCCTATTACTGTATTTACTGGCGTATAAGACTCACTTTTTTTCCAGAAAAATACTGTTTGAAAATGGGGTGCGTCTTATATGCCAGTGTATTTTATATGTCAGCAAACAGTATTTGCTGGCATATAAATGGGGTGCGTCTTATACGCTGGTGCATCTTATACGCCGGCAAATATGGTATATTATATTTGCTTTGCTATACTACAAGCCCAAATTCATCCTGTTTATTTCCCATCTTCTGTCCATTAGTGTGGAAACATAACGGTTGGTGATTTTTTTTTTTTTTGCCTCCCACTGTTGGGTTCCTATTTCATTCTCCCTGTTCATCTCACAACATTCAGGGTATAATCTCCAGCACTTGATGAACTCTTTCCCTCAAAAATATTGTCTCCCTCCCCCAATCGCAGTTTAAAGCCCTCCATCACTTGCCAGAAGTCCATCTTTATGAAACCACAGACCATGGTCCAAGAAGCCAAACCATTCCAAGTGGCACCATCTCCAAAGCCACTTGTTCACTCCCATTATTTTTTTCTCCCTTCATGAGCCATATCCTTCAACTGGGAGTAGAGAAGAAATGACAACCTGAGCATCAAGGTCCTTCAGCTTCCTACTCAGAGCCTCGTAATCCCTTACACTTCTGAAGGCTGTGCCTTGCATTGTCACTGGTTCCAACGTGGACCAAAAGGAACGGGTAACAGTCAATGGGCTTGACTAGTTTATACAGCCGCTGTGTTGCATCTCTGCCCCACAGAGACAATATATCTCTCAAGCCATCCTGTCAGGCCCACAAATCACTTTCTGTCTCCCTCGGCAGGAAGTCCCCTACCACCAGCACATATTGTCTTTGGGGACTATTAGAGCCAATCCATGTGCTAAATAGCCAAGGATTCAGCACATTCTCTGACGACTGACACTGTTGCTCTTGTTCCTCTTCCTCATCATTACTAAGTAAAGAACGCTGAATCGATCCTGTAGCTCCAAACTAACAGAAAGGTCCCTGGTCTTTCTACTTCTCTGTGTCACATTCTTCTACTTCCTACATTTGGGAACTGACCTCCTCCTCAGAGACGTCCTCTGTGTGTTCTTCATTCAGTACTGCTCTGTGCTGTCCAAGGAAACTTCAGGCTCCCTAATATACCGAAGACTGCTGAAGATGGGCCTCAAGTTGCTGGACCTTCTTTCCCAACATGGCAACCAACTTGTACTTGCTGCAGGTGTAGCTGCCCATATCCTCTAGCAAAAACACACACCTATCACAGCTGTTGCACTTAACTGCAGCAACTCCCTCACCAAACATATTCAGTGATCTATAGGAGGTACTGAAACAGAACTCTGTGCCTCTGCCGCAAAATGCCCATGAGAAATGCCTGTTGGCCTTGCTGCCTATTAACCGAACTCCTGTTCACCGAGCTCCAAGGACTGGGGCTTCAGTACTTCAGTGGGAGACCACCAATGAATACCAGGTACTGTAGGCTATATTTCAGAGGAAGGGACCTCTGAATGTGCCTTGCCTAAGAAAACCCTATGAAATTCATAGGGTCACCATAAGTTGACAAGCACATTAGTTGACAAATTCACATTCACGGATACACAGGAAACTCACTGCAGGATTTTCTTGACAAGATTTGTTCAGAGGGAATTTGCCTCTGAGACTGAGGAGCGCAACTTGCCTAAGGTCACCCAGTGGGTTTCCACTGCTGAGTGGGGATCTGAACCCTGGTATCCAAAGTCACAGTCCAGTGCTCAAATCACTAAACCACACTGGCTGTCAAAGATAATCTACATACTACTTAAGCCAAATAAACAACTTACCTTGGAACTTCTCGAATGTATCTGTCATATGCCAGTGTATTTTTTCCATAATTTATTTGTTTCTGTCTCCTCATGAGAACAGTCTCATCAGTCTCAAGTTCTACTGTTGTTGTAGACCCCTTTGAATCAGAACTGAGAAGACAGTATGCTTATTTTCAATTTTAAACTTTCATTTATAGGTTAACATCACAACACAGGCACAAGCATGACTTGCAACAGAATGCTGCACGCCAATGCAGTAGTGTTCCTGTTCAATTTTCCAGCCAGCCCATACAGGAAATTTTTAATGCTATTTAGGGATTTCAGAGCACACTCTTTTTCATTTTCCCACACTCCTTAAACCTCCTCCTTTCCCTGGGTTACACACTCAGGGCTCTGTTACCCAGGCTCTAATATCAGTCTCTAAATTAGATTACTATCATGCATGATACTATCATGTATCACAAGGCTCTTTTACAACCGAAAACTACAGTTAGTTCAAAACAGTGCCACACAATTATTAATGATGATAATATTACACTGGTGCTTTTACCTTCTACTTCACAGCTCAGCTCCAGGTACTGGTTTACATATTTAAAGTGCATTACAGGATAGGATCTGGGTACTCAACATTTGCCTATCTGTGCTTTTAAGCAGACAGCCTTCCCTGTGTGTTTCTTCAGCATTCTAGGTATAAAGGGTGACTAAAAGAAAGACCAATCAGCTGTGTTAGCAGTGTAGAGAAATCCTTTCTCTTTTCTTTTCCTTTATTTTATTCATTGGATTGTAAAAGTAAGATTGTTTTGGATTAGTTTGTGAACTATGTTTTTGACTAGTTCAGTGAATGTAATTTTTAAATATTTTTCATCTCCCAATTTTACAAGTCACCATGAAACAATTTTGAAGAGCAGGTTTAAACTGATGATTATAAAGGATACAGGTTTAAAGCATGACTCAGGAAAGAATCAAGAGGATGAAAGAAGGAAAAGCTCTTTTCTAGCCAGCCTGTAGATGTACAATACTGTTAATGCAAAATCACAGCAACCTCGAGCCCTTTACCAGGAGATAATCACAAAATTAAATAAAAATAACATCACAAATTTCAGATATTCAAAACAAGCAGTTTATCAACTCTGTACAGTAGTGGTTCTTAATCCCTGTAAATATCATTTGTTGCCATGGTCCCTCAAAACTTAACTCAAAATTTAAATAATAAAATTATTTATTTAATAAAGGCTTTGGCAACTAGGATTCAAATTCCCACTGAGGCATTGGGTGCCCTTGGGCAGGTCAAATTCTCTTAGCTTCAGAGGAAAGCAGGCAAATCCCCTCTGAACAAATTTTGTCAGACTTGCAGGCACACAAAAACAGAGTGCTACTGACAGGGGGAGGTTCTTTCTAGTCATCATGTCTCCCCTTTGGAAACTGACTTATGGACACCCTAAAGCAAACCTACCATGATGGTTTTCTTGGCAGATTTATTACCTTTGCCCTTCTCTGAGGGTGACAGGACATGACTTGCCTGAGGTCACCAGTGGGTTTCCATGGACAAGTAGAGATTTAAACCCTGGTCTACAGAGCCATAGTTTGGCCGCATGCACATGCCTGCTGCTGTGTCCCTTTTGTCAGGGAAGCAGCAGCATGGGTGTGGGCTCTGAAACTGCTCCTTCATTTGCAAACAAGGGAACAGTTTAGGCACATACGCATACCTGTCACCATGTCCCTCTGTGCCCGCACCCCCTGCTGCTACATCCCTGATGAAAGGGACACAACAGCAGGCACATTTCTAAACTGCTTGCTTATTTGCAAATGACACCTGCACCCCTCTTCTGCATCCCTGCTGCTGCTGTTGGTAGTGTCCAGGAGCAGGACTCCGTGGACTCCCTGCAAGGGCTCCACAGACCTCAGGTCAAGAACCACTGCTGTACAGAATATGTTCTGCTCTTACCTTCCAGTAGACAGCTTTCGCTCTCTTCCAAATTCATTTATCAAGAGTTTTCTTTTGTATCTACAATATATGCATTTATTTTAACACAGTTATTTCCAGTTCTTTTGATACCATAATCTGTAATTTTATATTAATTTCTACTGTCATACAAATAAGGATAAAGAAAATAATAACCTGACATTCAAGCTCATGTTAATCAATATTCGGCTACTACACAGTTGAGCAGGCTTATTCATTATTAATATAAACACAACAGTTATCACAATTGATAAAATTGCTCTCAAAGATCATTACTCCTGGCATAATCACAAGTCAGCCTAAAGCTACACTGCTATCAGAGCAACTACAGCAGAAGCCTACCCCAAATACTATCCAGTTTGGCCTTAACAGTTTCAAGTCAAATATCCTACCCTTGAAGCAATCTGCCAATATTAAAATAATGCTGTCACTGAACAGATGATGCCAGTCTAATCATATTTGTGCAAAGGCACAAGGAATCATTGCTAGGCACAAATCCCAAGCCTAGCTACAAGTCACATGGTCCAACTGAAGTACTGGCATACATCGAACACTTGCTATCCTGAGAAATAAACAGGCTGCCATACTAGACCAGGAAATGTAACACCTTTCACCAGCACTGAAAGCCCAATGTCAGCTAACATGCAACATTTTAAAGTTTACATTTATAAGGGCAATTCTCACAGGTTAGAATATAGGTAATCAAAAACCACCCAGTAGACAGTGGAACAATTTCAAACAGAAAAAGGTGCTGAACCCTTTTACCTAATGCTTTACTCCCAATCTGTTCCATTTTTCCTCGATAAGATTAGTTCCTTATCAGAACATACAATCAAGCTAAAAATAGCTTTAAAAATTAAGACAGATTATCATGAAGTAATCTCCATCTTACCATCTCCCACATTTCCCCCTAAGCTTAAGACTCAAAATTCTTCCCACATTAGGTGAGAATCTGGTAAATACCAACACCATTTTTAAGTACTGATATAATAATATAGGTTTTTATATTAAAAACTGGATCTAATATTTAACCAATTACACAATTTTGACTTTGCTATTTTCTCTGCAGTGTACTCTCCTCTGTTTTCCTGCACTAACTTGATGAGCCCATGTCCAAGGCAGGAGTGAGCCAAATGTGGCCCACAGGTTGCAAGTGGCCCCCCAGGCTGCTTTTGTGTGCCAAGCGGTCAAAAATATATTTTTCTCCAGATTGCCCCTAAATGCACTCTAGGGGGTATGGAGGACACTCCCACCATGTTTGTGGGCCCCCTGGGCCCCCTAAGGGTCAAAAACAATTTCTGCAACCTTTATTTAAAAACATTTTTTGCTCCAAAATTTCTACTAGGGGTGTGAGATGTATTTCCCTATTTTGCATTCTCTCTGGGCCAATTTAGACCCATGAAAGGTCTTTTCTAAACTCCCAAACACATCAAAAATCTCCCATACCCCCTAGAGACACTGGGATTTTTGGGGGTGGCAGGAGCAGGTGCAGCCCTCCAAGATCTTCTTGGGGGCTAATGCAGCCTCCCAATATTCCACAGTTGCCTCTCCCTGGTTTAAGGAAAGAGACTTCCTTCTTCTACTCTGGATCTACTCAATCCATCTTTTCATGTGTGGAATATGAAAGCTAGGCTCTGAAGGAGGGCAAGCAACGTATTATGCAACAGATTATTTGGGGTCTTAATCATCTGGCTCTGAATGGCTGAGAAGCTTATCTGTATCAGAAGCTAAGTACATTCAGGGATTCAAAGTCAGAACTAACTTTTAGGTTAACACTCATTGTGAAACAGTGATGTCTGCTTCAATCTCATTGTCATAACATTATGACAAATGCCGTTTCAGTGTATTATCTGCACAACAAAGAAAAAAAATCCATCACAAACCCATGCAAGATAAAACTGAACAAAAGCAAACAGCTTCCCTAGGCCATTTCCCACTGCTGTTGTTCCACTGGACTGACTCAGACAGAACTTCCATTATACTCTTGGCTGCTCTATCAGCTTTACAAAACATAGTGCAATCAACTATTTTTTAAGATGCAACATCATATTGAAAGGAACAAGCTATAGAAAATACTGGAAGCTATTCTGGGTTATATAAACCAAGCAAGAAGCAGCAATACAGTATTCTTGACTCACTATCAAAAGGAATAAACCACAGTATTCTACTCACCAACAAAAGGAATAAACCACAGTATTCTACAGAATTGCCTGTAGCATTCAAATATGAAAGTTTTAGATTTTGCCATATCTGCAGCAGCAAGCAGCTAGCAGTGGCTTCTAGCACTCCTACCAAGATTTTAAAAATGAATTACACCACCCATACCTTGCCATTTCTTTATTAACATTAGTCCTCATTTCATCTTCTTCAACTGCAGTTCCCCAGTCTGAACACCTTGAACGGGGTTTATGTCCTTCTGGTGTTGTGAAACTGTAAACCAAGTCCCAATTAAAACAGAATAATATCTGTATTACAATATGTATCTTGCACTAATAACCCTACACGTAGCTTGTCCTAACAACTCTACAAATTAAATTACATAATTCAAGTGTAGTTTATGTATTAGAAGCAAAATTACTGTATGATCCTCTAACTGAAGCAATATCTATTATCCTAAGACAATAAAACATTTGCCATATATACTCATCACATCAACCTCATGTATAAGCCAAAGGGAGGTTTTGGGGCCAAAGTTGTGGATTTTTATATGATCCATGGATAAGTTGAGGGTCATTCTGCAGGGAGGGGAAAGCTCCAGCACACTATAAGGGACCAGCCACTCTAACTACCACTGTCACCATTTTCCCACCCAGGAATTCAAAAAGGCCTTTTGCCAAGAGAAAGGGATGGTTACTTTTTTGATAAAGAGTTAATATTGTACCTTAACTTTTTTGAATAAAGGAGTCATAACCTTCTGAGTAGAGTGGCAAAAGGAAAGAGCTTAATCCGTCCTGACAGAACCTAAAAGAAGCACCAACTCCCTCTACTCCAGTGGTTCTCAATCTGTGGGTCCCCAGATGCTTGTGGACTTCAGCTCCCAGAAGCCCCAGCCACTATGGTCAATGCTCAGGGCTTCTGGGAGCTGAAGTCCACAAACATCTGGGGACCCACAGGTTGAGAACCACTGCTCTACTCTCTCAGCACTCCTTTGAGACGAAGTGCCATTTTCCCATATAGGCATTCACAAAGACCAGAAGTGGTACTGCAGCAGAGAGAATAGTGGGGTTGGTGCTTTTTGTAGGTTCTCCTGGGATGGACTAAGCTTTCGGCTTTTGCCACTCTACTCAGAGAAGGGGATGTTTCCTTTTTTGGTAAGAACTAAAGTACTATACTTATACTGACCCATGTATAAGTTGACTCAGCTTCCTTGGGCCAATTTTTTACTAAAATTTTTAGACATGGATGAATAATACTGCATAATTATCAATCCTCCATTTCATCTTAGAGTTATGAAGCTTCAAACAGTAGTATGCAACTGTGCTTCAGTATAACATATTTTGGAAATATGCCCCTACCTATCTTGTCTGCTGTCTAACAATCGGAATGTATCAGCATCAGCAGCATCAGTGGGCAAGCTTGAATCATACGTGCTTCTGTGATTTCCATCTGCACCACGCTTCCTTCCATGAGTCCAATGAGCTGGTCTGTGAGGAAACAATCAGAAAGTGAAAAATGTGAAGTGACAACCACAATGTTATGTTTCTTTTTCGGTATTCTTTAAAAGGTGAACTCCATATCTAAAGCATATCTCTCAACAGTATATGGCACCCAATTGTACATGACAGTCACCAGAGACATGAATGGAGCCATTTCCTATCTCTCTGCTTCCTCTCTCACTGTCACAAGTTCTCTCATCCTGAATCCTTCAGAGAATGGGGGAAAAAAGATGCTTTCAAGTATACACAGTCAGCCCTCCACATTGATGAGTTTAACATTAATGGATTTGATTATTTGTGAATTTCTCCAACTCTGCTCCTCTCATCAAGCACTTCTTTTCTACGCAAACTTTCCCTCTTTGCAGTTTCAATCAGGCTGTGCAGCCCCTTAAAACCCCGTCTCTGTTCCTCTTTCTCCACCACTACCACCAGGCACTGGCTGTGATGCAGCAATTAAAAAAACTCAATGTGATTCTAGGCTGCATCAACAGGAATATAGTGTGTAGGTCAAAAGAAGTAACAGCACCACTCTTTTCTGTTTTAGTCAGACTCCACCTTGAATACTGTGTTCAGTTCTGGGTACCATAGTTCAAGAATACTGACAAGCTGAAACATATCCAGAGGAAGGTAATCAAAATGGTAAACCATGGTAAACCTGGAAACCATGCCCTGTTAGGAGCAGCTTAGGGAACTGGGTATGTTTAGCCTGCAGAGGAAAAGATTAAGAGGTGACATGACAGCTATAATTAAATATAGTGGAGCAAGCTTGTTTTCTGCTGCTCCAGAGACTAGGACTAGGACATGGTGCAATGGTTTCAAAAGTCAGGAAAAGAGATTCCATCTAAATATTAGGAAGAAATTCCTGATGGTGAGAGCAGTTTAACTGCCATGCCATGCCATGGTGGCATCTCCATTGGAGGCTTTTAAACAGAAGTTGGATGGCCATCTGTCAGGAATGCTTTGATTGGGTATTCTGACATGGTAGGGAGCTTGACTCAATGGCCCTTGCAGTCTCTTCTGGCTCTATGATTCTATGGCAGGCTAAGGACAGCCTGCATCCTGGATTCTCAGTACCACAAATCCTCTCTTAATGCCTCCCAACATCTAATGAAGGAAGTGATAGGGTTACAAGCTTGATAGATGAACGGAGTGCTGTAGACGTAGCATATCTTAACTTCAGTAAGGCCTTTGACAAAGTTCCCCATGACATTCTTGCAAAGAAGCTAGCAAAATGCAGGCTGGATATTGCTACTATTAGGTGGATTGGTAATTGGTTGACCAACCGAACCCAAAGGATGCTCACCAATGGCTGCATTTCATCCTGGAGAGAAGTGACTAGTGGAGTGCCACTGGGTTCTGTCCTGGGCCCAGTGCTATTCGACATCTTCATCAATGACTCGGATGAAGGAGTGGAGGGCATGCTCATCAAATTTGCAGATGACACCAAATTGGGAGGGGTTGCTAGTACCCCAGAGGATAAGATCGAATTTCAAAATGACTTTGACAGATTGGAGAGCTGGGCAAAAGCTAACAAAGTGAGTTTCAACAGACAGAAATGTCAAGTCCTACACTTGGGCAGAAAAAATGGAATGCACAAATATAGGATGGGGGACATGTGGCTGGATAGCAGTACATGTGAAAGGGATCTAGGAGTCTTGGTAGATCACAAGCTGAACATGAGTCAATAGTGTGATGACGCAGCCAAGAAAGCCAACGTGATTCTTAGTTGCATCAATAGGAGTGTGGTGTCTAGATCAAGGGAGGTAATGGTACCACTCTATAGTGCACTGGTTAAGCCTCATTTGGAATACTGTGTCCAGTCTTGGGTACCTCAATTCAAGACGGATATCGACAAGCTGGAGCGTGTCCAGAAGAGGGCGACCAAAATGGTGAAGGGTCTGGAAGTCATGCCCTATGAGGAATGGCTTGGGGAGCTGAGTATGTTTAGACTGCAGAAGCGAAGGTTAAGAGGGGACATGATAGCCATGTTTAAATATTTGAAGGGATGTCATGTTGAGGAGGGAGCAGGCTTGTTTTCCGCTGCTCCAGAGACTAGGACAAGGAGCAATGGATTCAAGCTGCAGGAAAGGAGATTCCACTTGAACCTCAGGAAGAACTTCCTAACGGTCAGAGCTGTCCGGCAGCAGAATATGCTGCCTCAGAATGTGGTAGTCTCTCTTTCTTTGGAGGTTTTTGAGCAGAAGCTGGATGGCCATCTATTGGGAATACTTTGATGGATGTTCCTCCACAGTAGGGGGTTGGACTGGATGGCCCCTGTGGTCTCTTCCAACTGTATGATTCTAAGTATAAAGCCATCATACAAACCCATTCCTTTTCCCTCTCCGTTCTCTTACCGGGCATGGATCCTGGTTGCCCACTCTCCAACCATGCCTCATCTCCCCCCTGTACACACATTTTGATATTTGCCATTTTCCCACTTTTGCAGAGGTCCTGAACTCCTAACCCGGATAATGTGGAAGACTAACTGTAATCACCAAAATTAACTCACTGAGTGAATTTAGGGCAATCACTACCTTATAGGATGCTGCAAGAGATAAGAAAAGCTTGTCAATGTATATCACCATCAACAATGTAAAAGAACGAGAAAAATATAAGATGCAAATTATATATTGAGTTTAATACTACCTAAAACAATACCAAGAACAACAACAAGGTAATGTGGAACTTACAGCCTTTTTGACAGCTTTTTTTATAGATAAGTTTTTACAATACTATTTAAGAAGTTTTCTGTTAAAAAAAATGTATAGTCCATCCTCCATTTTTGTGGGTTCAGCATTTGCCTATTTGCTTATTCACAAGGTATTGTATTTACCAAAAAAAAAAATCTTTCTATATTTGCCCTTGCTACAGAAAAAACATGGTGTTTCTAGGAACCTCTATGTCCTCCAGCGTGATTCTATAGTCCACTTCTGCCAGAAGTGATCATGGAGTCACACTGGAGGACCTACATATTCCTACATGACACTTCTCTAGGCACTGCTAGGTCTTCCAGCATGACTCTGTGGTCCACATCCACTGAAAGTTGACCACAGAATCACACTGGAAGACTCAGAGATTCCTAGAGAGGCATCCGCAACAACAACAAAAAAGAGCATTCATAGTTACTATTTTTATTTGTAGTTTTCCACTTTCATGGGGTCTTGCACACCAAACCCCCACAAAAGGGGAGGGCTGACCGTATGATGGATTACTGTTGTGTGAGTCTACTTTGGGAAAAAGGCCTTAATTTTTCTATTTCTCAACTCTCTTGATTTTTCTATTTTGCATATTGCATTCTGTTGTTTTTTCTTACTCATCTTCACATTTATATCCTGCCTTTCGTTCAACAAGCTCAATATTGCATATGTATGTGGCTCTTCATCTCCCTGCTTTTATCCTAACAACAACCCTGTGAGGTAAGTCATATTTAAAGAGAATGACTGGCCCAAGATGAGCTGGGTGGACTTAAACCAGGACCTCCGAAGTCCCAGCCCAGCATTCTAACCACATCACACCATTCCTGCTCCCCTACATTACACATAGTTCTCTCTTGCACTAGAGTTCAACCAGATTCACTAAAAGTATTTATGCTGCATGTATTTTAACTTTTTTAAATTGTTCATCTGTTTAATGCACTTGCAGAATGTTTATTTTACTATTTTAAATTGTTACTCTAATTTTAAATTGCTTTATTTTATTGTAAGCTACCTCAAATTGTTAAACATCTGAAATATATAAATTTATAATAATGGAAAAAAGGTTCACAAAAAGATGACATACCAAGTAGGGCAATTCCATCAATCCTGAAGAAAGACTACTGTACTTGCTTTTTGTCCTCCTTTCTCTACATCCCTTTTTACTTCTGCAACAGACCCTTTCGGATGGTTAACCTATAAACAAGTTTTCTTTCACCACGTGTAATTTTTATTTTTGTCTGAATACATGGACAAAAACGCTTTCAATATTTAAAATACGGAAAAACATATGAATTTACAGTACTCACTGGAATGCCTCAGGGCCCACCCTATTCCAAGAATCGTAATGGGCGACTCTTCAGGAAAAGGCCTGTTCTAGAGCAGCCACCCAGTTATGGCTTCTCCTCACAGTCCATCCGGCCCTTCCTTTCTAAAGGGGGCTTTCTACTCGCCCTGGCCTTTTATTCCCCCTCAGC
Source organism: Iguana delicatissima (assembly GCA_948472985.1). NCBI lineage: Eukaryota > Metazoa > Chordata > Lepidosauria > Squamata > Iguanidae > Iguana > Iguana delicatissima. Next base: position 153,093 of record CAOKZL010001953.1, on the reverse strand, counting down.
TTTACCCGTTTTTTGAAAAAGTTGTTCTATGCTTGATCTATTTAATATTTTTAGATTGCTTCTTGGGGTAACCGATGTTTTTTGCGCCTTTTCAATTCCTTTATTGTACTGTTTTTTGTTTAACTTCCATGTATTTTTTTTTCTGGGCTGTCTCCTGTTCTCAGTGCAAATAGCTCTGCGATAAATTAGCTACTGCGTACGTTTTTGGGAGTCAATATTAAAACATATAACACACCATCCCGCCCGTCCCGCGCTCTCTCTCGCTCGGCCCGCTGAAACAAAGCGCGGCCCTCGGTACACACCAGCCCAGAAACGGCGCCCCGGACTGGATGGCGGCGACCTGAAGCGGCCACCGTTTCTCACAAGGAGGAGGACGACGACACGCACCTGCTGTAAGCGCGGCCGCCGAGAGGGCTCCGCTGGCGAAACGACATGATGGCTGGCTTTCTTCGGAAGACAAAAGACGACACACTTCCAGAACAACCTCCCACCGCTTCACAGTCTCACCCGCGCCGCAGAAGTTAAAAGGCGTTTCCGCGGCCAGCCCCGAGATTCCCCGGCGCGCGCGAGGGCGCCAGACCAAAGTGGCCACTACCGCGGGAGGATGTTGGTTACAAGTAGGGGAAACATACTCCCAGACTTACTCCCTTCCAATCAAACACAGCGGCCCAAACCTTACAATCGGGCGTTATCTCACATTTCTAACTGAACGGGGCGAAGACTCTGAGTTACCTCTTTCTCCCTTACCTTGTCCTAATAATGTTCACCTATGACGGGTCTGCCAGTGGATTGCTCCAAGCCTCGGAACCCCTCCCCTCCCTGTCTAATGCGCGCGCTGCTTCTGCCCGTTTTGATAGCGCCGGCTGTTTCCGCGAAATCCCATTGGCGGGAAAGTCTGAAATACTCAGGGAAACTGAAGAATGAACCGGGTTAATATATTGGAGAGCAAAAAGCGGATAGGAGAGGCCACTAATTATATACTGATTTATTTGTGGACATATTGGAGAACCAATAAATACGTAGACACGTTTATGTGTATGCGTGTATGGATAAATACGGAAAGAGCCAGCATGGTGTAGTGGGCGTTGGACTACAAGGCCGGAGACCCCTGAGTGACCTTGGGAGCATCACGCACACTCTCAGCCCCAGAAAACCCCCATGATAAGTTTCACCTTAGGGTCGCCATAAGTCCGAAACGACTTGAACGCACACAACAACCACAATAAATGCAGATTCTGAAGTAGCAGTAGTAGGATGAACGGTTTCATGGAAAAGAGAGAATTGGTATGAAGAGAAGCTGTGGAAGACGAGTTACAGCCAGCCTATGAAGGGAGCGGGGGTAGCCTGTAAAAAGGGTTGGTTAGGGCAGTGGGAGACAGGGTGAAGAGCTGAATACGGCTTTGAGAGCTGTGAACGAGGAAGGAGTTCAGAGAAGTCATGTTTAACCTAATTGTTATATAATATTTACTGTTTTTCTTTTTGACAACTGTGTCTCTTTGCATTCAAGAACTGAAAAGGAAGACTAGTCACACGTTACACTGAAGTCACTGACTAACACTTATCCAGTGTTTAGGTCCTCTTGAGGCCAAAGAACCAGATCCAAGGATGTTAAGGGGGAAAGGGCAAATTGTTAAAACTATTAAAATAGTTTAAAATATATGTTTAACGAGCAGTTAAAAGTGCTCTTAAAACCACTTTCCTTAAAAACTTCCAGTTCCAAAACCCTGTCTGAATAAAAAAGCCTTTGCCTTAGGGAGTTTCAGAGCCTGGCATCACATGTGGGGAGGAGAAGACAGTAAAAAGAGGCTTGAAGAAGGCTTGGGCTAGCCCAGGGCACAGACAGTCCAGGCTTGCTTTTCTTTTCTCGCTCACTGGAGTACCAGCTCTATTAATCTTATTATACCTTGGTTCCATCCCCCACACTTATTCACCACCCTGCTTTCCCTAAAACCCACAACCTTAGTGAATGAACGGCAAAGCTTAGTAATGGTTGTTCAAAAAGTAATGGATAACCTGTGATAGCATGTTCTTAAAAATAAAACTGAAGAAAATACTCTGATGAGGCAGAACTTCTTAAAAAATAGAATGAAAACTTTATTAAAATAACAAGGGAAAAGGTATTGTGGATTCAAGCATAAACAAAATAACAATTCCTTAAAAATGTTCAACTAATTTCTTTAAACACCACAGTGTTCACCAACAGAACTTTCACACACACCCCTTTGGCTCTCCCAGCGCAAAGGTCTGTTTGCCCACTCAGGGTTCCACTTTGCAACCTTTTCATAAGTGGTTTGGTTTCTTCTCTGCCATCACACTAGGCCACTGAGAAGGTAACCCTCTCCCAGAAAACCCTCTTTTTGGTTAACTGGAGCCCTGAAGTAGAGTTTTCTCTATGATTCTCACTGAAGAAACCTAGATCCTAAATCACGCTCCCAGTATATATACTTTCTGCTGTCTCACCCACAGCTCCACCCTCTTGCTAAGGCTGTTCCCCCCTCCCCAGACAGAGAGCCAATCTGATTATACCACCCTCTGTTACTAGGCTGCTCTGCTAGCCACACCCCCAGGCTCTGTCACGCCTGGGACAGCTACCAACCATAATTGAAATGAAGGTGGAACTGAACAAGGGACCTTTCCTGAGGATCTTAGGACCTGAGCAGGCTCGTATGGGCAGATATGGTCTGTCAGATAGCCTGCACCTGAACTATTCTGGGCTTTATAGGTCATAACCAACACTTCTAATTATGCTCCGAAAGAGACCACCAGCTAGGGGAGCTCTAGGAGCAGGGCAGTTGTATGCTCTCTGTATCCAGTGCCAGTTAACATTCTGGTTGCAGCTGTGGCTGTACCAACTGAAGACTCCTCAAAAGTGGCCCCACATTGACTGCCTTATGAGAATCCAGTCAGGATGTAACTAAGGCATATGTCACCATGGCTAGACCAAGCATCTGCAGGAACAGACATAATTGATGCACTAGATTAAATGTTCAAAAGCACAAGAAACCTGCACCTCAGGTTCAAAGCTAAGCCTGGAGGTACACTAAAACTGCAAACCTGTTTCTTCAGAAGGAGTATAACCCTATCCAGCATAGGCTACATCTCTATTCCGTGGGTTTTTGACTAACAAGCAGTACAGTCATTCCTCCACTTTCTCTAGGGTTAGGGGCACAGGGCCCCCGTGGAAGTGAAAAAAATGTGAATAACTCTAGGCCCTCCCAAAATATATTTAACACACACAAAAGAAGTATGGTGACCATATTTAACCCACCATGGATCCCTTTGAGGCCTCAGGGTTCCTTCACAAGGCAGGAGCGGGTGGCTGGTAGGGCTTACTGCCACCTCCACTGCTGCTCCACATCATTTTTAATAGGGACGTACAAGCCTCCTTCACAGTTTCGCTCTCTCACAGGGCTTGCAGTCCCTATTAAAAATGGCATAGGGAGGCAGCAGAGGTGATGGCAAATAATACGTGAATAATCAAATCTGCAAAAGTGAAACCTGCAAATGTGAAGGGCTGACTGTGCTTCTGGATTGAGCCTCAATTTGTTTTGCCTCCATTACTCATCTACTCTACCCATGGACCATCAAGTCCAACCCCCTGCCCAGAGTAGGATTTCCAGCTAAAGCATCCCCAGCAAAGAACTGTCTAGCCTCTTTTTGATTTTGTCTCGCAGGCAACCTCACTACGTCTCTAGGCAATTGGTTCTATTGCTGAACTGCCCTTATTGTCAAGAAGTTCCTTCTAACGTTCAGTCGAAATCTTCACTCCTGTTAGCAGTCTGCGCACCTTCATATATTTAATTGGTGAAATACAATTTAATGGGCAAAATATATTAATTGGCATAAATATAAAATATAATCTGCTATGGTTGTATGGTCAGGCTAGATGAGAGGAAAAGACTGGCGAAACATATGCAGTGTGAATTAGGTCAGAAGAAACCTCCAGGAATAGCCATACCATAGTCAGGAAATCACTAGGAAACTCCTGAGTTAATAGGCTTGCAGTTAGCCTTAATGACTCAGCCTTTTAAGACAACAGTGTCTGGGAGATTCCCACAAGATGGCTAATTGTCCTAATTCTTTTTCCTCTGACCAAGCAAAACCTCTCCTTTTCCTCAAATCTGTATGACAAGTATTGAGCTATCAGGATGGCCATTAGCCCTTTGTCACCTAATGCTAAGACTATTAGCCATTCCGGACCTCCTTGTCCACTCTGCAAACTCCATTGTTTACTTGGCCAGAGAACCATTAATCTCCCTGCTCTCCAGGCAGAAATTGGATATTTAACCTCCCCTTTTTGGCCTGTCAACTCACGCACTGATTACTGATCACTACTCTGCTACTCTGATTCCCAATTGTGCACTGTCCTTAGACTTGCATATACGCCACACTGCCTTCTTCATTGCTCTTCTGGATTGGTAAATATCACTCACTATGCCCTGATACCTCGCTAACCAAAACTTTCCTCCCTTTTTCTTCAGTTAGCCTTGTGTGATTGCATGACTGCTTGGATCTTGTGCATATGATTAATTCCCCCAATAAAACACAGTTAAAATTACTTTTGAATCTCAAGCTGGCTCTTCCCTGTAGAAATACTGGTAAACATAGGTGTAAAAGATCTCTTTAGGTTGCCCCCCTCTCACAGGCCTCCTATTTTGAGCTAATAATTCTTCACCATTTCACTGAGGTACTGGCATCACAGGTGGACCTTGATGTCACCCATGTTTTAGGATAATACTCCTGTGACTTAAAACAATTAGACCAGATTCTACCCTCTGGAGCAGCAGAGAACAAACCTGCATGTTTTTACTGAAAAATAGTAAGAGAGTACAACATCAGTCCCATATTGTTGTGGCCTCTCAACCCTGGAAAAATTTCTGTTTTTATATCTTTTACAGGGCAAACTGTTACCCTGTTTTCTGGGGTCCCGGGAGGGACACCTAAATGCACTCTCAATGATACAAGTTGGGGAAAATTAGCCAAGAGCACAAGCTAGCAATACGAGAAGCAGGGCAATGGAGCGAGATCTTTCAACCAGTGTCTACGGGGTCAGGCCAAGTCAAGAAGCAAGCAGAATTAAATAATAATTGTGGTTTTTATTGAAATACAATCAAACAGTGTATGTAACACATTCACACAAAGAACTAAAGAAATAAAGGTTGGAGTGGGATAGAGGGATTTTTAGAGGAGTTGTTGGTTTGGGTAATACTACACCTGTCCTGAAGCCCAGGTAGTCTGCAGCAGAAGTTCGGAGATATGGAATCTCAGTACGTGGGACTGAGGGAAAGGCTCGCCAGGCAACACAGCAGCAAGGCTGGATGGAAATCGGGAGCGATCCAAGGAAGCTCACAAAGTCAGGGGTTTTTAAAAGGGAAAATGTAGCCACAGGCTAGTCTGTACTTGGGGAAAACAATGAGTTTCGGTCTGGAGACAAAGCCTCTGAAAGGTCAGAATTTAGCATGATTGAGTTGGTCCGAATTGACAATGGAGTAGACAGTATGCAAATGCAGAGTGCTTGACAGATGAGGATTCTTCTAATCAAGCTGCCTGCTCGGGGCAGGGAGTTCTTTGTACGTAGCGTGCATACCTGATGAGGGTACTTGCCATGAGGTCTCCTGAAGCGGCAGTTTGGCTGTTTCTGGCCAACGTGTATTTATTTTGAGTGTTCCAGCGATTAGCGACTGAGCCTGTTTGCGTGCTTGTCTGGAGGCCTCTCAAGCACATGGAAAGCAGAAGGGCATAGTAGGCCAAATTATTGATATCAAAACGATATCTAATGTCACCCCAAGTGTGGCTTAGGAACTGTAGTAACATTCCCTCCCCCGAAAATGGGCGATTTGGGGACAATATTGATCATTTTCCAATTAAACATTTCAAAGCAATTTTAGTGCTGAATAGGGGTCCACAGGCTCAGGGGTAGTATTACTCAATGGGCAAAGGGATTTTGCGGGAAGCATGGAGGGTTTCTAACTTATAAACCACATTCCTATCTAAAAATGTAAGCCTAAACACATTCACACAAATGTCAAAAGCAACTGTCAATGTCAAATTGTCCTGTCAATCGAGAACTGTCAGTAAATAGCAAATGCAAAACCTTTTGAAGCCGGAAGCAAAAAGCGTGCCTTCCAATGAGACACTGACGGAGTGAGCAAAAGCAAATTGGTGAAAGCTAGAATGTATCCAATTTTGCAGACTAGCTAACAAGTGAAAGCTAACTATCTGCTGCTTGCATCTTGTAGGTCTTTGCAGAAGGAATGCTCCATTGTGCAAGGCAAAAGTCCTTGGAATCAGTGGTTTTTGGCAAAAAAACTCTTTATCTCCATCAGAGGGTGTCGGGATACCCCCCCCCATAGTCCCACAGCTGCATCAGAGGGATTGGGGCATCTCCTCGGACTGGCTCCCGGTTGGAGCTGCAATCTTTCGTCTTCACCCCCTCCCCATGGTGCCCGGGGGTGATGGCTAGTTCCGGGGTAGTCCCGGTCCTCTGGAGCCGTCGACCTGTAGCTATTTTGCAGAAAACTGACAATGTTAGCAGCCAATGTATAAAATAAATGCAAATTACCAGCTCAAAGCCTAATGGGAGTTAGAGCTAAACCCTGAAGTTTTGATCACTGTAACCAAGAAGTCTAAGAGGGAGCAGGGTTTAAATAGCTTCCAAGAACAGAGCTGTATTGGCTGTAGGAAGGCCAAGACCATAGCGAGATTGCTAATTGGGAACCTACATCCAGTCTGAGACCATTCTCCTGGCGAGAAACCATGGCTGGTCTGTTGATACAGCCTCTACCTGCACACTGATTCTGAGACTACCTTAACACTGAGCCAAAGCTCCAAGCCTGATGATGTAAACCCAAGGGCTTGGGGCTGTTGCAAGTACAGTGCTGACGGCTCAATGTAGGTTCCAAATGAACCCTACCTCATAAAAAGCTGGACTCCAAGCCAGGCCTGAAGATTGGTGGCCTTTGGATAGGCTTTTGAAACCAAGTGGGACTTCAAAACAGAACACTATGGAGGGGTTAAATTCAATACCACTTGAATAGGAAAAATAAGCAAATTGAATTGTGCCTCTGAGTAAATTGTAGATGTCTTGTCTTATCTCAAATTTTATAGAATGGCCTTGCAAAAGGTCTGGGAATTTACAGGGAGGCACTATACTCCCTACCATAATTTTGTATCATTTTCTAAACTAACCTTTTGTTCTCTTCTGTACACGTGTATGCCAGTCAATGATGTAATGGAAAGTTAACCAAAGATCTTTTTCTCCAGTGATGGGCGGGCTAAGTAAATGATTGATTGCTGACATAGAAGGCAAAAGGTATATAGTGATGCTACCTCAATTAATCGACACAACAGCTCTGAATTAACTGTTGCCCCTTGCGCAAGGTATTGTAATAAAACTGGCTTTTTGATTTTTCCCTGAAACCTGGTTTCGCCTCTTTCTTGGCCACTACATTTCTGGTGCGTTGGCCGGGAAACAGGGGGAAGGGACTATTCTGCCCCCCTTGACGGACGTTTGGACATCGGGGATTGCGGCCCCCCTTTGACAAAACCCAGGGCGCCCTCGACCCTTTTGTCGAAGAGGTTTGGTTGGGGAGTGGTGGCATCCCTGGCGACAGCGATCCAGTCAAAGGACCTCGGGTTACAGCTGGAAATCAAGCCTCCCATGGCCCTCTGGTGAGTAGCCCCCCTCATGTTTGGGGAGGGGGAAGGGGGATCTGATCACTCCCCGAGTATTCAGCTGAGTTCCTCTCGACGGTGGAGAGAGAAACCCCGAAAACTCTTGGTATGGCGGAATAATAAATGAGACGTCTCAGGTGTGGTTTAATGGGCCAGATGGGAGGTTGTTTGTCTGAATGAAAGATGTGTGTAAAATGCCTGCAGCACTGCAGTTCTTGTGTCATGCCGTGACCGTCCGGGTGGCCGAGTCAGTGCTGGAGTGAAAACCTTTTGTGTGGGTGCACGAGACCCCTTACTCGTGCGTCAAATCCCATCCCCCTTGTGTCTTGTCTGGAACTTGGGAGGAAATGGGAGGGGGGAGAAAATCGGCAAACTCCCTTAGAGTGTACGATAAAAGAATTTCAAAAAGAATTTAAAGGAGGATTCAGTGGAAACTTACTTTTTGCCGTTGTAGTGTAAAAAAAAAAAAAATGGTTTGTTTCCTCTCTAGTTGTCTCTGTGTTTGAAGCCATTTCCTGAAGCCCCTCCTTCTTGGGCTCTTTGTTGTTTTAAGCCAGAGGCTGGGAAATGGCAGAAATAAAGTCAGTGCAAAAACCTCAGGTGTTAATGAGAAATAGTGAGGAAGCAAAGAAAAATCTCATTGTTTTCTCTTAAGTGTAAAGAAAAAGCCTGATTTTGCAATTCAGGCAGTGGGAATTTTGAGGTTGGATCCAAAGGGCTGCAGAGAGCCCTTACTATGTCAAATGATACAATTAACTGGAAAGGGATCCCTTTGTTCCATGCTAAGAGGCAGTGGGAGCAACTCTCGGCATGACAGGAAATAAGGGGATTCTCTAGGACCAAGTCTGACCTCCTTGATGGAGATTTAATGGGCCGGCAATTAACATTTAAAGGGAGGTATTTTAAGCAGTTTTTGCCTGGTTGGTGAAACGGGATACACTGATTTTGGGCTAGACATTTATTTAGCCAAGAAAAGCAGAAATAGAGTCAGAGAGTTAATGAAAAAAAAAAGAGCTGCATTTGAAAAGGAAAGAAAGAAGAGGAAAAGAAAAAGAGGAACTCTGCGCCCACCAGGAATTCCCCCTCACCCCTCCCTGTTGAAAGAAGGGGAAAAAAAAGAAAGGCAGTTTCTCCCCCTTTAATGATAGAAGCAAAGTCTGTTTCCTAGTAAATTCTCTCATGTCTTAGAAAGGGAGAAAGGAGACTTCACTGAATATTTAATGAGCTGTCAGTTTGCAAATTCCCATCCATTCACCATCACTTGAGGCTGTGTATGCAGTGGTGGACGAGACTCAGAAGAAATTTGGAAGAGGTTCAACAGTGCCAGCAGCAGAAGTCCAAGTGGCCCCTAACAGAGGCACTGGTGCTGCTACCAGTGAGTTCAGAGTTATCAATACACACCCTTCACCATGTCAGACCTACTAAATAATAGAACTTTGCTCCAGAATCATGGCCTCACATGTCTCTAACTGGCAGGATTGTCAATAGTTGCTTTTGACCTTGTTCACTACTGAGGAGTGGAGGAGAATAAATCCAACATGAGGAATGGCGAGCCAGCCGGGAGGGCACCAGAGAAGAGGCAGAGTTCCCCTAGCTGATCCAGGGTGGGATCCAAATAATCTTGACCAGATGAATATGCTCACTGATTATCAAGTTGGTGGAAACAGTGATAGAAGGGATGAAGAGAGCTGTTGAGACTCCAAGCAGGCAGGAGGAAGAGGCAAGTGGAGAGAAAGAAGACAGAGGCCTAGATTGGGAAAGTTCAGGAATGATGGACATTGTAGTACCTGAATAAGTTTCCCCCAAGAACTCTTGGGAATTCCAATGCAAAAGAACAGAGAGGTAGAGCCCCCACAGAGGCCTTGACGCGGCAGCTCTTTAGGAGACAACCACGCTCCACCCCCACCGGATCCTTTCTGCATGCCTGTTTGCCTGTCCTTCCCCTGAGGGGACAGATGGGGGGAGCAATAATACCGGCAATAAGGAGTGAGAGCCGCTGCCAGCATCAAGAGGCTTCCTGGAGGAGAAGCGATGTGAAACAACAGCCCCCCCAGCTGAGGTGCCAGCCAAGGAGGGAGGGCAGATGGGGGGGGGGAATGGAAGCGGCGGATGCAGCGGAGGCTGAGAGGATGCAGCCGACAATAAGTAGCAGGAACAGAGGAGTCAGTTTCGGAAAGGGGGGGTTCACCCCCCCCCTTCCTAGTTCATCTGATGTTTGGAATTTTAGAACCAGGCGAGAAAAAAAAGGAAATAAAATGCAGCCAAAAGTTCAGGAGCTGCAAGGGGCTGACGAGGGCAGAAAGGAGCAGCTTAGCTGCCTACAGCCATACCACCCTGAACATGCCCGATCTCGTCTGATCTTGGAAGCTAAGCAGGGTCGGGCCTGGTTAGTATTTGGATGGGAGACCGCTTGTGAATACTGGTTGCTGTAAGTTTTTGTAAAAAAATCCAAAATGAGTAGAGGTTGGAAGATGAGAAGGTGGTAGGAAAACCCAGAAGAGGAAGAGGATCTCTGGGAGTGTGCCAATGTGCCTAGTGTGGGCAGAAGAGGCATAGGTGAGAAAAATCTGGACAGATGGTGAAGACAGACAGAGAAGGATGTGGATATGTGGAAGAAGACAGCAGGGACCAAGTGAGAGGTGATGTAATGGTGAGAATCCTTTTGTGGAAGACGACAGCAGAACTCCATGAATAATGTCAGTGGTCAGCTGTTAAGAGGAAAAGAGATGCAAGCTGTGAGACAGCTAACAGGCCGACAACAGCCCTGAAAAGGCCCACACATCATACAGGCTCAAACAACAGACCTGCATTTGTCCACAAGATCATCAAAGATTAAACATTGTTCTAGGAATCACCCAGAGGAGTCACATTGTACCTGCAGACCTGGAATTTAAGGAAACTGGAGAAGGTGAAACAAAATCCTGGAGACTCAGTAGTTCAACGTGTATGGTCCAAATAACAGCCCTGGCTATGTTTTTGGACTGGATGCCAGCACAGGACAAGCGGCATGATACCACATTCATCTTCTGAGCCCATTTTATAGAAACCTTTCATTCTCATTCCATGTGCAGCCCACAACAGAGAAACCAGGAGTGTTTTTGTTTTTCCCAGAGCCCCATCATGATGGGAAAAAAAGAAGATGCAATATATACTTCACAGAGTCATGAAGTAGTCACCTTTCAGCAAAAGCCCTTTTGGATGGATTAAGGGAACATAACTCTACAGGAAAGAGTTAGTGTGTTAGGGAAAGCTCTGAGTACGACAAGGGAGAAAATGTTAAAATAAGGGCTTCTTTCCCTACAAGCACAGGCACACCCTCTCAAACCAGGAGACATGGGTGGGGACCTATCAGGTGGTAATGACAACCCCCCACTGTGGTAAAGGTGGCCAAGATGCTAAACTCGGGACACATGCATGATCAGATCTTGAATGTGGAAAACAATAGATTGAGGCAGGTATAGGAAGGGCAGGAAGTTTGGTTTACCTATTTTACCACTAGGGATTGGAAGAGATGTGTATATGGCAAACAGGTATGCCCAGGGAAATGTCTCAATGTTAATTTCCTTTTAGTTATAGTATTGGTTTTATTGAGTTGTGTGACAAAAGGGGGGTTGGTCCTCCATAGTCAGTTCTGGAAAGCAACCAGTTTTTACAATGGTAAATAGGTATATGGTTCATCTCCTGGGATTATCACTTTTCACTCAGTGCATGAATTGATATAGTGTGGCTGGCCAAAAATGAAAAGGATTCACAATAAAAGCAACAGGTACATGACAACACATGATCCCCATGGAGGGAATTGGTTTTCATGTAAGGCAGGTGCGTTGTTGGCTGTCAGCCCAGCATGAAACTATCTCTTCAGTTGTGAGGGGGTACTCAGCATTTTGGTAAAATACAACCTGATGTCATTATGTAAATGAGTTGAATGCAAAAGAAGGGAAAATGCATTTTGAAGTATACAATATTAGAAGATCATTCTAATGGTCTGCAGGCATGTGGACAAAATTGAGTTCCCTAAGTAAGTATGGGAAAAGACACAGTAAGCAAGAGTACTTTGTACTAACATAATGGCTTTCCTAAATCTGCCTGTCTTTACTCTGCATGTTAAAAGTGTTGTTTTTTAATCTGTAATGCTCAAGTCAATGGAAGAAGGAAGTTGATGTGTATGCCTAACTGGTGGTTGCAGAAAGGGGAGTCAGAAGAATTCTGGGCTAGGTGATACATTTGACACTCCAGAGGCCACCAAAATGTACACCAGACCCAGCAACTCCTGAGGAGAGAAGACTGGGGCTAGATTTCTGCTGGGGTTACACGAGGACGCTAACCTCTCTACGCACAAATCAGACCCCCTCCGTTATTGGGAACAGCGTGTAAGTGTAACGTGTGTTAATGAATCCTTATGCTGCTATGTAGTTTGCTGTTATATATTATTTGTGTTATAAGGAAGTAGGAAATAGTACATGCTAGAAATTGCAAAGTAGTTTGAATTTAGCATGAAGGGGGGAATGAAGGGGTTAAATTCAATACCACTTGAATAGGAAAAATAAGCAAATTGAATTGTGCCTCTGAGTAAATTGTAGATGTCTGTCTTATCTCAAATTTTATAGAATGGCCTTGCAAAAGGTCTGGGAATTTACAGGGAGGCACTATACTCCCTACCATAATTTTGTATCATTTTCTAAACTAACCTTTTGTTCTCTTCTGTACACGTGTATGCCAGTCAATGATGTAATGGAAAGTTAACCAAAGATCTTTTTCTCCAGTGATGGGCGGGCTAAGTAAATGATTGATTGCTGACATAGAAGGCAAAAGGTATATAGTGATGCTACCTCAATTAATCGACACAACAGCTCTGAATTAACTGTTGCCCCTTGCGCAAGGTATTGTAATAAAACTGGCTTTTTGATTTTTCCCTGAAACCTGATTTCGCCTCTTTCTTGGCCACTACAACTACACACTAACAATAAACTATTTACACATTATGAGCCTTGGAGCTCTCAATAAAACCAGCCAGCTTGAAGCTGAAAAATCTGTCTCTTGACCCACGGTGCAAGGCCAATCAAGCATAAAGCGAGTATGACCTGAAACATGACTAGGATGATTAAAGGGTGCAAGGCGAAGTGGGCAATTGCTTGCCCCATGGATGACCAAGTGAAGGTGTTGTTACCCTGCTTGCTTGGGGCTCCCTTAAGGGGATTCCCAAAAGCTATCAAAATTGTGGGGAAAATCAGCTCAGAGCACTGTTTTAGCTTTACGAGAGGCAGGGTAACTTAGCAGGACCCTGTAACCCAGAGTCTACAGAGTCAGACCAAGCCAAGAACTAGGCATGTTCAGTTTAAAGATTTTATTAAATTCTCAGTAATTAAAGTAAACAACAACATACACACTCACGCATTCATTCAAGAGCTAATGAAGAAGAAAGTAAGGAAAATTAATAGGGATTTTGTTCTAGGATGTTCTGGGGTAATACTCTACCTAATCCTGATGCCCAGAAAACCAAAGCTGGAAACTGGGGATTGAGAGTGATGAAACTCAGAATGGGGGAAGGGGGAGCTGAGGCAAAACAGAGTGACAGGGATTCAGGAGGAAAATGTCAACGAACCCCAAACAGATAAAAACATGGGGTTTTTATAGAAAAAAATATACCTGGAGGGCTAGTTCTCTCCCTGGGAAAACAATAGCATGGGAGGCTAGATCAAAAGGCTTCAACAACAGACATCTCCGGCTGAATGTTTCTCGGTGCCTTGTGAATGACTCTGCCGAGTGAGACAAAAGGCACAGGTAGAGTGGAAATTGCCCTCACTTGGTAGGCTGATTGTGATTCTATTGAGCTGTCATACCAGTGCAAAAGGGCCTTTTGTCTGTTTGATGGTCAGAATGTCTTCCAGGGGTCCCTGGCTACATGACAGATTGAGTCACTTGGCTTGACCAAAGTTTTCCTAACTTCTGCCTTTCAGCCTTCCTGCCTACGTGCACTTACAGTGACCCTTGTCAGACACATGGAATGATTTTTAATATTAGCCACACGGAGATATCAATTTGATGTGGTAAATTAATAAATTGTAGACTCTGGGAGAGAACTGTTAGCCATAGTAACAGTGTCCCACTAGGAATGTCGTGTTGCGGCTTCCAATTCTTCGGATGTTTTAACAATTACTTTGGTGGAGTGGTTAACTGACAAGGCAATTTGGTGGAGGGAGTGCGAGACCTCCACAACTCTCTGTGATAGGCGGGTGAGATTCCATAGCCATAAAGACATGGGGATCTCGTCTTCAAGGTGGAATCTGACTAGTTCGGACTCCGTGGGCACGCATCCATTCTCCAATACATAATCTCTTATCTGCCGCCGGAGATAGAAGTTGTTGCCGAAACAATCCTGTACGTGCTTAGAGCAAAAGCACGGGTTGCCAGCAGTGCGGTTCACTCTTACCGTCGCACCACTATGCAGTACTGTCAAATTTGTGCATGGGGTACATAAACAAAAGCACTCACTATTAATCTGTGCCATGACTGTGGAATTGACAAGTATCAATATATAATCAATATATAAGAGAGAACTGTAAGGTTCTACACTTAGGTAGAAAAAATAGAATACAGAAATATAGGATGGGGGACAAGTGGCTGGATAGCAGTACGTGTGAAAGGGATCTAGGAGTCTTAATAGACCACAAGCTGAACATGAGTCAGCAGTGTGATGCGGCAGCCAAGAAAGCCAATGCAATTCTGGGCTGCATCAATAGGAGTATGGTGTCTAGATCGAGGGAGGTACTGGTACCGCTCTACTCTGCTTTGGTTAGACCTCATCTTGAATACTGTGTCCAGTTCTGGGCACCCCAATTCAAGAAGGACATGGTCAAGCTGGAGCAAGTCCAGAGAAGGGCGACCAAAATGGTGAGAGGCCTGGAAGACATGCCCTATGAGGATAGACTTAGAGAGCTGGGTATGTTTAGTCTGCAGAAGAGAAGGTTAAGAGGGGACATGATAGCTATGTTTAAATATTTGAAGGGATGCCATGTAGAGGAAGGAGAGGGCTTGTTTTCTGCTGCTCCAGAGACCAGGACAAGGAGCAATGGATTCAAGCTGCAGGAAAGGAGATTCCACTTGAACCTCAGGAAGAACTTCCTGACGGTCAAGGCTGTCCGGCAGTGGAATCTGCTGCCTTGGAGTGTAGTGGAGTCTCCTTCCTTGGAGGTTTTTAAGCAGAGGTTAGATGGCCATCTGTGGGGAATGCTTTGTGGGTGTTCCTGCATAGCAGGGGGTTGGACTGGATAGCCCGTGTGGTCTCTTCTAACTCTACATTTCTATGGTTCTATGAATCAGAAATGTTGCCATGGCTAAAGCTGTCAATATTGTGGAAGCACTGAATCCAATGATGGTGGAATAAACAACCAGATAAATCAAAAGAGTGTGTACCTTTGGACCAATGGTAGAATTGTGGCGGTAATAGGGTGGCATTGGCGGCTTTGAGCGGTAGCTCTAGGTGAGATACTGGATGTAAAACTACCGGATCCAGAATCGTCTTGTGTGCGACTTCCACTATGAGGGTTAGGCCCTTCCAGGTGGCGTGTCGTATCTGTGCCAAAGCGGCAGAGCAGCTCTCTTAGCAGGCTCAGGATCTCAGGGTGCATTAATCCCATGAGGCTGCCCTGAATCACCTGAGCAGCAAAGGAGATTACGTTGCTGTGCAGTTGCGTGCATTTAATAGCAACTGACAGATCGTGGGTCGTGGTTGTTAAGACACGACCAAGGTCGGATACTATGTCTCTCTCGATGCCAACCCACTGTGGTAATAGTTGACTGATCAAATCCATTCCTCTAGCCAGGTTAGTTAAACCAGCAGCGGAGGACACAGCAATTTCTTTTGTCTTTATGCCAATCAAACCTAATTTGTTTGCTAGGACCTCGTTGTCCATAGTGTTAATAAATGCGCTGCCAGTCCCAATTCCTCCTAAGACTGTCCCTAGGACGTTTCACTTAGAGCGAGTGTGTGGGTGGGAAAACGATAGCCACTGCTTTTCCCAGTGCTCCCACTGTGTCCATGCCAATTTCAGATAAGCCTGGCAAGTCAGAATAACTCTAGAGACATTAACAATCATAAAATTTAGGACCATGGTGGTTATTATGGGTGGGACGTTCGAGTAAGCTACCAGTTCTATGTCCTTCTGGACTACGGAGCTACCCACATACATAGCCGGTCGGCTATTGGAGGGAGGAGGGTGTGAACAGAAGTATCCGGACACCACATCTTTCCACAAGAGAACTCACAGCCAGTAGGGGCCTAGGTAATGTTTTGGCATGCAAACAGGAAGGTTTTCCATTCCCATGCTGGGAGGCAGTCCTCATAGGTGAAACTAATAATAAACAGTGAGGCATTGTGGTGATTGATCCAGGCCATTCTAACGGTCATAGGAGTGGCAGAGGTTGCCATTTCAGCATAGAGCTTGGCGTAGTTGCCTGCAACAGCCATTCTCAAACCTGACCTAAGCCTATTTCCAGGGCATACCTGAACCTGGGTAAACAATTCAAATGGATACCGTTTTTGGAACCATGACAACAGCTGGGAATTGTGTAGCAGGGCTTCTCCCTCTGGGTATGGATTCCAATGGCATACTGCCTGCATGTTATACTGCCAATAAGTGCTGAAGTAGGTGGTGTATTCTGGCGAGGCTCTGAGGTTATATTCAGTCAATGAAAATAACACTGTAATCCAAGTGAACGGTCTCATTCCGTCTCCCTGTAGGGAACACAGATATGGGAATCCGTCACTACTTATTCTACACTACAAATATCAGAAACAAACAGAACTATTTACATAATCAGGAAGCCAGAGAGGGTGCCACTCCTCTCCATCCCGTGCAGACAATGCCAATTTAACCATTGTCAAAGGCCTCGTAAATGGAGACAAACGTCTCAGACAAATTAACAGTTGGCACTTCCTGGCGACTCAAGGAAGTCTGACAGACTATTGGGCTTATATTGGGCTCCAGGGCACCAGGATCTTCCTACTCAGAGATTACCGCAGAGGCGGGATCAACCAGTTGACCCTTCCATTCTTTCAGTTGGGAGACATGAAAGAATTTAAGCCAATCTCCCTTCTTCCTAGGTATGTGGACCTGGTAGACTGCTGGAGAGATTCTTTTTACAATGGGGACGGGACCCACCCATTTAGTGGCAAGAGAGTGCCTGTCCTGATAGAAATTTCTATACAGGACCAGCTGTTCCTCTTCCCACTGGCATGGATGATGAACCCATCCCAGTCGCTTGTCTATTTTCTGCAGGTTCTTGCTGAGCTGCTCGGCGACCTGCCTATGCACTTGTCCTATATGCTGAATCAGATTTTTCACCCACTCATAGTTCAGGGCAACGGGTTCCAAATCTGATGGAATGCTAGTGTCAATCCAGAAGGCTTCTGGCAACATCATTTTATGCCCTGTCATAACAATGTGTGGCATAAAACCATGTGATGCCACTGTGCCTCTGAATGCCATCAAGAAGATGGGCAGCTTGTTGTCCCAATCCTTCCCTGAGGAGCGCACAACCTTCCGGAGTGCTTCCTTCAGAGAACGATTGGTACATTCAATCTGCCCGGAGCTTTGCGGGTGATGCACAATGTGGAATCGCTGGCGTATGCCCAGTGCCTTACACAACTCTCAGGTCACCTCCTCAGTGAAATGTACTCCAAGGTCCAAGTCCAGGTCATGTGATACTCCCCAGCGAGCCCAGACATTGTTGAACAGCAGCCGCGCAGCTGTGCTGGCTGTATTGTCTCTACAGGGAAAAGCCTCAACCCATTTCCTAAAGGGATCAATCACTGTCAAACAGTACTTGTTCCCTCTAGGTGTGGGAGGCAGAGGACCTATGAAATCCATTTGGATTTGGGTCCAAGGACCCTCAATCCGTTGGTGCTGGATGGGAGCTTTGAGTCCGGTGGGGTCAGCATTGACCACAGCACAAGATAAGCAATTGTCAACCCACTGGTTAACATCTTGCTTCATCTGGGGCCACCAACCGGTTTCCTTCACTTGATCTAAGGTGACGCCGCTTCCACGGTGTCCCTGTTCATGGACAAACTGGATTACGTCGGCTCTCAGGTCTCTGGGCACAATCCAATGGGGCTAGCCACTGGCATCAATTGCCCAGAACATCCCATCAATTTGTTCTATTTTGAAGCAGCCAGACTCGTCAGAGCTGTTCCTGACCAGCTCCGCAATTTCAGAGTCACCCTTCTGAAGGGTGCCCAAGTCAAACATTGGAGGGAGCAGCAGCTGCTTTGGGTTGACGTTGATGGCATCGATGCATGCCCCATCTTCTTGCAAAGCAGTGTCCCTAGCAAGAGTATCGGCTCGGTTGTTCCAAATAAAAGAAGCCGTGCTCTTCTTTTGATGTAGCCAGGAGATGTAGGGAGAAGGTCAGAAAGGCTAAAGCACAGAACGAACTTAGGCTGGCCAGAGACATTAAAAACAATAAAAAGGGCTTTTTTAAATACGTCCACAGCAAAAGGAAAAAGAAGGAGACGATAGGGTCACTGTGCAGGGAAGATGGTGAATTAATAACAGGAGGAAGAAAAAAGGCAGAACTCCTCAACACCTTCTTCGCCTCAGTTTTTTCCCAAAAGGATAAAAACACTCAACCTGGCGGTTGGGGAGCAGGTGAGGAAGTGGGGGAAATGCAGCACAGAATAGATAGAGAGGTAGTACAGGAATACCTGGCCACACTGGATGAATTCAAGTCTCCAGAGCCAGATGAATTACATCCTAGGATTTTAAAAGAACTAGCAGAGGTCATTGCGGAACCTCTTGCTATAATCTTTGAAAACTCTTGGCGGACAGGAGAAGTTCCGGCAGACTGGAAGAGGGCAAATGTTGTCCCCATATTCAAGAAGGGAAAAAAAGGGAAATAATTATCGCCCAGTCAGCCTGACATCAGTACCTGGAAAGACCCTGGAGCGGATCATCAAACAGTCAGTTTCTAATCACTTAGAAAACAATGCCGTAATTACGAAAAGTCAAAAATAGGTCATGCCAGACTAATCTTATCTCTTTTTATGATAGAGTTACTTGCTTGATAGATGAAGGGAATGCTGTGGATGTAGTATATCTTGATTTCAGTAAGGCCTTTGACAAAGTTCCCCATGACATTCTTGCAAAGAAGCTAGTAAGATGTGGACTGGACAGGGCTACTGTCAGGTGGATTTGTAACTGGTTGACTGACCGTCCCCAAAGGGTGGTCACCAATGGCATATTCTCATCCTGGAGAGAAGTGACTAGCGGGGTGCCATAGGGTTCTGTCCTGGCCCCGGTGCTGTTCAATATCTTCATTAATGACTTGGATGAATGAATAGAGGGCACGCTGATCAAATTTGCAGATGACACCAAATTGAGAGGGGTTGCTAATACGCCTGATGACAGGATCAAAATTCAAAAGGACCTGGACAGATTGGAGAGCTGGGCCAAGGCTAACAAAATGAATTTCAACAGAGAGAAATGTAAGGTCCTACACTTAGGCAGAAAAAATGGTATGCAGAAATATAGGATGGGGGACACGTGGCTGGCTAACAGTACGTGTGAAAGGGATCTAGGAGTCTTAATAGACTGCAAGCTGAACATGAGTCAGCAGTGTGATGCGGCAGCCAAGAAAGCCAATGCAATTTTTGGTTGCATCAATAGGAGTATGGTGTCTAGATCGAGGGAGGTATTGGTACCACTTTATTCTGCATTGGTTAGACCTCATCTTGAATACTGCGTCCAATTCTGGGCACCCCAATTCAAGAAGGATATGGATAAGCTGGAGCAGGTCCAGAGGAGGGCAACCAAAATGGTGAGGGGCCTGGAAGCCATGCCCTATGAGGACAGACTTAAGAGAGCTGGGTATGTTTAGTCTGCAGAAGAGAAGGTTGAGAGGGGACATGATAGCCATGTTTAAATATTTGAAGGGATGTCATGTCGAGGAGGGAGTGGGCTTGTTTTCTCCTGCTCTTGAGACCAGGACAAGGAGCAATGGATGCAAGCTGCAGGAGGGGAGATTCCGCCTGAACCTCAGGAGGAATTTCCTGACGGTCAGGGCTGTCCGGCAGTGGAATATGCTGCCACAGAGTGTGGTGGAGTCTCCTTCTTTGGAGGTTTTTAAGCGGAAGCTGGATGGCCACTTGTCGGGAGTGCTTTGAGGGTTTTCCTGCATGGCAGGGGGTTGGACTGGGTGGCCCTTGTGGTCTCTTCCAACTCTACATTTCTATGATTCTATGATTCTATGATGCCCTCGGACATGAGTAACCCATGTAGGGGCAGTTCTTTCCAAAATTTGGGCAGCAATCCTGACCCATTTATCCAGATGGGCAATGTGTTTCCCATCTGCAGTTTTCAAGTCATTTTGGATCCCGATTGGAAGCCACACACTGGCTGCCTTCGCAGTCCAATCTGAGTCAGTGTAGATGGCTAATGGGCAGTCGAGCGGTTCATGCTCTAAGATAGCCTTTAGAGTTCTACTTCCGCTGCTTAGCTGGAGTGAGGCCTGGCTTTCCGCTGTAGGGTGAAGGAATCTGTGACTCGGATCGCTCCATAGCCTGTCCGTGGGCTACTGCCCACGTGCATGGAGGAACCGTCACAAAACCAACAAACAAAGCCTTGCAATTGAGCCTCTTCGAGAGAAGCTCCCTACTCAACGGGCCAATTGGTCTTATACATCAGTGGTAAGGGACACTCATGCGTGGCTCCAGTCACAACTAGGCCATAGGGAGCTGGCGGATCTTGTGGCTGTTTTTGAAAGTCCACCCCACGTGACACCAAGGAAACAATCCATTTGGCTATCCTGGTGTTGGACACCTGGCCATTCTGGACCTTTCCAGACAGAATGTACTTAAGCGATGGGGGGGGGGTCTGGACAATCACACAGGTGCCTCCAATCATAAATTCCCAGTGTGTTAGAGCCCAGATTAGTGTGAGGCATGTTTTCTCGCAAGACGTAAATTTAGACTCATGGGGGTTCAAATTGCGGGAGGCATATGCTATAATACGCTGAGTGCCATTCAATTGCTGCAATATACTCCTATCTGAGGTGGCTAGTTGTATGAGGAACAGTTTGGACATGTTTGGGTGCACCAACACTGGCGCTCTCATCAGATCTTCCTTAAGCTGGGTGAACGCCTTCTGCTGTGCCTCTCCCCACTCCCACTGGGCATTCTTTTTCAACAGGGCATATAGAGGCTTTGCCTTGGTGGCAAAAGACTCGATAAAATCCCTGGAGAAATTGGAGGTTCCGAGGAGCGAGCGGAGCGAATGCACGTCTGTAGGGGCAGGTAATTTGGAAATTACCTCAACCCTTTGGGCATCCGGCGTGCACCCTTCTGAGCCTAGGCAGAGTCCTAGGTATTTGACTTCCGTGGTCACCAACTGTGCTTTCTCCCTACTGGCCTTGAAACCGGTGTCTCTAAGGATGGCCAGTACTTCGTGGGTGATGTCCCTAGTTTTCTCTTCCGAATCAGAATGGATGAGGATGTCATCCACGTAGGACAAAACGTGGGCTCGAGAGGCTGGTTGCATCCTAGTCCACATTTTGACCACATGTGCTTGGCAGATGCTAGGGCTTGAGTGGAAACCTTGGGGCGTGCGCTTGAATACATACTGCTGTCTCCGAAACGTGAAGGCAAATTTGTACCAGCACGCCTCATGCATGGAATGAAAGTCATTAGCCAAATTCAACACGCTGTAATACTTGGCCCCAGCCACAATCGCAGACAAGATCTCATTGTACTTGGCCACGACTGGTGTAACAAGAGGAGTGACAGAGTTCAGAGATCAAAAGTCCACCATCATTCGCCACGTCTTATCGTCACCCTTAAGTACTGGCCACAAGGGTGCGTTGGAGATGGATTGCATAGGAGTGACAACGTCCCACTTGACAAGACCTTCAATCGTCTTTCCTATACGTTCCTCTGCTTCTACAGGATACTTGTACTGCCTTTGTGGCTGGGGGTCCTTGCCCTCGATTAGCAGACAAGCACCTTTCACTTTGCCACACTCAATTTTGTCTCGAATCCATACTTCAGGAAAAGCCTGTAACCACGGGTTGCTAGCAACACACTGCATGGGGCAGGTGCTTTGATGGCAGCACAGCAGTGAACCGCGGAAATCTCTAAAGATCCTTTGTCCAATTGCCATAAAAACCTGTTCGCATAGTCCACTGTAAGCTTATTTCCCCGGAGGAATCCGATGCCTAAAAGACCTTCGTCTTCCCCACGGTTCTCACAAGCCCACAGTTTAAAATGGAACGTATCTATGGCCATTGGGATGTTTTTCCATGTCTTTGCTAGGTGTCCCCCCCACCATATCCAGACAACTGGACCTTCTTGGGAGTAGGCTCACCGTGTCTCACAAGTTTTGGATACAGCACATTCAGTGCCGCGCCAGAGTCTACTAGCAGGGTGGCAGGAGTCTTGTCCCTCTCAGTCCCAATGCCTGCCTTCACCCAGAACCTTCCCCATTTGTCTGGCTTCAACTTAGCCGCAACGTTACAGGGAAGCTTCCTGGACCAGGGGCATCCCTATTCTTGCAGGTCCAGGCTAGGATAGTACCCAGCCAGGGGAGGGCCACTGGTCACGGCGCTGACCGGCTGTTTACCTCCCGCTTGAAGCTGCTTCTCCAGAGCTTCTATTAATTCAGAAGTTGGCCATTTGTCGAACTGGCTCATGTCCAGTCCGAACTTCCTGGGCATGCCCCAGATTTTTACCCTGTCTGAGGAGTACGTTTGGGCCGTGGGATCGTACCCACCAGCCATCTCCCTGGGAGAGTTCGAATCCAAGGTCTGTTTAGGGGCAGAGAGTGGCTGGGAGGAATTCCCTGCCTTGCCAGGCTGACCTCGGGAATCCCTAGCTGGCCACTGCCTGTTGTCTTGTCTAGGGGGAGGGCGTGAATTCCAATTCCCCTTAGGAACGGAATTTGGGGCCGTCTTTCTGTGCTGATAATGGGGTCCATAATTGGAGTATGTCACCTCCTGAATGGGCTCCCAGTTCCCGGCGTCACGTCTGTGCTGTTCGGCGGGAGGTTTCAGAGAACCAGCCTCACGCAGCAGGTGTGCAACCCGTCGAAGGTTGTTTCCGAACTCCTCCCAGGGTGCTGTGGCAGGGTCCACTAGTCCCAGGGCCATCTTCATTTCATGATTCAGACCCTCATAAAGGAGAGTCTTGAATTCTACATGATTTAAGTTGTATCCTCCAGGAGCTAAGGGAATTTTCTCTGCCAATATGGCCAGCAGCTGTTTGCGCGCTATGTAAGCCTCAGGGTTCTCTCGAGGACCCTGTTGCTCCATAACGTACAACACACTGGCACTCTGTCCTGGCCAAAGAATCCGAATCACCTCCCTCATCCAGTCGTGGGCCTCGAGTCTCACTAGGCCTCGAGCCGCCACAGCGGATTCCCGGGTGGGGAGCTTGGACAGTGACATGCATAACCGAACCAGCTGGGTCAAATCCTGGCCATTGGCTGTCATTCAGCCACATGATCCTGGTGGATTTGTTCAAGGGACCAAGCTGGTCAGCTATGGCCTTGGCCTCGGTGGCTCTCCAGGGGACCCTCCTCTCTATCTCCTGGGTCTCACGCACCTCAGCCCTATCTGCGCCTCCTTCTCCTGTGGGGGCTATCCTCTTAGTCACTGAACGGGTCTCTACAGGTTGGACTGAGACTATGTGGTCGCTCCAGTCCAGGTTGTGAGGAATGGTGGCCAAAGCGTCCTCTGGCAGCGGCTCCTCGTGTGCAAACGAGGGGAGAAGCTCAGGGCACACTGTGGAGATCAAAGCTCTGCGGGTGTGGAGCTGACTCTGCAGTACCTCAGTTTGTTTATGGCAGGCTTCGTGACTGACAGCCTCATGATGTTCTTTCACTTGGCCCACCATAAACTTGGCTGCAGACCGGGTGTGAGCAAGCTCAGCTCTAAGGCGTGAGCCTTCTCCTCCCATGTCTTAGCCTGTAAGGAGACAGCATTCAGTTTCTGTGAGGTGGCCTGTGCAACGGACGCGAACGTTACTTTGTCCGCATGCAGGGCCTCCATCTCGGCATGAAGCAGGGCATTCTCCTTCTCTAGCTTGCTAACCTTGTCTCTGGTCTCAACCAGGGCTTTTGACACATCTCTGGCGGTCAGCCAAAGTCCCCAGGCGGCCAAAGCATTCTTTGACGGCCCGAACAGGTTCTTTGACTGGTGCGCCTGAGCGTAAGCCTCCCTTAGCGTGGCAAAGGGATCTGCCATCTGGAAGCTAGACTCCTTTCAGGGACATTTCCCCTTGCTGAGGATCCACTTCTCAAGCTTGCCCTTGACCTCCCTCTCTAGCATGAGGTCTCTCACAGCAACCTTACTACACTCAGCCATTGCTGAACTACTATCAATTACACTGTGAAAGGACCAGGATCTGGAGGGAAGGGTAGGATCACCAAGACTCCTGGGGGATTCTAGGGAAACGAACTCTGCGGAACTTTGTGAGGGAAGAGGGAACGGAACCTAGCTCCAGCCTGCCTAACAAGGGTCATTTTTGTACACCT
Source organism: Iguana delicatissima (assembly GCA_948472985.1). Classification (NCBI taxonomy): domain Eukaryota; kingdom Metazoa; phylum Chordata; class Lepidosauria; order Squamata; family Iguanidae; genus Iguana; species Iguana delicatissima. The sequence continues at coordinate 128,896 of CAOKZL010001953.1, read as the reverse complement.
AAGCCTGGCCTTCCACCTCGACAGCTTAGGGACAAAAGGATGAGGAAACGATTTAGGAACGGGGAGAGTCACCTAGACTCTGGGGAAAGCCTTCAGGAGTACTCCGCCTGTCACTGAAGGGGGGAAACGAACCCAGTGGAACTTACAGTGCCGCCTGCCCAAGCAGCGGGGAGAAAGGGGCAAGGAACCAAACCAAACCATCCCTAACAGGTGTTTTGGGTGAGGGGTACCTTCCTACACCTCGGGTTAAACCTTATGAAACCCTATGCTAGGTCGGGAATCACTACCCGCAACTAGTTTGCTAGCGATCGGGATGCACCTGAAATTTAAACAGCTGGGACGCACCTGCGCTTTCTAAACTACAACAAATGGGACGCACCCGTGCTTCAACTCACTAAACAGGACGCACCCATATTTCTACTCTGGGGGGGGGATTTCTTCCCTAAGTGCTTTTGCCTTGCCACTAAAGTGCTGGATGCGTGCGGACTGTTCCTAAAGTCCTAATCGTCCTGGAGCTCAATCACACAGATTTCACACACAGAGATGTGTTCCTGCCTAACAGATGCTCTAGCAACTTGACTGGCCGTTTCCTACGTCTATACCAGCCTGATTTGAGAAGGTTCGCAACTCCTACTCAAATTAGGGGTACAGGGGTTGCCCGCGTTGCTCCACCACTCTGTTACCCTGTTTTCTGGGGGTCCCAGGAGGGACACCTAAATGCACTTTCAATTATACAAGTTGAGGGAAATTAGCCAAGAGCACAAGCTAGCAATACGAGAGGCAGGGCAATGGAGCGAGATCTTTCACCCAGTGCCTACGGGGTCAGGCCAAGTCAAGAAGCAGACAGAATTGAAATAATAATTGTGGTTTTTATTGAAATATAATCAAACAGTGTATGCAACACACTCACACAAAGAACTAAAGAAATAAAGGTTGGAGTGGGATAGAGGGATTTTTAGAGGAGTTGTTGGTTTGGGTAATACTACACCTGTCCTGAAGCCTGGGTAGTACACAGCAGAAGTTCGGAGATATGGAATCTCAGTACGTGGGACTGATGGGAAGGCTCGCCAAACAACACGGCAGCAAGGCTGGATGGAAATCGGGATGATCCAAGGGAGCTCACAAAGTCAGGGGTTTTTAAAGGGGAAAATGTAGCCACAGGCTAGTCCGTACTTGGGGAAAACAATGAGTTTCGGTCTGGAGACAAAGCCTCCGAAAGGTAAGAATTTAGCATGATTGAGTTAGGTTCAAATTGACAATGGAGTAGACAGTATGCAAACGCAGAGTGCTTGACAGATGAGGATTCTTCTAATCAAGCTGCCTGCTCGGGGCAGGGAGTTCTTTGTACGTAGCGTGCATACCTGATGAGGGTGTGATAATGGGGCTTCCCATTATCTAGACTTGGCTGAGGGGGAATACTTCCCTCTTTAGGTAAATCCAGGGTTAATGAGGTGTTGGGATTAGGTTACATTTTTTATTGCGGGTCAGCCTCACAGGTCATGGGAGGGGGAGAATTGCCCAATCAAAGGGAAAGAGGTGAGCATCTTCGAGATGCTTGGAGATGCTGCAAAGGAGAAATTATAAAAATCTTTGAGAGACCATGTGGCAGAGAGAGAGAACAAAGAACCCTCCTGGAGATGGGATCTGTACCAATAGTAGGCTGCAGGCCCTAAGCCTCGCCTCCTGGTCTCATTCCTCTCTTAGACCATCTAAGCCTGTGAACCCGAATGTGAGTAACTAGACTATTAGGTAGTTAGTAGCGTTAGGGCTTTTTGTTATTTTGGAGGTTGGCTGATCTTAAGAATGTATTTGTTTTTATAACTACTTGTAACTTAAGCATACCTGAGAGGGGGAGCCTCTCATGTGTATTATTGTCTTGTTTATTTGCATGCCTTAAAATAAATGCTTTTCTGTAAAACCTCTGTTTCCTCTCCATTCCCACGCCATTCTTTGGCACATGCTTAGACAGAACTTCTCTCACTCCGAAGAGGGAGAGAGGGGAAGGGAAAGGTCCTTAAGCATAGAGATTGGCAATCCACTGATCAGGGTCCCACTGTCCTGTTTGGTAATTTAGAATTCAGTGGAGGTGGCAGCATGAAAATTAGTGAACGCTGGGTAATTTCGTGCTCCTTTTCAAGGGTAGAAGTCAGGCTTGGGAGGGCTGGAAGTAAACTCAGTATGACAGAGGGTACTTGCCGTGAGTTCCCCTGAAGCGGCAGTTTGGCTATTTCTGGCCAGCCTGTATTTGTTTTGAATATTCCAGCGATTAGCGACCGAGCCTGTTTGTGTGCTTGTCCGGGGGCCTCACAAGCACGTGGAGAACAGAGGTGTATAGTAGGTGTGATAATGGGGCTTCCCATCATCTAGACTTGGCTGAAGGGGGATACTTCCCTCTTCAGGTAAACCAAGGCTTAATGGGGTGTTGAGATTAGGTTACATTTTTATTGTGGGTCAGCCTCACAGGTCACAGGGGGAGAATTGGCCAATCAAGGGGGAAAAGGTGAGATGCTTCGAAGGAGAAGTTATAAAAATCCTTGAGAGGCCATTTGGCGGAGAGACAACAAAGCAGCCTCCTGGAGATGGGATCTGTGCCGGTAGTAGGCTGCAGGCCTAGGCCTCGCCTCCTGGTCTCATTCCTCTCTTAGACCATCTAAGCCTGTGAACCCAAATGTAAGTAACTAGAATAAGGTAGTTAGTCGTGTTAGGGCTTTTTATTATTTTGGAGGTTGGCTGATCTAAAGAATATATCTGTGTTTTTTATAACTACTTGTAACTTAAGCGTACCTGGGAGGGGGGAGCCTCTCATGTGCAGTATTGTCTTGTTTACTTGCATGCCTTGAAATAAATGCTTTTCTGTAAAACCTCTGTTTCCTCTCCATTCCCACGCCATTCTTTGGCACATGCTAGGTAGGACTTCTCTCACTCAGAAGGGGGCAGTCGAGGGAAGGGAAAGGTCTCTAAACATAGGGATTGGCAATCCACTGAGCAGAGTCCCACTTGTTACCTGACACCCCAAAAGCCATGTCATGAGAATCCTAATTATTTTATATAAAATATAAGTGAGCTATGGAAGATACCGGAAGGACCATGTAAACAGGAGATTTCTGTCTTCTCTTTTACATCCTGGGGTGATCTAGCAATTTTGGCTCAACAGGCAACTTGAAAGGAGTTTCTACAGCCATCAAGACCATTACTCTCTGAGAGAAAATAAACAATGCTGTGGATGTAGCATACCTCGATTTCAGTAAGGCCTTTGACAAAGTTCCCCATGACATTCTTGCAAAGAAATTAGTAAAATGCGGGCTGGACAGGGCTACTGTTAGTTGGATTTGTAATTGGTTGACCGACCGAACCCAAAGAGTGATCACTAATGGCTGCTTCTCATCCTGGAGAGAAGTGACTAGCGGGGTGCCACAGGGTTCTGTCCTGGGCCCAGTGCTGTTCAATATTTTTATCAACGACTTGGATGAAGGAATAGAGGGCATGCCCATCAAATCTGCAGATGACACCAAATGGGGAGGGGTTGCTAATACGCCAGAGGACAGAATCAAAATTCAAAATGACCTGGATAGATTGGAGAGCTGGGCCAAGGCTAACAAAATGAAATTCAACAGAGAGAAGTGTAAGGTCCTACGCTTAGGTAGAAAAAATGGAATACAGAAATATAGGATGGGGGACATGTGGCTGGATAGCAGTACATGTGAAAGGGATCTAGGAGTCTTCATAGACCACAAGCTGAACATGAGTCAGCAGTGTGATGCGGCAGCCAAGAAAGCCAATGCAATTCTCGGCTGCATCAATAGGAGTATGGTGTCTAGATCGAGGGAGGTACTGGTACCGCTCTACTCTGCTTTGGTTAGACCTCATCTTGAATACTGTGTCCAGTTCTTGGCACCCCAGTTCAAGAAGGAAATGGTCAAGCTGGAGCAAGTCCAGAGGAGGGCGACCAAAATGGTGAGGGGCCTGGAAGACATGCCCTATGAGGACAGACTTAAGAGAGCTGGGTATGTTTAGTCTGCAGAAGAGAAGGTTGAGAGGGGACATGATAGCTATGTTTAAATATTTGAAGGGATGCCATGTAGAGGAAGGAGAGGGCTTGTTTTCTGCTGCTCCAGAGACCAGGACAAGGAGCAATGGATTCAAGCTGCAGGAAAGGAGATTCCACCTGAGCCTCAGGAAGAACTTCCTGACGGTCAGGGCTGTCCGGTAGTGGAATCTGCTGCCTCAGAGTGTAGTGGAGTCTCCTTCCTTGGAGGTTTTTAAGCAGAGGCTAGATGGCCATCTGTCAGGAATGCTTTGTGGGTGTTCCTGCATAGCAGGGGGCTGGACTGGATGGCCCGTGTGGTCTCTTCCAACTCTACATTTCTATGATTCTATGATTCTATGAATGCAAAGCAGGCTGGAATTTGACACCTAAGGCATGCCTGCAATTCAGGAGAGATACTGATCTGATCTGGCAGGAACTGGCAGGATGTTTGATGGTGTATGTTCTCTTTGAACATAAAGAAAATGATCCATCTTAATAAATCTGCTGCCATATGGTTTCACAGGACATTGGTCAACACTAGAACTAGACACAGTTTCTGATTTTTGTGGGAGTTCTGTTTGGATTTTAAAGGATGATGCAGTTGGAATTTTAAGAGCTAAAGTGGGAAGTTCTCTTAGAACTGCAAAAACAATGGAGCTGGTAAACAGCTCATATTTGCAACACAATGAAGCTGCTAGCGAACTCCCGTCAGCAGGGCTGAGATGTTTTCTCCCAGCTGAAGACTTCTGGTTTTGGTATTGTATGTCATCAAATCCTTTCTGTCTGTCTCTCTCTCTTTCTTAATTTTTATCTCTTGCTAACTTTATAATCTTGTATGTTTGATTGTAAGGTGTGAAGTTGAGTAATTATAAGAACTTAACTTTTCATGCTTGTTGTAGTGAGTGTAGTTAATTGATTGTAGGAATTTTTACATTTATGTTAATAAAATACTTAGATTTGAACAACTGGTGTGATTTTGACTGGACCGGACCTCGTATACGTTTGGGTTTTACGATCCTTAATTAATTACCCTGTCCTCTCTGCATGTCTAAAGCAGTGCTGAGCTAATTTTTCCCCACAAGAGACAATTTTGACAGTTTTTGGGATTCCTTTTAAAGGAAGCCCTTGTATCACAAACAGATTGGTGGAGTCCTAAGCAAACAGGGTAACACACTGTACTGCTCAGGTAATTCAGAATTCAGTGGTGGTGGCAGCCTGAGAATTAGTGAACGCCAGGGAATTTCCTGCTCCTTTTCAAGGGTAGAAGTCAGGCTTGGGGGAAGCTGGAAGTAAACTCAGTATGACAGTAGGCCAAATTACTGATATCAAAACGATATCTAATGTCACCCCAAATGCGACTTAGGAACTGTAGTAACAAAACCCCCTGAGACGGTCACCTGGAAGATAAAGCACACCAGACTGCTGTGAATTACAAACTAGAAAGCATTGGTGGGCACCCCATGTCAAAATGATGAACGGCATGCTTCATGGGGAAATATGGAGAAGGGAAGGAAAGGTCTCAATGATGTGTGTGGTTCTCCCTCCCCTCCATTTTTCCAGGCAACCATGAAGAGAGCGGGGCAGGAGAAAGGAATCCAGAGAATAACAAGGAAGGTGTCTCAAGTGGTCCCGCATTGGATGAGGATGAGTTTGTATTCTGGGGCTTTGGTGATGTGTATAACTGGAAGAAAGAAAGTGCCAGGCTGTCTGTGCCTAAATCTTAATATGTTCTTCCACTTTTCAGATGTTTTACTGTCATATCAGATTGCCCCATGCCACTAATATATGTATTTTCTATACATCCAAAGCCTTCAAGAGGTCTTGGGCTACAAATTTAATAACTTCCTTAAAAGGGGTTATGGGAGTCGTAACACAGCTCATCGTAAAGGCACTCAGTTGGGAAATTCTGTTTTATAATGTTATAGTACTACATGACAGTAGGGTACATGTGTTCAAGGAACTCATTACTTTAATTTTAATCCTTAATACCTGCAACAGCCCCAGCTGCATGTCAGATGGAAGTTTTGACAAGCTAGCGTGAATGTTAAGAGTGGTAGAAGTATAAAAATTATGCCCTGGTTTTTAGAAAGAACAATTTAGAATGCATGTTAAAAATCATTAAAAAACTAAAATGCTATTGTATCTTATTTTTCAGACTTTTTAGACTACAAGAATAGCTTTGTGACAATAAGTCTACATGAGCTTCAGGCAAAGAACACTGAGTTCCTTGGCATGTAGACAGAATATTTAGTGATTTGGAGAGTTGGATGAAAACGTAGTCTCCTGGGGAGTGCGCAAATAGTTGCAAGGATCTAAATGATGCCTTGACTTCTGAAGACACTTAAGATCATACTTATGAAATACACATAGGTACACTACCATGAAACAAGCGTTAATACGAATTTTAGTTAATTTAAAAGAAATATATATACCCAAGCTTGCAGTTCTGTAGACAGAAGAACTCCATATATATGCCTTATGTTTGCTTGTGCAGCCCTGTGGCACAATGTAAATAAACATAAGCAAATATTTAGGTTAAAAGAAGCAAATCAATCAGGGAACATAATGAAAATATAAACTCAACAGCATGTGTCCATGTCATTCTGCGTAGGTCTCAAAAAACATGCACTAGGAATTTGTCAACTTGCCCATTTTTAATTAAAAACATCAGTACTGCATTCTCAATGTTTGAACAGTGTTAGAATTCACTAGATTTAGACTTACAGTGTATACTCCTTAAACTTATAATCCACTAAGTATGTCTAGAAAATTTAAAAAAATTGGTGAACCCTGCTTTTCTTACACATAGTCACAAACAGAAGTTTAAAACCAAGCTTTGCAACTATTTTAGGACCCATTTATATATAATAGCATTCACATTTAGGCTATTCAGCTGCTATGGGATTGGTTTGTCCTGTGTTTTTATGTGTTGATTGTGCTTTGCTTTGCGGAAGCTTCCACAAGCAATATTACTGCATCAATGTCCTTTACTTCCAAGCTAGCCTTGGCCAGGGAACAAAACAAGAAGAGGTATTGATGTGAGGGTATTGCTTTGGCTGTCATGGCTCACTTTACACATTATGCATAGGGAAGACCAGAGAGAGCTTCTACAGACTCTGACATGTCCCATGAAGTCCTTGACATTTTCAAAGACACCACAGCAAGCCTAGAGGAGACACATGAACTATTGGAGGGCACATATGACAGTATCACATACTTCACAGGCCTTGTCAACAGCCTACAGACTCTAGTGTCCTGTAATTCAGTGAAAAAGCTGAGGCTTAAATGGAGGAACAGTCAGTGTTTGCCTTTTCCAGGTGCCCAGTAAGACTGTTGTGCTATCAACATCCACCTCATGCCAGGACATTGCATGTCAGCACATTCCTGCATATAGGAACACCATGCAGCTGTATGTAGGAAGCCCACCCCAAAGAAGAGCAAGATTCCTAAGCCAACTATCTCAGCCAAAGAAAATGTGCAATCTTCTCCTGTAGGCCTTCCTCAGTCACAACAGAAGGAAGGAGAACACCTCCGCCTGAAAATGAGGGCCAAGCAGAGGAATATCATGTTAGGGCCTAGGAACTACCCCTTCCAAAGGAAAAGCAATTCTGCCCTTGAAGTATGAAAAATTGTAATTCCACATGGTGTTGTGCACTGTCTTGTTGTATTTCAATAATAAAGGTTCAGAGTTCAGAATGTTTACTTCCACGGCAAACAAATATGCATTTAGGGGGGTGTGGGGAGGTAGCTAACATGAGAACACACAGCTATAGGGTGTCATGGTAACTTAATGATTCCGTTTTTAACAGACATGGCTGCATCCAGTGGAATCCTGAGGAATGGCAACTGTGAAAGCACTGAACTGCTCATGTAGAGAATGCAAAGTACCTTTCCCTAAACCCCAAATTCCTGGATCCCATAGGATGTTGCCATGGTAGTAGAAGTGGAAATACTGTGCTATAACTATGTAGTGTGAAAGGGTGTCCTATGGAGTATCTGCAGTTTTATTAGGCTGACTTAAACAGAATCATGACAAGGAGTGGGAATAAAAGAGACATCCTTGTTTAAAACTTGTCTTTCTAGCAGGGTGAATTGAAAGACTGTTATGAATGATGAATCTCTCTTCACCTATCATTGCTGGATTCTAACTTCCAGCACTCTGCTCAGCTACTGGCTAGGACTGATGGGAATTGCAGTTCAACCACATCTGGAGGGCACCTATTTTCTGTTTGCAATAAGCATATGACACCAGTCCAAGCTGTTGAGATGCACTGAAGAAAGTGAACTAACCAACACAGCAGTGTAGCAATGAGTTACAGAAATAAAGTTTTATTGTAAAATTTATGGATTACAACGGTCTGTGTTGTGTGATTCAAATGGAGAATACAGATTTCATCATCTTCTGTTTGAACCTGTGTCCACTTTCCTGTCCATCCATCAAAAAGATGTAATTGTTTGCTTGCAAGCAGGCAATTTATATAATTTTACACTTTCAGACAATAACAAAAACAGAAACAGTAGCAAAAAGTGGCATCAATAACAATAGTTATGGGTATAGAGGTATTTCACTATTCCCAGATCAGAACCAAACAGCAGATATAAACTGTTTTCATCCCTCTTTGCTTCCACAGAAAGGAAACTCCAGTTTGGAGAAAGCATGAATTATGATACCTTGCTACTGATTTTTCAGACAAACAAAAGGGTTAGATGATCAAGCTCTAAAAGTCAGAAAAAATGTTGTTGTTTATGTCAAAGTAGAGAAACTGACTCCATGTGAGAATGAATTGCATTTATTTACATACCTAACCTTCAAGTCACTGCCACAGATTTTCTGACCACTAGTTTTTCTGCCAGGTCAAAAAAATGAGGGGTCTGAAATCAGAGGCAGGAAACTCATCATCTGGGAATGTTTTATTGATCTGAGGGCTCAAATCATCAAGGAAAAAAAAGATTTGTGTGATCTGTGAAAAAATAACACATACCCATTACATCTGTGATTCCTGGCTATCTCAACTAGCAGCAGGATGGGAAATATACCAACAGAATCCTTATTCTGTTCTTGCCACTCCCTTTCAAATACACACACTCAAACCCCACGAACAGTGAGACAGGGCTGTTAGAAGAAAGGAATCACAATAGGCCACTGCAATTCTACCTCCCCACCCTCCAGGTCTTGCTAGGTTGGCATACTCATTCAGAATCAAATTCTGGACAACAGTTGTTTTCCAATTCACCAACAATTCTGTATTCTATACTTTTCTACATTCAAGTGGCTAACTTTTAGAAAAGTAAGATCAAAGAAACCGAAACTTCACAGTGCAGTTTCATAAAGAAATACTCTGACTTTGCTTCAACCAAAGAGTCGAGCACTGTGAAATATTTGAATGTGGTATAATCTCAGATGAGTAAGAAATTGCTGGACTTAATAAAATGTTCAATTCATTCACATTAATAAACTGTGGATACATATATACACTGGAAATACAAGCAATCAGCCCTGGAGATTTTGTATATAGCAGTGGTTCTCAACCTGTGGGTCCCCAGATGTTTTTGGACTTCAGCTCCCAGAAGCCCCAGCCACTATGGTCAATGCTCAGGGCTTCTGGGAGCTGAAGTCCAAAAACATTTGGGGACCCACAGGTTGAGAACCACTGGTATATAGTAACTGGATATAGATTAAGGATGACCTTAACACAATAATTATATTGGAAAAGTCAGTTAAATCAAGTTAAGTTTGAAGACACATTTAATGGTGTTTAAATAATGCTGGAAAACAGTTAGCTTTGGCTAACTTCACAAAATACTTTGAATGGCTAGTGAAAGTTTGAGGATATTATTTGCATGGAATACAAAAATGCCAGTGAATAACATCTTAGAATTATGCCTCATCTTGCGATAATTGTCAAAGGCACTTGAATAATGAGTGCAAAACAACATTATGGTTAATAATATAACTCTTCATTATAATACTATTGAGTATTATGGGTGAATTACAGTACAAACCTTAGGGTTAGTAAGTTGGAACCAGAACAAGGCTATAGTCCCATAAACATTGACTTGTAGTACGTTCCATTGAATGCAATGGCACTTATTCTGAGTGGACTAACTCAAGTTTGGCCTAAATAATTTGTTAGTCCCAGCCAAATAGATCCACCGAATCAACGTTCATCAGTTGACTTAATGAGTCAAGTTTAGCTCAAATCAATTATCCCAGTTAAGTGTTACCTACCAAAATCAAAAGGACAAGTTAATCATGACTTGCATCCCACTGACTTCTACTGAAACTCAACTAAACTAGTCTGCATTAAACCCAGTAAGTTTAAAAATACACTTAAACATAAGAAAACAATTTAAGAATGCTAAATAGAAGAAAATTCTATGTAAATAATTCTTTTTTAAAAAATTTAAACTGAATTCTTTACATAATAAAGAATCTGAATTGTTGTAAAGTCAAAAGCTTTCACAGCCACAATCCATAGGTTGTTGTGGGTTTTCCGGACTTTGAGGCCCTGTTCTATTGGTATTTTCTCCTGATGTTTCACCTGCATCTGCAGCTCACTTCCAAGCTACCAGATCCTCTGAAGATGCCAGCCACAGATGCAGGCAAAATGTCAGGAGAAAATACCAAAAGAACACGGCCTCAAAGCCTGGAAAACCCACAACAATCTGAATTGTAATTTTTGTTTAATACAGAGAGATTTCTAAATTAAGACCAAGAAAGGCAGAAATCCCACAAAGACTGATTTACTCAGTAACACAGAATTGCATTTTAGGACATTAATTTTCAGAAACAGCCCAACACCTATATACATCTTTACAGCAGTACAGCTAACATATTGCTTTAGTAGAGGTCTGATGTGATTTCACTATTTTCTAAGATATCACAGAACTGAAGAGAGTTACAAATGTTTCAAGGGTAGTGGAACCAATTCCCCTCCCACCCTATTTAGAAGTCAGTTTAGATAGAACAAAAATAAACAGAAAGAAAAAAAATGAAGACAGCATGGAATGTCCCCATGAACAGAAAACAAAAATAATAAATAGGTAGCTAAATTCTTCCACTTTTGAGGTGCATTCAGATTTAATTGCAGATTTAAGAAGAATGTCTCTGAATTCATTTATCGTATAACACAGACGTCTAAAATGCAGAATTGGGCTCGGCAGGTTGGACAAGGCACATGGCTTGAAAGCCATGTCTCTGGGCGCTGTTGGTCCTGCCGACTGGCAAACCATTTGCCCATGCAGGTAAGGCACCACATAGGACGACAGTAGCATTGCTGGCACTCTCCTTCATTTGGTTCTTGACAGTTTTTCAAAAGCTTGATATTTGCATTAGTCTGCATACATCCAATGCACTGGTCTAGCTCCTAGATCCAGGAAGAAATGCACAGCTAGATAACTATTAGTATTTACATAATGTCATCAAGGCATTTACATATTTATATTTATATAAGAAACAGACTGCCATCTAAGGATCAAAAAGAGCTAACTACCATTTTTTGGACTGCTCTTAGCATAAAATGATTATCACAGTTTAAATACCTCTTGTAGCTCCAACAGCCCATATAATACAAATAAATCAGTGCAAGTCTTCCACATGTATAGACAGAAAAAACGTAGTTCCCAAAAGAAATCAGCCTGCACCATATTGTTAGCAAAAAACAGGCCTCAATCCAGTCACAGAAATCCTCTTGCAATCAACAGGACTTTATTTAGTCACAAATAAAATGTCCCATTTCAGTTCAGTGTGATTTACATACGTCTTACTTTCTTTAGATTACATTATCTGAACCGGCAGTGATTGAGCAAATAAGGTATTTTTGGGTTGAAATGACTGGTTTAATAAAAAGATAAGCCTGCTGTGTAGCTACTGTGAAAAATGCAAATTCTCTGTTTGGAATAATTAATAAAGGAACAGAACATAAAGCCACCAAGAATATACTGCCTTTGTACAAATCTTTGATGCAACCACACTTCAAATATTATATATACTTTTGCTCACTACATCTTAAAAAGAGATATTGTAGAGCATGAAAAGGGAAACCAAAATTATTAAGGGGCAAGAGCAACTCCTTTAGCTTAGAAAAAAGGTAAGAAGGAGGAAAATGCCAAATTTGTAGAAAAATTAAGCATGGTGTAAGGAAAGTGGGGAAGGAGAGGCTTTTATCTCTCTCTCATGATACCACAACCTGCTGAAGAAGAAACATGTAAGATTCTCAAAACAGGTAAGAGGAAGAACTTCTTCATACAACACAGAGGTAAACTGAGTGGTGGACCCAATGGGTGCAAATGACATATTTTTATAGGGCCAAATAAATGTGAAAATACAGTAGAAAGGTTTGGTTCAGACTTTGTCTTTTGGGGTAAGTTAAACTTACCTAGTCATATATTTACACTGAAAGTGACTGTAGGTTCAATGATAAAGCATTAACTCTGTTCCCTGCCATCACTGTTACTTGTCCATAAATATTTATTTTAAAAAACCATATAGTACCTTTTCTACTGAAATACTTGTTTTAACCCATGACTTCTGCTGTGAAGGGAAAAACAGTGGAGCCTCTCTTACTGTGACTTCTACATGCACACACATCACATCCGCTGACTATAATGGGATGCAAGCATTTGTATTTTTTGTTTTATGCAGGGGTTCCTGGAACAGAACCCTGGCATATATGGAGGGTGCACTGTAAATATATATTGGTAATGTGAGACAAGAAAGCCAGCATGGTGTAGTGGTTTGAATGTTGGACCAGGAGAACAGGTTCAAATCCTCATGCAGCCAAGGAAACCTACTGTATGGCCTTTGGCAAGTCACACACGCTCACTCTCAAAGCAAAGCAAAGATAAACACCATCTGAACAAATCTTGCCAAGAAAACAACCACAGCAACAGCAACAATGTGAAACACCACTTGCAATCTCTAGTCTTGAACAAGACCTACCTGATTGCTTGGAACAGAGTATGTTTGATTCATCTCTACTATAGAGGTAAAGGTTTCCAGAAACAAGTCACTGAGGGTCTGATGAATTACCACATTAGCAGCATTACGAATGGGAGCATGAAGCTTCTCTCGTAGTTCCCCATATTCTGCTGAATTCAGCCTAAAGAAGACAGAATGTCACATAAGACATTTGTGCAGATATAAAGGGATTTTCTAATTTAAATGTGATGTCTCTGGCAAAGATAACATGTCTGGTATAATATTTTGATATGCAGAGAAATAAAAACAGCAACAAACAAACAACGCAGGCTGGAATTTAATGAAACATAGTGAGCACTGCAATTGGGTTCAAATGCAATTGCATATGACTGACAAACTTTTACCTAAAGTGCTTTCATTTGTGCCTCCACAAACTTCTCCTCCTCATCGTTTGTATCCTACTTTTTGCCCAATACTAGGTCTCAAGAAACCCAATGCAAATATACTATTTTATTTCCTTAAATAAGACCGGGGGGGGGGAGAGAATGTGATTATTCCCTCCTTTTAGTTCAATCATAAAACAATTAAGTTATTATGCTTCAAGTCAGCAGCCTTCAAACTGCTGGGTATATTTGGAATTTGAAACAATGCCCATGGGAACCAAAACAAAATAATTTTCAGGTGTGCGGAATGACAACTTGGCTAAATTTGCCTAAAAATGACAACTTGCCTAAGTAAAGGCAAGATGTGTGTTTTTGACTCAGAACACAAAAGTATTTGATTCTAGTTTTCTGCTCCTACAGACCACCCATTTCATGGAAGGGCAAGCCTCTTATTCTAATAAATTATTCTCCCAAATAGAAAAGTCACTCCAAATAACCATATGCCTGACAAGGCAAACAGCTCCGTTCTTTTTCTTTCCGGGGCAGACTGCTATCACAAAAAGTCCCCTCCTCGCTACTCAATTCTGTATGTTACGTATGTACGCTTCAAACAGTCAATTCTTCTACCACACAAGAGTATTCACACAGACACATATTTCTGCTTCAGCATTGCTACCCCTCCCTAGCTCACTGTCCTCATCTTCCAAAAGAGAGAGAAAGGTTGATCCAGGAAACTACAAATCAATGAGCCTGATATCAATACTGGGAAAAACTCTAGAAAAAGTGATGTAGTAAGACTCAACACAGTTCTATGAATGAGTAAGTAATAATCAGTAACTATCTCCTGTTGCAAGAGTTATTATTTTGGACAAACAAGAGAATACTTGGTTTTAGTGAAGCATCTAACAAGTCTTTTCCATAATATCCTTATTGATAAAATGGTGAAATGTGAGCTGAGGAACAGTAATATTGCCTGGATTTACAGCTGTCATCAGCAATGACTCCAGCATCCTCCTGGAGGGGAGGTCTCAAGTGGAGTACTCTAGGTCTATCCCTATCCTGTTCAACCTATTTAGAAATAGTTCTTACGAAGTTGCCTATCAAACCTACAAATGACACACAGCTAGTAAGAACATACAACTCCATCAAAGATGATGATAAGGATCAAAAGAATCCTGACATGTTGAACCAAAATTAACATTTAACCAAATTAAATGCATTTAAGATATGAAAACAATCAAGCACAGAAACTTCCTAATGACAAGAAATGTTTGACACTGGAACATACTGTAGGTGGTGATGAACCCTCCTTAACTACAAACACCAGCAACTCATGGACCAAGCAGAGAAAACACCTCATTTGGATATTTTGGGGTGAGATGCTGTAATGCTTTGCATTGTAGAATATATAGGGTAGGGTGCTTGATAGGCTTGGATAGACTGGAATGTGATTAAGATACGAGATCAGGGAAGGGTTATGGCATGAAGGAGAATGTTGAAGTGTGCTGGATGCTGACTGCTGGCGGGGAGTAGAAAAAGAATCTGACCACTGGAATCTGACTACTGCTGCAGTGCGGTTTGAGATGGAAGGTGGGACTTCTTGGTCATTATGAGAATAAAGGATAGGCAAGTCTCAAGTAATGTTTGTTTCAAAATAGTTGAAAGTTACAGTGTAAGGAACAGTAGAGAGCTATATGAATATTATACTTCAAGTCAATTTCTTTGTTTTCTGCAAATGGTTTCATAAATAATTATTGTTTGTTCAACCACATCTGCTACATTGGCCAAGCTGCCAAGGGTACTGTCAGTGTAGGTAGTCTGGTACGCTCTACAGTGAGGCTGCATCATCCTGTCATCTTTACACAGGGATGAATGGCATGGTTGATGTGGCCGCATATAGTTTGTTACACCTAGGGGAAAAAGTCAGCGGACAAAATGGCCAGTCATGCTCTCCCGAACCTCTGAGGAGAGCAAATGGTAATTTAAAATCTATTTCAGAAGTGGTTGACTGGCCTGTTTCAGGCTTGAAATGCTCTTTTCAAGCCCCAAATAAGCACTCCAAATTTTACTTTCAAAGTGATATGACAGGCTCAGTTGACTGAGAGCCTTAAAGAGAATTATGGAATGTATGCACTGCTCTTTTGCACATGCCCTTAGAGCAACTAATAAATGATACAATAAAATGACATATTAAATATACAGTTAAAATCATGAATACATGCACAAGAACAATAAACTTAGTCCTCTCTGTGATAATACTCACATAGGGAAGGAGACTCTACTTAATTCTCTCACAGTGCTCATAACCCTTGTTTCTTCAGGCCTATTCTGAGTCAGTGAAAGAGTGGCTGAAAACATAAGCATTACATCTGGCTTGTTTCTTCCAAACCTAATGTGGAAGGTGTGCTCATAGGATCAAATACTACAGAAATATATTCAGCAGCGAGTACTTTCCACAGAAATAACGATATTAGGCCAGTTTTTCAAAGGAAGAGCTGTGTTTTGTCACAGCATTAAAAAAAGGGGGGCTTTAATGAAGAATGTAGCAGCACTTTCAAATTATCCATTTTAGCACGAGTTTTTAAGGCCATCAATCCACTTCTTTAGATGCCCTGAGAAAGTAAAGTGGTTTTAATATCACACTCCATTAAAAGTGCTGCAAGATTCCTTCCCTTTTTCGCCGGTTTCCATATTAGTCCATTAACTGCTAGAGCAACATCCATATTACAACTCATAAAAGAAAAAGAAAAAATATGGCATATATTTTCCATAGAGCCAGTGTGGTGGGGTGGTTTGAGCTCTGGACTATGACTTCAGAGTAGAGTTCAAATCCTTGTTCACACACAGAAAACCACTGGGAGAGCTTGAGCAAGTCACACTCTCTCAGCCTCAGAAGGCAAAGGCAACCCCTCCCCCCGAAAAATCTTGCCAAGAAAACCCTCTGACACAGTTGCCACCATAAGTCAGTAATGACTTTAACGCATGTAACAACAACAAATATTTTCCATGGTCTTCCTGAGATCCACTTCCTCAGATTCATGTGACCAAAGTGGGCCATCATCCATGAAACTAATGTTATAGTTGTATTAATCTTTAATGTACTATTAATCTTGAATGTACTAAAAGGTATTGGGTTAAATTCAACATCATGCAAACAGAGTAATGCCGTAATCACTAAGTCAACATGGATTTCTCAGAAATAAGTCAAGCCAGACTAATGTTATCTCTTTTTATGATAGGGTTACAAGCTTGATAGATGAAGGGAATGTGGTAGATAGAGCATATCTTGACTTCAGTAAGGCCTTTGACAAATTTCCCCATAACATTCTTGCAAAGAAGCTAGTAAAATGTGGGCTGGACAGGGCTAGTGTCAGGTGGATCTGTAAATGGTTGATTCCCAAAGGGTGCTCACCAATGGCTGATTTTCATCCTGGAGAGAAGTGACTAGTGGGGTGCTACAGGGTTCTGTCCTGGGCCCAGTGCTATTCAACATCTTCATCAATAACTTGGATGAAGGAGTGGAGGGCATGCTGATCAAATTTGCAGATGATACCAAACTGGGAGGGGTTGCTGACAGACCAGAGGATAAGATCAAATTTCAAAATGACTTTAACAGATTGGAGAGCTGGGCCAAAGCTAACAAACTGAATTTCAACAGAGAGAAATGTCAAATCCTACACTTAGGCAGAAAAAATGGAATGTACAAATACAGGATGGGGGATACGTGGCTGGATAGCAGTACATGTGAAAGGGATCTAGGAGTCTTGGTAGATCACAAGCTGAACACGAGTCAGCAGTGTGATGTGGCCGCCAAGAAAGCCAACGTGATTCTTGCTTGCATCAACAGGAGTCTGGTGTTTAGATTGAGGCCATTTCCGCACTAGACTGTTATAGCACTATTATTCCACTTGCAACATTCTATGGAATCCTGGGGTTTGCAGTTTCAGGAGGGGCCCAATTGGCCCCTCCAGAAACTGAAAACCCCAGGATTCCATAGAATGTTGCAAGTGGAATAATAGTGCTATAACAGTTTAGTGCGGAAATGGCCTGAGGGAGGTAATGGTACCACTCTATAGTGCATTGGTTAGGCCTCACTTGGAATACTGTGTCCAGTTCTGGGCACCTAAATTCAAGGACATCAACAAGCTGGAACATGTCCAGAGGAAGGCAACCAAAATGGTGCGGGGTCTGGAAGCCATGCCCTATGAGGAATGGCTCAGGAAGCAGGGTATGTTTAGTCTGCAGAAGAGAAGGTTACGAGGGGATATGATAGCCATGTTTAAATATTTAAAGGGATGTCAAGGAGGGAGCAGGCTTGTTTTCTGCTGCTCCAGAGACTAGGACAAGGAGGAATGGATTCAAACTGCAGGAAAGGAGATTCCACTTGAACCTCAGGAAGAACTTCCTGACGGTCAGAGCTGTCCGGCAGTGGAATATGCTGCCTCGGAGTATGGTAGAGTCTCCTTCTTTGGAAGTTTTTAAGGAGAGGCTGGATGGCCATTTGTTGGGAATGCTTTGATGTGTGTTCCTGCATGGCAGGGGGCTGGACTCGACGGCCCCTGGGGTCTCTTCAAACTCTATGATTCTATGTCTGCTTCCCCTCCTTCTCCCATGTGCCTCCCAAATCTGTTATAGTAGGTCTCCCAACATTCACACTTCAGACTGTGGATGCTGCAGAAGACTGTAGCATCTGTTTCACCCACATGAATACAATCCTTTTTATTATTCTTGCATTTGTCCTTATTCACCAGTATGAAAAGCATATTTACATCAACCTGGTTATATCAGTTTCAGTTGGTCTGCTATAAAATACAGCTCAAACAATGAGATTCATCACGAAATAGTCATGAAAACTCCACTTCCCTTGACATGAAGCACACTGTAAGTACTCAATAAACAGGAAAGTTGATCTATTTTACCGGATATCGAAAGTTTTCACATTAGGATTAACACTGGCAACACGGATTGTGAGGAATTGTGCAGGCATATTTGAATCTGGCAAGAGTTCATGCTGCCTGGAGTCCACCACTGTCAGATAGATGTCCCGCTGTTGGGCAATGTGTAAACAGTATGTAGTCACTTTCATGATCCAAGTGTCTGTAACAATTACTCTTGCTCCTGGGGCACCAGTAGCAAACTTGTCAATCCTCCTGAATTCTGTGTTGATAGAAGAAGCCACTGCCCTCCAGTCTGATTGTGGGAGGGCAAAAAGGGAAAGAGTCTTCACTAGGGGATGGTTATTCCAACCATTTTGTGACCAGTAATATGCTAATACACCAGCAACTGTTGGTGCAAGAACAGCTAACAAGAAGAAGACCTTCCAACCTTCAGGAGTCTGGTAAAAACTGCACAGTTGTTTCTCAGGTGCTGCAAAACACATGCCAATATAATAGCCTGCAAGGGGCAGGAAAGTGATTTTAGATGACAAAACAGAAGTCTCACATAAACAAACATATGTTTAAGTTTATCTAATAAATCACTGTAACTTAAAGACTTACATAGATTACATTCCAGATTTTAAAAAATATCTGATAAGTATTAGTTTATGTCCCTTTACTACAGCATGCAATACAGGGTTGTTAACTGCAAGAGAGTCAAAATGAGTGCACTGTCCTCCCAAACAAAAATTTTGAAGAAATAAGGGCATTTCCCTGCAGTCCCAATGTTCCCAACATGGCAGGGTGAAGCACTTCAGACAGTACACACCTATACCTCTTTTAATTGCTGTGTGCACGTTCTTTTGGTAACTTCATATGCTCCTTTGCATGCCTCAGCTCTATATCTAAATGCTTAAATTTTCAGTACTGTAGAGCTAGAAATTTGGGGACTGGACGGAAATTTCATTTTGGGGGCAGAATTCTTACTTGGATGCAATGCCCTCATTTCGTGTCCCCCCCATGCACTTCCATAGCTATCAAACTGCAGATTACCGTTTACCTTGCAAAGGAGGAAAAGGGAGAAGACTAAGGAAACTACTGTCCCTCAAACTAGTTCTGAAAATAAAGTTGCCACCTTCTGTCTTTGGCAGATTTTAAGTCTGTGGGAAACCTACGTGACAGAGCCAGCAAAACAAAACAAAAGGGGGCCATTCCCGTCCCCCGCCGCCCGTCCCTCAACAAACTCCGGCCCTGACCTTCTTCCTCCGCCCCCTCCCCGGACGTCTCTTCTACAGTTTCTCCCCTATCCGCCCGCTTTGAACTTCCTTTCCTCGCTCACCCAGCGGTAGGAGAGCGTGGGCCAGGAGAGTGCCCGTGCCCCGCCGCAGATGGTACTGGACGAAGGCCGCGTCCTCGCTGCCCAGCCAGCCGCCTAGCAAGTTCTGCACCGTCAAGCCGGCCAAGTGGAACTCGTTGGGCGGGAACACGAAACACACGGCCAACACCACGTAGGCCAAGGTGAAAGTGGCTGCAGGGCTCTCCATGGGCAGGCCCGCGAAGCGATGCGCCGAACTCGGTCGTCCGACCGCCCTGGAGAAACAGACCCCTCTATTGTTTCCGCGGCACTGAGAAAGTTCTTCCCAGGTCCAAGGCCCGACTGTCCCGCGCTGCATCCTGGGAAATGTAGTCCACTAGTCAGGGCGCTTTGAGGCCGGGTCGGATCGGCCCACCAAACTACTCCAAGCCGGGAGCCCGTGTTTTTACAAAGATCCCTTTTTTTTAGCTAGAAAGACAAAGGCAAGAGATTCCCAGAGACCAGGCCGAGCAACTGTTATGTAGCAGGAAGCCTCCGCGGAGCCCGTGTAGGGTTTTGAGCGTTGGACTGGGACTCTGGGAAAGGGGGCTCGAATCCCCACCCAGCTATGGAAACCCGCTTGTTGACGCTGCACGAGTCACACTCTCTCAGCTTCAGAGGAAGGCCAAGGCAAACCCCATCTGAACAAATCTTGCCCTCACAGGGTCACCATGAGACCGATGCAACTTGAGGGCACACGAGTACAAAACTTCGTGGCCGGGGATAAATGGTAATACTAAACTCAGTGTAAAGCGGCTTTTTACCAGGCGTGCAGTAATAGAGATGATCGGGGCTTCCAGAAAAGAATGATTCAGGAATGCTGGTAGAGGATATACTACGCGGAAGAGCGTGTATGCGTGTGGTGTGCAATTAATTAAATTCAGTTTGCTGTATCGGTCTCATCTACGAACTTAGTCGACCACCTCGGTTTGTGTCACATTAAATCACCCGTTTCTTGTTTCCAAAGCAGGGATGTAGGGGTAGCCGTGTTGGCTATACAGCCAAATACAACAAAATGCAAAATCCGTAAAAGGGCGATACCTTTATTGGTTAACCAATACAAAGAAAATATGCCACGCAAGCTTTTGTAACTTCACTGGCTTCTTCATCTGGCACAAATGTTAAAAATAATGCAGGAAAAAAAAAGGTGAAGATTTTAGAATCACAAGCCTACATTCTACCTGAGGCCATTTCCGCCCTACGCTGTTATAGTGCTATTATCCCACTTTCCTATGGAACTATTTCCTATGGAAATATGAAAAATTCCTATGGAATTCTGGGGTTTGCAGTTTAGGGAGGGGCATTTAGAATTCTTAGCCAGAACGCTCTTTGGCCTCAGTAAACGACAAACCCCAGAATTCCGCAGGATATTGAAAGGGGAATAATAGCACTGTAACAATGTAGGGCAGAAATGGCCTCAGATGTTAATGTGTTGTCAGTTAAGAAAGTCCTAAGGGATTTAATGCAGGCAGAGGCCACTACTTGGTCATGTAAGGATCTGGCAAACCACCTCTGAGTATTCTTTGCCCAAGAAAACAACCCTATTTTACGGGTTTGAGTTCTTTGGGGTTCCAGATGGCTGGTGGAATTACCCAACCCGTTTATAAATTGATGGGTTTAATTATTAAAAAAAACAAAACAAGAATATCCTTTTGATACAACAGTCCAATAGCACTGAGATGGCTGGATATGACAAATAATTTCTCTGCACTCGGTGGAATCCAGTCCTACAGAATGTTTTGCGGCAACAGAATCAAGCTGGTTACCCTGCTAGAACTCAGTAAACAGTTAGTGCTGAACCAAGGATAGATACTACTTTTGAATTTTAAGAGAGGCTTGATGCACGAAAATCACAAATTGTAGCATTTCACCCATGGATTAGCTGTAGCTGAAAAGAACATCAATAGCGAAGTATTCTTCTGCGGTATATACTGAAGTACCTCATTCAACTCAGTCTGGGACCTGTGTGTGCGTGTCTTTAAGTCGACTATCGACTTATGGGGACCCCGTGGATTGCATGGGAATAAAATATTCAGAGGTGGTTGGTTTGCCAGTTCCTTTCCCCGAAATATAACTCAAGGCACCGACTAATTAACTATTCGTTGGCGGTCTCCCGCCCAAGTACTAACCAGGGCTGACTCTGCTTCACTTCCAAGAGCCAAGGGGATCTGCTGCCTTTAGGATCTTTAGGCCCTGCTGAGTAAATAAGCTTCGGATTCGTCTAAATCCCAACAATAAATACATTCGCTGTATTGATTAAATCTATTTGTATCCAGCAAAAAACTTGACTGTTTACAAAGAAAAGGGTGCGCGAGCAACACCTCCCACGACAGCCCACGCATGCGCCTCCTCTACTCCAGGAGAGTCAGCTAGGGAATCATGTGATCTTTGATGTAACTCAGTACTAGGCTTTTTATTGGCTGAGACAGCTAACGCTAATATTTCGAACGGGATAGCCGTTGAGTCAGAAGCACTATCTCGGAGTTTGTTGAAGTAGCAGAAAAGGCGGCGGAACTTAATTGACAACAAAGCAGGTAAGAGGAGACGGGCAACGGGAGTAAAGAACAGCAGGCAGCCAACCGCGAGGACCAAGACCCGCGGCGGCATCGACGGTAGGTCTGCCTACAGGCAGGCGTCGCCATCCTTTCCACCGCCCGCCACACGAAAGGTTCTTGGGGGCCCTGAGAGTGAGGGATGGTGCTGACGTCGGGAGCCTTCGCTGCCAAGGAAGGCTTCCCGCTGATGACTTCGTTTCATCTTTCCTAAACCACCGACGATCTCATTGGAACGGCAGTGGAAGATACCCACCCGCACCCGACCCCGTCGGCCCTTTGTCTTCTGAAGGAGCTGGGACCAGTTCGAACGCACCATGTCTGGCTGCGAGGGCGAGGAGAGGGCGTGGAGTGAGTGGGTGGAAGTCCGTTCTAGCGCCTGGTGCTGTGGGTGTGGACAAGAAAGCGGGGGCGCTGCCAGAGCGGCTTCGCCCAAGCCTGATATCCCTCCTTATTGCGAGGAGATCTCGACCTATAGCTACCCTATGGATGAAGGAGGAGTTGAAAGATCAGATTATCCATTGGTAATGTGATCTTTTCTCACTGCCTTCGACCTTAAAAGGCGTTGTTATCTTTTCCAGTAAGTCATGTCTTCTCACGATAGGGCCGAACTAAGACAGCCTCTGTTTAGTCATCTTGGCTTGATTTGCTGTGGGACCCGTTCATTCGTCTTTTTAGCGGGCCAGGGTATCCGTAGAACTTTTCTCCAGTGTACCATTTCAAAGGAGTTTATTTTCTTACCATTAGCTTTCTTCACTGTCTAGCTTTCACAGCCATAGACAGAACTGGGAAATAAGATGGCATGGTCAATTCTAACTTTAGTGTTCAGTGATATATTTTTGTATACCGTGTCTTCATAGCTGCCCTTCCAAGTCCTAATCTTTTGATTTCTTAACTGTTGTCTCCATGCTGATTAATGACTGGGCCAAAATGGGGAAAATCTTGAACTATTTCAGTGTCTTCATTGTATTCTTTAAGGTTATGTAAATCATCTGTGGTCATTATTTTTGTTAATGTTCAACTGTAAATCTTTGTTTGCACTGTCTGCTTTGGCTTTCTTCAGTTATTGTTTCAAGTCCTTGCTGTTTTTTGATAGTAGTATGGTATCACCTGAGTTTCTTAATAATAATATAATAATAATAAAATTTATTTATATCCCGCCTCTCCCAATGGATCGAGGCAGTACTACAACTAGAGATGGTCCGTCCTCCAATTTTCATGCCTTCTTCCACTGAGTCTAATCTTGCTCTATATATGATATGTTCAACATACAATAAAATAAAATTCACCCTTGCCAATAGGAAACCATTCAATTTCTCCGTATCATGTCCTAAAAGCAGTCTCTTGTCTTGAATACAGGTTACACATCATAACAATCAAATGTTGTGGGACACCCATCTCTTTAAGAGTGATCCATAGTTTCTCACGACATACAGAATCAAAGGCTTTGCTATAGTCTGATAGGCTGATATTCTTTAGAAATTCTTTGGTGCACTCCATTATCCAAAGTATGTTTGCAATAAGAACTCTAGTGCCTCTTCCTTTTCCAAGCCCAGCTTGGACATCTGACATTTCTCGCTCCATATATGGTAGAAGTCTTTGTTGTAGAATTTGGAGCATGACTTTGCTTGTGTGGAAAATTAAGGCAATGGTCTTGTAGTTACTGCAATCCCTGGTGTCCCTTTTCTTGAGGATTGGAATATATATTGAGCATTTCTAGTCTGTGGGTCATTCTTTTGTTTTCCATATTTGTTGACAGATTTTAGTTAGAATTAGAGTAGATTCTGTCTCTGTAGACTGAAACAGTTCTATTGGTATGCTGTCTGTTTCTGGTGATTTATTTCTCCCAATTGCTCTGAGTGCAGCTTTCACTTCACTTTCTAAAATTGAATGTTCATCTTCATATAATTCTTTCATGAATGAATTTCCCATCATCTCTTCCCAGGGCATCTGGTGATAGTTCCCCTATATGACATACCTCTGTAGGTGCAGGCTTGCAGTGTCAGTGGTTCTTTTCTATATTTTTCTACATGGAAAGTAGGAAGCCAGTGCAGGGAAATATGAATGGTGTGGGGGAACCTTTTCAGACAGGCAGTCTAAAAATACTATACTATGATTGGATGCTGGTGAATTCAGTTGCTGTGATCTCAGTTCTGGGATATATATGCTGATAATAGCTATTGCCTTGATTATGACAGCTTTTCATAAATGCATATGGGAGCATCTCTGATGAGCAGTGCTCAAGTTTACTGTATATAACCTGAACAAGCAGTGGTACAACTCTACTGTACCTCTTCATTCTACATGTGTGGACAAAACTCGACAGGGCATAACACATTCCTGCTTCTTAGTGGGCACCCTACCCATTGTCATTGAGAAATCTAGAGAGATTCTAACTTCTTTCTTCCTGACTGGTAGAATTCTTTAATGGAGGGGTGTGAGTGAAAATGCTTAGTTGATTGTGTACAGGTTTATATGGCCAATTTGCTTATTCACAGATGCAAACACATACTTGGGAATCTTAACCAACATTTCTCTGTGTTTTATATTGGAATCTGGATAAGATACTGATTTGCTAGGGTTGTCTAATAAGTTTTCAAGTCTGGTTGGATTTGAGGACTTCCTTTGATGTCACCTAGTCAAACCTGCTCAGTAAACAGCATTCCCGACTACTACCTGGTGCCTTTCTCTACAAGGACAATGTCCTTGTTATCTAAGATTGTATCCAAACTTAGATATCCAGTCATACAGTTGGATACAGAGGGATCACAAAGGTCATTTGACTTAAAGGACTGTGGATTTATTTATTTATTGGATTTATATCCCATCTTTCTCCCAAGAGGGGATCCCCTCTTGAGAGATGGCCAAAGGAGGAGAGTGAACTGCTCTCTGAGATGGTCTTCCGCTGTCAAATAGCCCTTGTGGTAGAGTGGTTTGAGCATTGGACTGTGACTAGAGGCCAGCGTTACAATCCCTGTTCATCCATGGAAACCCATCGGATGACCCTGGGCAAGTCGCACTCTCTCAGCCTTAGAGGAAGGCAAAGGTAAACCTAAACCCTCTCTGAACAAATCTTGCCAAGAAAACCCTCTGATAGGGTTGGATTAGGTCAGAAACAACTTGAAGGCACGCAACAATAGTATCAAGAAATTCTCCCTAATGCTTAGGTGAAATCTCTTTTCTTATAATTTGAATGGTTTATGTTGTAATCTCTGGAATAAAAGAACAGAAATCTACTCCATCTTCTACATACCATCCTAACAAATACTTAAGCATGGCTATTCTGTCACCTGTCCATCTCCTCTTTTCCCAGCTAAATATATCCAGCTTGCTAAGATATCTCTTCTAAGGTATAGTTTCCAGACTTTTTACCATCTTTGGCAACCTCCTCTGGACACATTGCAGCTTGTCAATAGCCTTGAACTGTGGTGCTCAGAAATGTATACACTGCTCCTGTTGAGGTTAGACCAAACAGTAGTACTGTATAGCATTTGAGCAACAGTGGACATACTGTACTTCAGCTAACAAAGCTTTTGACAAGTTCACTTTTGTTGTTGTTTGCCTCTCATTTCTGACTTATGGTGACCCTAAGGTGAAAAAACAGACCCTAAAAAAGGACCCTAAGGTGGAAAAAATGTTAATATCTCAAGCCCCTGCAAACATATTTGACATACTTGCTGTCTCTCTTCCTCCCTACTCACAAACAAGCTTAGCTGGGCCAGTGGGCTTGTACCAGAAGAGAGGAAGCAGATTGGGAGAAGTTGGCTCTTGGCTGAAGAGATGGCACCTCCTGGATGGCAAACCTTTTTCCCTGCCTGCCCTGCCTTTCTTTTTCCTCCCTGTGGATCTGGGATGATAGTGGAAGGGCAGCGGGCCACAGGCCGGTGCCTCCTCCAGCTGAACCCAGACTGCACTGCTTTGTGTTCCTGCCCCTGCAAGGGAGGGGGCTGCCTTTGCCTGAACAGTCCCTCCCCTTGTTCTTTCTAGGCTGGGCAATGGCACTGAGTGAAAGGGACTGGATTTGCCTCCCTTGCCTGCCTCCGCCTCCCTTGCCTGCCTCTGCCTCTCCTGACCTTTGCCTACTAACCAGGTGCAGAGGCTGCCTCCACTCTGCTAGGACCTCTTCTTTGTGAGGAAATGCCCAAGTCTGGCCACTGCTGCACCCTAGCCCAAAACTGCCTTTCTGTCTTGTACTGCCACCACGTCTACTTCTTCTCTTGTGTGCAAGTGGTGGCTCTGAGTAGACGCATTTCCATCAGAGGACCTGGACTCTGTCATTGCCACCTCTTTGTCCTTCAGTCACTCCACTGGGGCTGCTGTTGCTCCCACAGGAGGAACTGAGCATGTTTTCCAGACCTGCTGCCTCAGCCTTGTGTGCACGCACGCACACGCACACACACACCCCTCAGCCAGTGGCATCATTGGAGTCGCCAGGGCAAAACAAAAGATATGGGTCGCAGGAAGAAAGGAGCAGGTCCTTAACACAGCTGCTGCTTCAGCTGCTCTGCCAGTTTCTGGCCTGGCCTGCTGCACCTTCTCCTAACCAGTCTCTTCTTTGCAGGGATGTGACTGATTCTGGCTGCTGCCAGCTCAGCTTTGCTTGCCCCAGTCAGAGGCATCTCCGGCATTGCCTGGGCAAAATGGTCACAAATGGTATGTAGCAGGAAGAGGAAGAGGAGCAAGAACAGGCCTCATCTGCCACAACTGCTTCAGCTACCCTACCAGTCTCCAGCCTGGCCTGGCCTGCCCTTGTTTGCCTCCCCCGCCCACCATCTCCTCTGCCACCCATTTTGGATAGGGACATAGCTGAAGGCTGGTTGGGCAGCTGAAGTGGCAGCCGCACGTGGGGTCTG
Organism: Iguana delicatissima; assembly: GCA_948472985.1. Classification (NCBI taxonomy): domain Eukaryota; kingdom Metazoa; phylum Chordata; class Lepidosauria; order Squamata; family Iguanidae; genus Iguana; species Iguana delicatissima. Next base: position 101,930 of record CAOKZL010001953.1, on the reverse strand, counting down.
TTCCTCTTCCTCCTGCTGCTGTGCACCTTGTGCAGGTATAGGGAGACAGGCAGGGGTGGAGCAGGCCAAGCCAGAGCAGGCCAAGCCAGAGACCAGTGGAGCAGCAGAGGCAGCAGCAATGCAGAGGACCTGCTCCTCTTCCATCTTGCTGCTGTGAGACGTGTGCATCTCTGTTTTGCCCAGGCAGTGCCGATGATGCCACTCACTGGGGCCTGCAAGGCTGAGGTGGTGGCTCAGGGGACAATGCTGAGTTCCCCCTGTAGAGGTAGCAGCAGCCCTGGTGGAGTGGCAGGATAAGGAGCAGGCAATGGTGGAGCCCTGGCCCACTGATGCTTCAGGGAGATGCCTCTGCCCAGAGCCGCCACTTGTGTGCAGGAGGGAGAAGAGGCAGTGGCAGAGAAGGATGAAGAAGCACACCATTAAAAATGGTGTAGGGCAGCAGTGGAGGTGGCAGGAAATACTCAATCTATCAATAATCAAATTCACAAAAGTTAAACTTGCAAATGTTGAGAACTGACAGTACTGTCACTTGGTGTTTGGGTTGAGTGTGGGCCTGTAAAAAGAAAATTGATTCTAAACTAAATGTGTACCAGCTGTATATTGCAGCCCCATGATATTCCAGATAAACCATTTTGTTCTGTCTTTCCACACTTCCCTCTCATGGCCACAGATGTTCTAACCTATTTTTAGGAGGAGTGGAGAGAGTTTAGTCCACAGGCTCCATGTGGACTCTAAACCCTCTCTATGGGCCCCAGTTCTCTCTTTTCAGACCCCCCAGTTTTATAAGGCCTCGAAATGCTGCCCGAACCAAAGTTGTGCTTCAGAACAATCCCCCCGGCCCCCAAAACTTACTTTAATTGGATAAATTTAATTTAAGAGTGGAGCTAAAAGCAAGGCAAACAACTAAAAGTAGTTTCAGTTAACTTCCAGGTTGCATTTTCAGGCCGCTACAGGAGCGGGGAATTAGCCACAGTTACAGTTGCCCATCCTGACCTAGAGTTTATTTTGGAAAACTATGTATTCTTGTTACTGTCATTGAATCCTAGTATTCCTCTTTCTGATGTCAGGGCTTCTGTATCGGTGCATGAAGGGACTACATTTCCTAATCCCAAGCCTTCTTTGTGGCACAGCCATCATAAGGCTCCCTGAACTTTTCCATCTACTACTTTCCTTTGGGAATAAGACTTCTTTCCTGGGTGGCAATCCAGGTTGAGGAGTCAAAGACTAAGCAACAGTAGCTGACATCAGATTCGGTTTTTTGCCTGCCAAAGGATGAAGACTGGGGAGAGATCTGTTCTCAGTTGAAACCTTCAGAAGGGCTGCAAAGTCTCACTCCCTCTCTGTAGTGCTTCCAGGAACAGTTGAAGTCCCAGAATGGGACTCAGCCAGCTCCGGAGAACAGGATGATCTCCTGGTATCAACAGTTAGAGAGAGAGAGAGAGACTCCTTGCATAAAGGTGTGGAGCTTTGAGGGGAGGTATTTATAAGCAGCTGGTGGATTATGGGTCAGAGGCTCCCTTCCTCTATCCAACAGCTTTGTGTCCTAGAAAAATGTAAAACAGTAGCCTATTTTTAGGAAAGGAGACTAGCTATAACTTTGTTATTTAAACTACAAATCCACATTTTTGAAGCTGTTACAAGTACTGGTTGCTTTCAAAGCAGGAGTGGGGAACCTGTGGCACTCATAGTGTACTATGACTTCTGGTATTCCCACCCATGGTGGCTGGGGCTGATGAACAAAAGTGAAAAATGTCTGAAGGCACAAGTTCCTTGCACACCCCTCTAAAGCAACACTGTTCCAAATAGTTGTTTTATACTTTTTTCCCCATTTATAGAATGAATCTGCAAACCTTGAAGGGAGAAAATATTCGTGATGACATAGCTGCTGAAAGCTGTGCCATACTGTTTTTATCTCCAGAGACCACAGGCAGGCCTTCTATTCTTCGCCCATCACAGAAAGAAAATGTGCCACCAAAGGGGATAGTGAGGCCTATGAAGGTAGGTTAACATTTGGTATCACTCTTTTGGCATGGGATTTCCACAATAATGGCTCTAGAACAACAGATGTTAGCATTTGTAAATATTTAACATATTTAAACAGCTACATTGATGCTGTGAGCGGAGCTTTGGGGTTTTACTACTGTAGCAGTTTATCTGTACACTGTCAATGTCTATTACAAGCATGGAACTGTTCAGAACACCAAATTGTCAGATAGGACTATGAGACCTAAGCATTTGATTCTTTAGCAATAATCTGATTATTGTTATAACCTGAATATGGGTAGCTGATTGTACTTGTCCTGTCATGTGACTTATCGTTCATTGCCCGTTCTCACTGGTTTGTATGTACTATCAGTGCTGGGCACTCTTGTTAATGATATTCCTTTGCAGTGGTGGGATGTGAAAAGAGGCCACAGCTGTTGTGGCAGCCAAGATACAACTGCCTACCTTAGCAGTTTGACTGACTCCAATTTTTTTTAATGGTCTGACCAGATCTTATACAGTAGGCCCTCCACATTTGCGAGGGATAGAGACAAACATCCCTCGTGAATGTCAAATAATCACAAATAGGGCACCTTCCCTTTAGGCTTTTGCCAGGCAGGTGCACCCACCCAGGCTGAGGGGGGCAGGGAGGCAGGGAACAGGCAATTGCCTTCCCTGCACCTTCCTGCCACCTGCACGAGGCATGCCCGCATTGGCTGCGACGGCAGAAGGAACGCAGGGAACTGGCGGTTGCCTTCCCTGGACCTTCCTGCCACTGGTGCAGGGCGCACCCACAATGGCAGGGGTGGTGGGAGGATGGGGGGAATTGGCGAGCACCCTCCCCGGACTTGCTTGCTCCCCATGTGGGCGCCGGGAGGAGTGCAGGAAACTGGTGATTGCCCTCCCTGTACTTTCCTGCCCCCCACATGGGCACACCCGCAGTGGTGGGGGAGGCGGGAGGAGTGCAGGAAACTGGTGATCACACACACCCTGGACCTACCTGCTGCCAGCGCAGGGTGTGCCTCCACTGGGCACAGGGAGATTGGGAGGAGCAAGCTGGGTGGGAATGGAGTGGGAGGGGAGAATGAGGGGGAAGTGAGCACCCTGCAAATAATCAAATTAGCAAAAGTGAAACCCGCGAATGTGAAGGGAGAACTGTAATGTGTTTCCTTCCTTACATCTCATTTTTTAGTAGTTTACATTTTGGGTCTCTATGTGGCTTTTATTTCTGCTTTTATATTTTTAATGGATTGTATGGATTGCATGTATTGGATTGCATGTATTGATATTTGTTTGGTTTTTGTAAACTCTTTCAGGTGCCTCCTTTTTAAGTTATAGGAAGGCAGAGCATAAATTCCCAAACGAATGTCTAGCTGCGTTTTGGGAATGTGTGTATTTGTTTTGGCTCTGCAAATCTGTGAGAAATTTTCTCTCCTAAGGTAACTTTTCAGACTCCTATCCGTGATCCTCAGACTCGCAAAATCCTGAGCCCAGAGATAAGGAAGAAACCTGAAACTTCTCTTTTAGTAGATGACTGTATTGAGATTCCAGAGGATCTTGCATTGCCTGCAGCCAGTGTTGTGTGAGTAAAACAGTTTATGATTTCATGAAATTAAAACCGAAATAGATAGTAGGACAGTCAATGATTTCACAAAAAGTGTTACAGTTGTTTTCAGGTGATTGGAAGAAATGGTTGTGACCTGTTATCCATAAAATATGACAATTGGTTTTTAGGGAGGGTTTTTTCCCTGGACTTTAGGACTATGAGCAGGAACAGTGACATCTGCTGGAACATTCTTTCAGCTGAGAATGAGTGCCATGATAACTGTATTTACTCCCTGATTTAAAGTCTGTAAAAGATGACTGCATTCATCTGAGAAAGCTGTAGTCGTTCACATTTTCTTTTAGCCATCTTGGAGACATCATTGTAGCACAGCTACTTTTATCTTCACTGGAAAGTGCTAAATTTTTTTAGCCTACTTGCAGTTGACACTCCTTTTCCAGATGCAACTATGCGGTGATTGATTTCACTCTGGGTAACTTAAGAGACACATGGAAGCATCAGTATTCTTGCATTTATGAACACAAACATGGCTTTGAAGGCTTGTGATATCTGATGACTACATTGGAATTTTTTGGTGATTAAAGCAATTTTATTTTCCCTGGTGTTACAGTATTGTTAAAAACTTTACTTTTCTTAGTTGTTTGATTTAATTTTTATGGCTCTTGCTAATTATTTTTAATTTCTTTTGTTAAATATCCAGAGGACATTACTAACTGAGAAGTGAACAAATGAGCTAAGTAGAGAAATTGAGCAATGTAACCTGGTCCAGTGTATGTATGCTTGGAACTAAGTCCCACTGAATTCAACTTGAGTTACTTCAAAGTAGGTGTGCCTAGAAGTAAAGTCTAGATATACTGAGAGAACATAATATCGTCTTAAAGGAGACTTTCAGGGACTTAACAACATAATATCTGAAGTCAATAGTGAATGTCCTGGATTGATTAATAAGCAGTGGCTTATTCTGGGAGAATAACTAATCTGAGAGCCAGATGTATCTCTTTTTATTTCAATTATCCTTCAGAAGGCTGAATTAATTAATTTGTGATGGCTCTGCCTTTGCACAGAAGTCAACCAACAGTAATAGCAGATATTGATTCAGCAAAAGAGGAGAAAGAGACAGAAGGAAACGTCGGCTTTGATCCTCCAAGTGATGTTATGCCAGAACAAAGCAGAAGAGCAGACATTCCTGACTTGTCCGCAGTAAATGATGCTGATCCATTAAAGAGCACTAATAGCCTTCCAGATTCCTATAAAAGTCAAACAATATCTCCGTTGCAAGTTTGCACAAGAAAAGAAACAAGGGATAGGCATTCTCTCTCACATGATGCAATTTGCCTGCAAGCTACTACTGAAAATAATCTGTCGAAGGAAGAAAGCTATGAGCCAGCATGTTCTTTCCACTTGGCTTCATTGCTAGATGTTGATTCCTCAAAGCAAATTGTAAGTTCTAATCAGGCTACAAAGCAAGTTTCTAACAGCGCTTGCAAAACTGAGCCATTGTCACTAGCACATACACAAAACCATCCCTCACAACATGTACTAGAATCCTGTAGCTTTGGGAATCTCAGCTATTGTGAAATAAAAGAAGATGACAATGGGCAAACTGGCACTGGAATAGAAGCGAATTCTGTCCCAAAAGCATCCTGTAACTTCGATTATGATAAGTTTGATCCTAACTTCAGCAACTTTGGAGCTGGTCCAAGACTATGGGATTCGCTTGATCGTCTTGTGCCCAACATTAAGAGTGATACCCAAGAGGACAGTGTAATGTTTAAAGTAGATTTTCTCCAAACAGAGCAGCATAACTGCACTGATGAATCCAAGGCTGTAGAAATAACTCCTGACAAACAGTAAGTATCCTCCAAGTGCATCTAGAGGAGTCTTGAGCTTCAGTAATATGGTACAAATGAATGAAAGACAGCCTGTTAAGGCTCCTGGGCTAAATCTAAGTTGTGGGATGAATAACAGCAGACTATGTAGTCAAAAGAAAATGGCATACAGTCCAAATCAAAAAATGAATAAGTTATTTCAAGTTATTCAGTATTCTGTTCTGGAACACATTAAAAATGTTGACTTCCTATTAATTCCTGTTTAATTCATGAATTTTACCCAGTTTTTTACAGAAAGAAGGCTTTTAAATATAATAGCTAATATATATGTAGTACTTATTTGGAGAATTCAAAAATACAAATTCATGCTAAAAATCTGCAGTTTAAATATCTGCATGTAAAGGACAAAGAAACCTAGATGTGCAAAAACAATTTAAAAAGTATATTGAACCAAATGTCCTTAGAAATGGATATAACATCAGTCTTCTTGCTCCTATAGGAATGAGATTGATAAGCAGATCATAACTGAAGAGCAGGCTGTACCTGAAGGAACTCAAACTGAACCTTCAAGTGACTTGGTATTGTATGGTTTCTTTATACATTCTTATCCCTGTATTTAAGGTTCAGCATGCTTTGAAGTGGAAAAAGGTATGAAAATTTGCTTCTTCTTTGTGGTCTCTGTGCCTCATACATTAGGAGCTTTCGCGCCTGCGCGGTAGCTTTCAGAAGATTCTAGAGATCATTAGCTTGGCGGGAACCCCTCCCCCACGTCGGTACTGCGCATGCTCCTCCCGCCGAGCAACAGTCTCTCCTCAGTTCTTTCTTGTCTGCTGTCGCGAACAGAAGGTTCTGCTTGTTGGCTTGTGCTTTGCTTGATTCTCTTGGCTTTTGACTTCGGATTTTGGATTTTTGACTACCCCTCTTGGATTTCAGATTTGTCTTTGGTATTGCTTCGATCGGTTTTGACCCTTTTCTGGCTGTTTGTGATTTTGGACTATGGACTCTGTTTGGCGTTCTCAGACTTCCCTTTTTCTCCTCACCTTGGCCCTTGTTTTATGTCGGCGTTGTTCAAACACTGCACCTCCTGTGGAAGGAAGGTCACTTTGTCTGACTGACACTCAAAGTGCCTGTTCTGCTTGGGTGAAGGACATAATGTCCAAGCCTGCCCTATCTGTAAAGAATTCACCCACCAGACACTTCGTAACAGGGCTGCAAGGTTAAAATCCCACTGCTGGGAAGAATCTCTACGCGCTCAGAGACCAGAGACGGTATCGATGGCTGAGAAACACCGGACCTCCTCTTCTTCTTCATCGGCAGCAGTGGCGGCTGCGGTGCCCTCTTTGTCATCGGTACCGGTACCGGGCTCGGTACCGATCTAGAAGTTGCCGAGAATTCCCAAGGTCTCGGCAACTCGGGCGCGTGAGGATCCTGTGGGCTTGCAGGCCTCCACCTCCTCCTCCAGGCCGCTTACCCTGGCCCAGAAAAAGCATCCTGCCACCGAAGACGCAGGGAAGAAGAAGAAGGAGAAATGGCACTCTCCACCAAGGGTGGCTCAACCACCAACTCCGCCACCCACCCAGCCCACCAAGGAACCTGAACCAATGGAGCTCCCTGAGAACGAGGAGCCTCCGGAGGAACAGGAGATCCTCGAAGTGTCGGACAAGGAGCAGGCCGTGCAGGCCTCACCCTCCCAGCCGCCCGAGCTCATGGCGGAGATCACCTCGCCAAGTCGCCGTCCCTCGGCAGACCTCTTGACGCGACAAATCCCACTCTCCGGAACAGCGGGTCAGGCCTCCATCCCCGCATTGCCGGGAGATGTGCCTGGAGAGGGCATGCTCGGGCAAGAGCACCTACTCCCCAGCAACCTACCTTGGGAGGTATGCCCAGGAGTGGCATGAGCCGGCTGGCTCATATTATTCTTATTCGCCCTCCTACAGGGACCAGTACCATCCAGATCCGTGGTACTGGTCACCGCGACGCCGGTCTCAGTTGCCACCGCAGGAAGCCCACTACTCCCGTTATGATTGGTCACCACCGCGCCGATCTCCAAGTCACCGAAGGTCCCGGGAGCCCTCACCCCGCTACAGGGCTGTCTCGCCACCCCCGTGAAAAACTGCCACGGCTACCCGTCCGGCGCCACAGTCCACCGTGGCCCAAACGACGGTGGCCGACATGTCTACAATGCAGGCGATACACCACTCTCGGTGGTGCCCCTGCAGGTGACCTCAGTACCGGCCACGACACCGGCCGCATCCACCTCGGTGCAGCCTGCGGCTCCAGCGGTCACCCTGGCTCCCTCGGTCTGTCGGCCAGCTCAGGAGAAGGCGGTAGAGAGATCGCCAACACCATCAGGCGACTCCTACGAGTCAGTCGACTCGCGGGGTCGACTCCTTCATCTCATGAGTCCCCTCTGCTGGCTTTTGGGGAACCAGGTCCGGAGTCTGCACTGGAGGATGTGCGCCAGTTTTCCACCATCCTCCTCAGAATGGCCACAGCCCTCAGCCTCAAGGTGACCGAACCTGCTCTGCAAGCCCAGGACCCAGTCTTCCAGTATTTGGAGACCTGCCCACCCCCGACCGCACCACTGCCCTTCTTGCCGATGCTGGTGGAGGCAATGAAGCAGCCATGGGCGAAGCTGACATCAGCACATCTCATTCCGCATCGGCTGGAGCATTTGTACAGGATGCAGAAGGAGAACGTGGAGTTCCTCTTCAGCCACCCTGTGCCTAATTCCATCATCATCGAGTCAGCCCAAACGAAGGGAGGCAATCGGGCGCATACCACTCTGCCGGACCGTGAAGGCCTTCGGTCGCCGCTTCTATTCAGCGTCGTCCTTGGTGGCCAAGACGATCAACACAATGGCATGCCTCGCGGCCTACCATCAGAATCTACTGGACCGACTTGCGCCGCTCCTAGCTGAACTGCTGGAGGAGTCATGCGCCTCAGCCACCCAGATCTTTGGCGAGGCCGTCGCTGTAGCTACTCGGCAGATCACCACCTTGAGGCACGCCGTGGAGGTCACCTCGAGGGTGATGGTCGGTGCCGTAGCCCTCCGGTCCTCTGGGCTCCGGGAGGACAACTGTCAACAGATTGAAGATCTTCCGTTCGATGGCGAAGGGCTCTTCCATACCTCCACTGACGAGGCCATGGATCACCTCGTCAAGGCCCGGCTGACGGCTAAGAAGATGGGCATAAACCAGCCTGCCCAATCCCGCCACAGCTTCCAGCCGAGGTCTTCGTGGAGAAGGTCCTTCTCATCCTCTGTATACCAGCCACGGTCTCCACGATCGACCGCATTGAGACCATCAACGTCTTCTGCTTCAAGAAGGCTTCTGAGGCGGCGCTCATCGTCGTCATCGAAGAAGTCTTCTTTTGGAGCGAAGACCCGATTTGATGGTCTTCACAGGATGCCACCTATGCCATATTTCGCCCTTCCAGCGGACCTGATCCATCATCCAAGCCTGGCCAGCCACCTCGACCAATGGTGGGAGATCACTGCAGACTCCTGGGTACTTACCATCATCCGCCTGGGATACACCATCGAGTTCCAGGGTATTCCGCCACAGGGTGTCTACTACTCCACCCTGGCCAGCTCAGCCCTGCTGGAAGAGACTGCTCCCTCCTCGAAAAGGGAGCAGTCGAGAGACTACCGCCTTCAGCCAGAACCACCGGCTTCTACTCGAGGTACTTCACGGTACCGAAGGCAGACGGATCCCTGCGGCCCATCCTAGACCTCCGAGGGGTGAACGAGTACATCTGCCCCTAGAGGCTCAAGATGGTCATGCTGCCCTCGATCCTCCCCTTCCTCCGGAGAGGGGACTGGTTTGCGTCCATAGACCTCAAAGTCACCTATTTCCACATCTCGATCCGCCCTCAGCACAGATGGTACTTGCAGTTCTCGGTCAACGGCACCAGTTACCAGTACCAGGTCCTGCCGTTCGGCCTCTCCACTGCGCCACGGGTATTCACAAAGTGCATGGCTCCTGTCGTGTCCTTCCTGCGGACGAAAGGCATCGCCGTCTACCCCTACCTGGACGATTGGCTGTTGGCGGCGTCCTGCAGACAGAAATTGTACAAAGACATCCACCGGACTTTGACATTGCTCACCCGACTCAGACTCAGGGTCAACCCCAAGAAGTCTCATCTTGAGCCCACCCGGGTTCTAGATTTCATCGGGGCGACCCTTGACGCGGTATCGGTGAGGGCCCACCTACCAGACGAGAGGGCGCGGATGCTTTGTCGGGCAGCGTCTGCTGCCTTCCGGGCTCCGACGGTATCAACCAGAACGATACAGCAGCTCCTTGGCTCCATGGCTTCGACCACCGCTGTAACCTATCTCTTCAGGTTGCATGCACGACCGCACCAGCACTTGTTCGTCAGAGCCTTCAATCCACTCTGGGACGACCAGTCGCGCCGGTACCGGCTGCCCCAACAGGTACGTCGATTGCTCCTGTGGTGGCAGTCGTACAGGAACCTCCTGTCAGGCATGCCGTTCCGCGAACCCAAGCCATCAGTCACGGTAACGACGGATGCCTCGCTCTTCGGCTGGGGAGCCCACAGCGGCGACCTCCGAGTCCGAGGCTGCTGGATGGACAACGAGATGTCCCTCCATATCAACGGTCTCGAGCTCCTGGCAATCCACAAGGCTCTGAGAGCATTCCGTCACCTGGTGACAGTGTTGATCCTCACCGACAGCACGACGGTGGTCTGTTACGTGAACAGGCAAGGAGGGACCCACTTAACCGCATTCCTTGGAATAGCGCTCGACCTCTGGGACTGGTGCGTCTTGCTTCGGATACATCCGGTGGCGGTTCACCTGGCGGGGCAGGAGAACACCACAGCGGACGCTCTCAGGAGGGACACCACTTCCCACCACGAGTGGTCCCTGTCGGACGTGGCCTTCCAGATCGTTCGGGACTGATGGGGCGAGCTGACCGTCGACCTCTTTGCAACCAACCAGAACGCGAAGTGCCGCTGTTTCTGATCAAGAGCCGGCCATGATGACCACTACATCGGTGACGCGTTCCAGTTCCCGTGGGACGAGGGTGTCCTCTACGCCTTCCCTCCGTTCCCGCTCCTGGGCCGCGTGATAGCAAAGATCATCGCGGACCGAGCAGACGCAATCCTCATGGCACCATAGTGACCAAGGCAGCACTGGTTTGGGCCCCTGATGAAGGCCGCCTGGGGGAGGATTCTCGGGTTCCTGATGGTACCGGAGCTGCTGTCCCACTGCGACGGCCTCGTGCTGCACCTGGACCTGCCTGTGTTGGCCCTCTATGCCTGGAGGAGATCGCCCTAGATGACCCAGTCATCGGTAACGTCTTAACCGCAGCTGGGAAATCGTCCACACGACGGAACTGCCATTACAAGTGGCAGTGCTTCGTGGCCTTTGCCAAGGAACGTTGAGAGCCGGTATCACCCGTCAACCTGCGTACCGTGCTCCACTTCCTCCTTCACCCACGACAACGGGGCCTGGCCTTTCTGTCACTCAAGGTCTACCTCACCGCGATCATGGCATACCAGCCACCACGATCCCCATCGGCTGCGCTCTTCAGGGACGGTACCGTCAAGCAGTTCCTGAAGGGCCTACAGCACCTCTACCCGCTGGTGTCGCCGCTACCGCCATTGTCACTATCATTGGTGCTGTCGCAGCTGACGAGGCCACCCTTTGAACCGATGGCAACGATAGACGACAGGCTGCTCGTGATGAAGACCGCGTTCCTAGTGGCTGTCATCTCTGCCAGGCAGGCGGGAGAGTTGACGGAGCTACGGTGCGATGAGCCATACCTGGTCTTCCATCGTGACAAGGTGGTCCTCCGGCGTGACATCTCCTTCCTGCCGAAGGCGGTGTCCAGCTTCCATCTGAGCCAGGAAAACATCCTGCCAGACTTCTAACCTGACCCGACTCCGCCTCTGGAGCGGTCCCTCCTCTCCCTGGATGTTCGTCGGGCCCTGGCATTTTACAAGGACAGGACTGCGGCCTATAGACAGACACCACATCTTTTTGTCTGTTGTGTCAGGTGCCGGAGTGGCCACAAGGTTTCCATCCAGTGCTTCTCCAAGTGGATGGTACAGACGATGCACCTGGCGTATAAGCTTGCCAAGAAGCCTCCGCCAGACCTTCTTCGGGCTCACTCCACCAGAGCCGTGGCGACATCTGCTGCCCTCCTGCGAGGCGCCGACCTGCTGGAGCTGTGCCGTGTGGCGACCTGGTCCCAACCATCGACCTTCATCCGGCACTACAGACTTGACTGCCGGTCCAGGAGAGATGCTCGATTTGGCTGTGCTGTGCTGGCTTCTGTCTTCTAGGGTCTGGGACCTGATCCACCATCCTGTCGGTAAGCTACACAGTCTCCTAATGTATGAGGCACAGAGACCACGAAAAAGAAGAACAGGTTGCTTTCCTGTATCTGTGGTTCTTTGAGTGGTCATCTGTGCCCTCATACATCCCTGCCCTGCCTTCCCCCTTTTTCAGGTCCCATCTTGTTCGGTGGACCAGAACTGAGGAGAGACCGTTGCTCAGCGGGAGGAGCATGCGCAGTACCACCGTGGGGGAGGGGTTCCCGCCAAGCTAACGAGCTCTAGAATCTTCCGAACGCTACCACGCAGGCGCAAAAGCTCCTAATGTATGAGGGCACAGATGACCACTCGAAGAACCACAGTTACAGGTAAGCAACCTGTTCATTTCAGTTCAAAGTTAATTCTGTCGTTTATATGCATTTAACAAACTTTGCACAAATTTTTCTTTTTCATCATTCATTCTGGTAGACAAGGAAGAAAGACTTGTGCAGGGCAGAAAGGCCCATCCAGTCTTTGCCTCTGAAATGTCAAGAGACATTATTTCTCAGACATTTTCAAGACATTTTACAGACTTCTGTGCCTTTTCTTCATGGAAAGCTGTCACTGTAAATATTTTGCAAAGTATTTCATTCTATACTTCTGAAATCAATCCTGAAACGATGGCATCTGAACCAGGGAAATGAAACTGGGCTTTGGCTACACAAAATGGTATTAGATTCATTAGCTCTTGAGACAGATTTGCGTATAATTTAAAGGTAATCCTACAACAAGTATTACTAAAACTATTGAAATCACCTTGGATAAAGATTTGAGTCTGACTTATATACCAGAGGGCGAACACAATTTTTTGTTAAAATCCAATCCCAGAATAGCCACATTTTATGTCTTACTAAAAGTCCAGAAATGCTTAATATTCCCCCACTTCCCCATGGCATTCTATAGTACCTTGCTGTAGTTCAATGCTTGAGCCATACTCAGTTTATGGTTTACTTTTTAAAACTTTTTATGCTATTAATCCCATTTTATTTGTGGACTATTTTGGATTTCTTTAATTAAAAATTAATTTCTTTAATTAAAAATCATTTTAATGACCATGGATGTGAGATCTCTTTACAGGAAGTGCCTCAAATAGGATGATACTTTGGGTATACTTTCACTTTCTTCTTTCCATTGGTGAAATAGCTTTAACCAAGAACTACTTTAAGTTTAATAAGAGCTTTGACAGGCAAACAAAAGTAGTTACTGTGGGTTGCCATGTGGCCAAGAGGTGGCTAAATGATCCATGGAAAAGTGTGAAAATGAGAATACTTGTTCTTAAAGTTTGATTATTGAACTATTTGTTGTTTGGCTCATTTACAGATGATGTTTTTGCTACTTGGAGAGGGAGTGGAGTTGACCTTACAAATTTTTATCACTTGTTAATTCCAAGGATGTTATTTATCAAAATGAAAATGAAGAAATCATTTTGATTTAAGCATTCTTTATTAGAGCATGCCTATATGGGAAACTGCCCAAAGGTAGTTCCTTACATGGAACAAGTAACTTATTTTTCTCCATGCATAGTAGACAAGTCGAAAGTGAGAAGTAGGATACAGTTGCAGTATTGGCTGTTGTGATACATTATACAATAGACTATGGGTTTTGCAGTGATAAAGCAGTTTAACAAACAGCTATGTCTGGTACACTATTATTCATAGTGAGAAAGACCATTGTTAAAGCTCCCCTTTTTCCTCAGTGCCAGACAGTCTCAGCTTTTTCTACATCCTATCTTTCTTTTCTCTCTCCTTCCCACGCCCAAATCTGTGACCTTTATATCCATAGTTTATAATCTTCACGTCCACAGTTAATACACAATTTGATTTAGAATGCGACAGTTCGTTTCTTATATTTAAAAGAGAAGAAAGCAGGAGAGCATTTTGGCACTTCTGTATATAAAAAAACCCACAGATGTTAACACCTCTTAAAGAGGTGATAGGTCACTTTCTAGGTCCATCAGATGTGAACTTCCCTGTTCTTAGATTAAAACACAACTGTTTGGGTGATACTGACTTTAGAAATGAAGCTTTTGTACTGATAGAAAAACCAATGGATAGAGGGTATCTACACAGGCAACATCTCAGGGTTCACATAAAGTGGGGGTGGGCGACTATGAAGTTAGCCCCCTTCATCACCTCAAAGGGCTGTAACCTCACATCCCACCACAAAAGTGTGCGTGCACACACACACACACGCACACACATACACACATATAATTTTTGCCCCAAATGTCCTCTAGAACTGTGGGGGGCATTTTGACTACATTTTTATGCCCCCTAGCCTTTTTTTAAACAAAGGAAGTGAGTAGAAGTTACTTCCTGTTCCTAAATTGACCTGGGGGAGTAAAAGTGTGGCAAAAATGCCCCCATGGCACCTAGATAGCATTTGATTGGGGGGGGGACTTTAAACCCCTGAGGGTCAACAGCCACACTTTACCCACTCCTGATGTAAAAAAAACAAATAGCATGTTCTGATCTTTTGAAAAAACAAAATAGACCACATTTTAATCACCTTAACTGTAGCTTCACCTTTAACCAGATTCATAAAGAAACATTGACACTTAGTCCATCCAGCACACAGAAGATTGTCAAGAGAAGCCTCATATTTCGTTTAAAGGAACTAACAATATTAAGAACATCCTGATTAGGAGCACTTTTAAGGACCACCAAATAAATGCATAAATCACATACACCCCCCCCAAAAGGCATTCATCACACCATTTCACCACTTACAACAGCAGTTTTGTTGTGTATGTTGTGCCGTGCAAATTCCCAAAGGCAGGGAAAGAAACTAGGCATCTTCTGTACAGGGAACACCTCTGCAATATAAAAAGATAAAAACAAGTGCTCCTCTGGTGTGCATTTTACAACATCTTGTAGATTTTCAGTAATATAAAGAATTAACTCTATTGATGCATTGCTTCAGTAAAAAAAGAGGTAGAGAGATGATCTTAAATTAAAAGAATTGTTTGCTTCAGGCTTAAAGTAAACTAAAATTAAAATTCCACCTTAAAAAAACTTTCAGAGTTTTAAGTATTAAAATCTTTTTAAAAAATCTTCCAGCTCTTAAATAAAGAAGCTGGCCATCTTACATTTTAAGAAAATCTTTATGAGTTTTTATACAGTCCCTTTTGCCCAAATACATCCATGTGAAAATACAACATGGTTTCTATTTTTTCTGATGTCTACTTGCAAGATATAAGTGCTTTCATTTGGTCAGTAATTAGTTTTGGTTTTCCTGGCTGAGAACTCTCAGCATCTTTGGTTCGAAGGGAGTATTTACAGGTTACAAGCATGGTGCAGTGGTTTGAGCATTGGACTATGGCTCTGGAGACCAGGATTCTTTTGCCTGCTCTGCCATGGAAATCCTCTGGGTGACCTTGGGCATATCACAGCCCCAGAAAACCGTGTGACAGGTTTGTCTTAGGATCACCATTAAGTTGGAATTGACTTGAAAGCACACAACAACAATTTACAGGTTATAAACAATGTAGAAATATATCGGTGCTCTTAAGTAAATGAATGTATTGAGAGCCAGTGTGGTGTAATGGTTTGAGTGTGGGAGTACAACTCGAGAACAGAGTCCAAATCTTTGCTCAGTAGTGGAAACCCACTTGATGGTCTTGGGCAAGTCACACTCATCTTTGGAGGAAGGCAATGGCAAGCTCCCTCTGAATAAATCTTGCCAAGAAACCCCAGTGATAGATTTGCCTTAGGGTTGTTATATTTTGGAAATGGCTTGAAGGCAGATAACAGCAAAATGAATGGCATGTATTTTTATGTTGTCCTCTTGTGACTTTTTAAATAATGTCCTCTGAAGATCATCCACAGGCTCAGATGTACCAGGCTTTTTAGCAAAGACTATCTTTTTAGCACCCCAAGATGTTTTTTCCTTTTTCTTTATGGATTCATTGGATACTCTCTAGATTTTGCTTTTTTCTCCATAAAATGTTAACATTTGTCATCTAAGTAAAAAATCGTCTTGCAGAACAAGATTAATGAGCGGATACTGCTGTCGTTAGAGTTCACACATTTTCACTTTAAGGCAGTGGTATAATGGGAGCTTTACATTCATTCAAAACTTCTTACAAGGGTGAAGAGAAGCAAGTTACGCCCCATGTGCAATTGATAAGTAATCTCCTCACTGAATTTTTTCCCAAACTGTTCTTTGCTTTTTAGGTGAACCAAAGCACTGCATCAGCTAAGGTTTTAGGTCAACACAGTTTTTCCCTACGTGAGGTTGTAGATGATCTGGCACTCAAACTTCCGTGTCAGACAGAAACAGTAGTAAATAAAAGCAATCATGTGGATATAGAAAATGAAGAATTCAGATCACCCATGGATGGTAAGTGTAGTTGGATCGAAACACCTATTCGGCTATTCTAGTGTACAGATTTTCATACCATTATAAGCCACAGTTGTGAGTCTGTATTTTGTTTTGATATCCTTCAAACAGAAAGTATGGGGCCATAATATAGATGAAATCTGTTACTGAGGATCTCTGATATACTAAAGATATCTATCCAGTGGTTCACTAATAATGAGAGTGTTTTGGAGACTGCTTTGTAGATCTTTGTGCAAGAATTTTTTATTATTGTTGTGAAGGTGGTTAAATATATTTCTCATGAGATTGCTGTTAACATTTAAAGGCAGAACCTTATGAAACACTTAGCATGAGGCCTAGTCTAGCTTATGGATCTACATTAAGAAACTCCGGTCAATGAGCCAAATTGAGACCTCTAAGCATCTTCAGTTCAGGCCTTTGGCCTCTCACAAGGCCATGTAACCTTCATTGGGTCTGTTCCATGTTACTGATACTTTTTGCGCTCTCCCCCAGTAATAAAGCTGATGGAAGGAACATATTACTTCTTACACATGTTAAGGAAAAAGCATGCCATGTGCAAATCTTTTTTTTTTTATTGTTGCTTAGTGAGCAAAGTTGAGAGTTGCATCTTTACTGCTACCCATCTTTAGCTCTGCCACACTTGTTACAGATTTTAACCAAGGTAATACAGACTTCTATTACATGCTGCCTATAAGTGTTTTTAGCTATCACTGATGTTCCAGTTGATCCAGTGAGCATACCTCCTTAGCCACCTGTCAATGTCATAAAAGTGTTTCAAATCTGCTTTTCATTTGAAGTTTTGACAATATTTCCTTGCCACTTAAATCAGTTTAAAGAAAAGATGGGAAAAATAGAAGGCTGCCCATTACCTCACTCAATATACATAAGTTATAAACATTGCAGGAAGACATTTCTGTACCTGCCATGTCTAGAAATGGCAAACTCATTACTTTTAGTAAACACTAACACTAGTTTGTTATAGAATTCATTTGTTCCCATATTCAGTAGTCTCCTCTTGTAGTTCTAGGAATGAACATAGAAGTAGATTATCTGGAGCAGTTTGGAATGTCCTCGGTAAGTAACCAATACATGAATTAGGTGTAGGATTTTACAGTATTCTCCTGTCTTTTCTCTTTTGCTTTATTGTGTACCACACGCTCCTAAAAGTAGCAGTCTTTCATAAAGAATTCAGATATTTTTGTTGAGTCCAGTGTTACACTTTTATGAATACTTTTGTTTTTTGTCTTGGAATGTTCATCAACCTGAGACAGCCAATTTTCATGTAATCCCACATTTTGGCTCACTCCTACTTGTACTTCTACTTGGATCAGAGGTTTTCAGTTTGCTATTGTATATTGAAAAGCCAGTTTGACTAACCTTTAGAGCTAAATCTTTCAAAATGCATCTGTGAGGCTACCTGCACATATGAATGATGAGTATTTTAAAACAGTATGAATTAAAAAAAGTCTGTATTGTCTAATGAGAATGTCAAGTTGTTAAGCTTCCCTGTCAAGGAAAATACTGATCTGTTGAATGTGTATTCTTTGCTAACTGCTAGTATGTATGTAATCATTGCTAAAAAAGGCTACTGTGTATCCAGGCTTAAATATTGCTAATTGCTATTCCCATTGTAATCAAAAGGCCGCTTGCTGGTACATGGTGTTTCATGTTAGGGAAGAGTGAGAACAGGCTGGAAAACAAAAGTTAAGACTGATGGTGTTAGGATGTTATGAGAACAAAGTGGTGTGGAGACAGCGATAGAAAAATATGCAGGGAGGTGTCACCTCAGGCAAAGACATGTGGGTTTGTGGAATGCAACTGTCTTGGGAGAAAAAACAGTATAGGCACATGAAGGGAATTACAGCTTTGATGAACAAATATTTTACACACCCAAATTTGTATTGATAACCTATAAAAGATGTATATTGTATGAACCTTTCAGCATTGGCAACTTCTGTGGAAGTGTGCTGTGCTGTTCATGCTTATCCATACAGAAGATACAGAGAGAAAAGACGTTGGTAAGGCAAAAGTGGCAGTGGCAGTGGCATTGCCACAAAAGCCAAAAAAGAAGGAAAAGGGGGACACTGTGTGAAGGTTGGGTCCTGTGACATCTGTTAAGCCAGAGAAAGGGGTGATGGTAGCAATTAAGTTTCCAAGAGTTGCTTTGGAACACCATCCGGAATCTCATTCCAAAGAGATGAGAGGGCTGCTTGGGAGTGAAGCTCTGGTATTAAAGCATGCTAAGAGCCTCCGCCTCAGAACTCAGAATTGATGGAAGGAGCTACATTAGAATATAGCTCCACAATGTGAGCATTCCTCCTCCTTCAGCACCATTTCAGATGGGCTGCAGAGGTACAGAGAACATGACAAGGTGTGAGATGGGTGGTATTTATTCTTCAGTTGTGAATATGACCCCAGAGTTTATGCAGTACTTGAAAATGATGTTTAAATCTATGCCAACAGAGAGAGACAAGAGCAGCAGCCTAGAGATGTTAGCAACCAGAGAAGTGCGTTCAAAGAATGAAAAGCAGGCAATATAGGCACTAATGCTTCAGGCCTTAGTTTGAAATTCACGAGTCCAAATAAATTATGCATCATGATTAGACAAGCTATATCTGATGAATTGAGTGCAGTGTTTTTAGTGGGAAATAATCAGTTGAGTGAATTTGGAAATTGAGGTACAATGGATTTGAATCCAATAGTAAATTGAATGAATTGTCAAAATAATATTACCACCATGAATTTGAATAGAATGAATTTAGCACCCATGTCTAATTTATTCACTGGAAGGGAAAATGAGAATTACATAACGCAGCAGATAATAGTGGATAAAGAACAAAGTGCAGAAGTCACTGAGAATAACAAAAATAATAACTCTTTGAAGAAAAGAAAGTTAGTTACACATGCAGACTCCAAAGAGGAAGCAAGAGGTGAAAGAGCAAAGAAGTGCATGAGAAAGACTAAGTGTATGCAGCATTGCACAGAGAGCTGGTTGATGAAAAATGGCAAGAGAAAATGTTGCAAATGAACATTGAAGACAGTCATGATTCCTCTGGAGAGGAAGAGGATAGAGAGGTGGATGGTAATAGATTGTGTCATGTGGATGCATTTAGGAGTTTATTAAAGGGAGTGTTACAGACTTTGGGGTTGGAGATAGGTGAAGAGGGTGCGGAATAAGGAGGAGAAGGAAAAGTAGGACAAGATGGCATCTGTGCTAAAGAAGAAAGATTCACAAGAAATTGATGTTTTTAATATGTATTTTATTGAAATAAAAAAAACAGACAAGAACAACATAACAACTTAATAATATAAAAAGACAAAAACCACATCAGTCTAAACAAATCTAGACACATGACAAAACTATAAAAATACAAGCTAAACTAAACAAGTAAGATACAGAACACCTAGCTAAAAAGAGGTTCCCACCGCTGTGTTAAGCAGTGAATAACAATCTAGTAGTAATCCTAGCCCATCTAACATATTATAATATATTGTTTTAAAATTAGCTGTTAATTACAATAGTAAAAATGTTAATACCAATAGTTTATTAGTGATACCTAAAATCTACTTATTACTTCTATCCTTAATAACAATAAATTAATAAATATATTAGTAAAAAAAGATAAAGATTATATGTATCCGTTACAATATTCAATTGAAATCTAACTAGAACTATATAATGAAACTAATTATTAGGGATGGGCCAACCGAATCCTCAAATCCTGGGTAAGGATTTGAGGTTCCCAAATCCAAATCCCTGTGCTAAAATAGGAAAACAGAATCTTTCGAATCCACTAATTAAATAGACTATTGGAGACCGAGAAGCCTGAAAACCAGGGAGACCATACATACAAGGGAAGATAGTAAGTAGGTGAGGTTTTTCCTTGGAGTAATAATGGCCTTTGCTAACAATTTCACAAATTACAACTGGGCTTGTAATCTAAGATACTGAAACTGAACATTTCATATTTAAGTTCAGTGCTTGACTGGAAGCTACAGGCTTGAGATGTCAAGGACAGCTGAAAGATTCCTTTGCATAGCTCCCTTGCAAACCTCTTTCAGGCACAATTCTGGGGTTTGGAGTTTTATAAGGTATCACAGCCTTCTCTGCCAAAGTGTACTGGTGCATCATCAAACTACAAACCCCAGGATGCTAGAAGGAGCTATGCAAAGAAAAACCAGTTTTGACCTGGATTATCTCTCTACTGTAGTATGTGGCCCTGTTTACACAGGCAGGAAAATGTGGGATTAATCCACATTTTCCTGCCTATGTAGAAAGGGCTTTCATGCCATTTTCAATCTGGGCAGATCCTGAGGCAAAACTATGACACTTGTCTTGGCCAGATTTCTTCAGAGGGAGGTTTGCCTTTTCCTAAGCTTTTGCTAAGGCTGAGAGAGTGTATCTTGCCCAAGATTATCCTTCTTTCCCTTGCTTTTTAAACTCTTTTTAAAAAAAGGATTCAAAAGATTTGTGGATTCCCAGAACCTTCCAGGGATTCAGATCTGGAAAATTCTGGATTCGTCCCATCCATATTAATTATCTAAAAAACTGTAGTATCCTTGTCTCCATCATTATGAAACAAAACCGTTTTTCTTAGTTCTCTGCTTTAACAACACTGATAACATTGAACAGCTATAAGACATGCTCGAATACTCATAGTATTTTCTCTTGTAATAGAATAACTATTAATATTAGAAAAGTAAAAAAAAACAAAATGCGCCATCTTATATGTCTTAAATCTTATATCTTATCTCATTTATCATATTCCCATTAGCTAAAACATTCTCCCTTAAATTTCTCTGTATGTAACCAGGAGATAAATGCAAAAAATAGCCATTTTGTCTGACAAATCTCATTACATTCCAAAGTAAATAAGCAAATACAAAGTCTAAAGCCAATTTATCTGAGAAATGGCGTAATAGACCTATTAACCTATTTGATTATCTTTTATAATAAAATAATTCCATTTGGGGAGACTCAGAAAATCACTTTCTAACCCATATGTGTCAAACACAAGACCTGCAGCCAAATCCAGCCTACCAGGCTATTTCATGTGGCCCTTGAACCTCTCCTGCAGCTGCAGCACTCCCCCTACCTAGCAAACCAAATTCCGACATTGTGGGCTGACTGCTGGTGTTCTGAAGAGGGGCCCAGCATCCAGTACTCCTGCTTCTGACTGTTCCTCTGTCCAAGTGAGTGTTGCTGCAGGTTATCATGGCAATGCTCTGCGTGGCTCACGAGAGTTGGACAGAGGAGCAGTCAGAAGTAGATTGCGAGAGCTGGCTCCCAGGCCCCTCTTCAGAATACTGGCAGCTGGGGGCCCTGATGTGGGAATCGGGTTCACCAGGTACAGAGAGGGGCAGGGGCCAGAAGGAGGCACAGGGGAGGGGGGAGTAGAAAGAGGCACAGGTAATATTTGATGATTAAAAAAATAACTTTCTGTTTTCAAAACTCATTTTTCAATAAATTGTACAGTAGTTGTACACTTGAATATCTGCTTGCCGTTATTTCTCCTACACTTCTAGTTTCAGAGCTAGTTATTACTAAAATCAGTAATAATCGAATGCAGAGGCAATTATTTAATATGATAAAAAAGTAGATACGTTTATATAGTCTTAAAGATACAACCAGCCCTTTGAGGGCAACCACAATGCCGATGTGGCCCAAGATGAAATTGAGTTTGACATCCCTGCTCTAACCAGATCTGCATTAAACAATGCCTTGCATCTTTATAATTAAAAATCTGAATTTGTAAAATCATCAGGGAACAGACCCTTTCAAAACAGTAAGTCTATTCAGTATTTTGCCCTTCTCTCACTACATGATCTTCTTGTTCTTCCCACATAAAATCCTGTGACTTTAAATTAGAGGTGTCAGTTTCTTCAGACAGTGTTGTCACTCAAACAGACTGAGGCTTGAAAGTTGAAAACATTGCTGCATCTTCTCCTCTGTTCTGCAGACAATCCAATTCTGATATAGTCAAGACCAATAATGTATGGTCAAAACTGGCTTCTTCTTGCTCTCTTGTCATCTCCGAACCTAAAAAGCTCTTCTGAATTAAATCTCCATTGCCATCTCCTTCCTTCTGAAAAGCTGTCATATCGTCAAACAGTTGTGGCTGTTTTTCAGTTTCCTTTCCATCCTCAACATTCAACGATGACAGCTGTTCTAGAGTCTTATCAAGTTTAGGTAGGTAACATTGATTGGCTGAACTCTACCCAAAAATCCAAGAAATACTTGAGTATCTTTTTTGGATTGTCCAATTCATTCTTTATTTGAAGACTAAGATCCTCAGTTGAAGTCATATTATATTTTGTACAGTAACAGAAAACAATGGCTAGTGTTCCCACAGCTGGAGATAAGACAGCACAACAACAAAGACTTTCCCAGACAACGCATTCTCCGCTGGGGAAGGGATGTATAAAAATCAGCATACACAATGGGAAGCAACATTCACAATCTTCATATTAGTAAAAAAAAGAAAAAAATCCAGTTTAATTTTAAAAAATTCTCTTCAGAGTTCTAGTGAAGCTCTGTCATAGTCCAGACAGACAGCTTCCAAAATCAAAGTTAGACAATTAAACTAGATCAGAATCCAAAACAAAAAAGTGATAATATTATAAAAAATACAAAAGCTCTGTCTCTACTTCTTTATCCAAATATAAGAGAAAAGTAAAAAAACTAAAATGTTCAGAATAAATCAGTGATGCCAAAGAGTAAAAATAATCAAGAGTAAAGATAAAAACAAAAACTCTCTTTAAAGTTAAGCAAAAGAATCTTGTGTCTTATAGGCAAAATTATAGCTGCTGCAATTCAGAAGTTTCTTGTTTAATTACTCAAATTTCCATTTGAACCAGGTCTAATCATTACCAAAGGATCCAGTGAAGACCAAGTGTATTGTCCTTAAAGGAAAGTGAGAAGCCTCTCACCTCCTGGCTCCACCAAAGCTTTGCAATGGTTCCTGCAGCTCAGGTCTCAGCTGCCGCTGTACTGTTCCCGAACAGCTGCTGTCACTGAGGCCTGCTCCAGCTGCAGAGATTTTTCTGGATCCCTGTGAATCAGGAAACTGTTTCCTTGACAGGAGGATCCCCTTCTGTCAAGAACAAAGCCCAAGGGTACACGATCACACTCGCCTTTGTCAGCGAGTGCTAATCATGTCCTCTGTGCCATCCACCATGATCAAAACTCAAGTCCCAAGGGACGGATATGCTAATGTCAGATATATTCAGAGAATAGATCCAGTCAGAATAGGAAGTTCTTCTTCGTGGCTTCTGTGCCTCATACATTAGGAGCTTTCGCGCCTGTGCGGTAGCTTTTGGAAGATTCTAGAGCTTAGTAGCTTGGTGGGAACCCCTCCCCCATACCTGCACTGAGCATGCTCAGCCTGCCGAGCAACGGTCACTCCTCAGTTCTTTTTCGTCTGCCTTAGCGAACGGAAGGTTCTTAGCTTTGCAGCTGCCTATTAGGCATTCAGTTTGTGTTTTTGGCTTCTCTTTGAACCCCCCCTCCCTCTTCCTTTCTGAGTTTTTTCTTCCCCCATTTCAGGCTTCTATTGTTCTCTTCTCCACCTTCTATGTCTCCCCCTTTAACTCTTGCGTCCTTGTGATTGCAAGGTCGGACTTTCTCCCCTTTTGCTGGGGGACACCCTAAACGTATTAACCTGTGCTCTATTCTGGCTTTCGGCCCAGGAAAAACCTCACTACCAGGAGCCAACAATGTTTTTCTCGGCGCGCCCAGCGACCACACCCTCCTCGGCACCAGATACCGGCACCGGGCTCGGTACCGTTTTTTGAGGCCCCAATTGGGTGCAGCATTCTCCAGTGAGGCTCCTACCGGCTCAGGTAGCCAAATCCTCCAGGCCGTTCCTTGCCACCCAGCACAAACGGCCTCCTTCTCATGGCACCCGAAAGGAGATAGGGTAGAAGGAAAACAGGAAGGAACCTTATGTGCGGCTGAGAGAATGGATCCTCCAGAGATCCTCGAGGACCAAATCCTATCCTCGCTGCTGCAGTCTCCCCGTTCAGTCACCCTGAAAGGGTGGACCACCCAGAGGATGAGGACAAGACCGCTGGCTTGGCTGCACCTTCAGGCCTGCCTATGCTCGCTGCCACGGTCTCCCCGCTCAGCCACCCTTACGGGATGGTTCCACCCGGAGGACAAGGATCAGACCGCTGGCTTGGCCACGCCTTCGGCTCGCTTATCCTCGCTGCCACGGTCTCTCCGCTGGGTCACCCTGAGGAGATGGACCGCCCGGAGGACGAGGACCGGACTGCTAGCTTGGCTGCGCCTTAGGGCCCGCCTATCCTTGCTGCCGCGGCCTCTCCGCTGGGTCACCCTGAGGGAATGGACCGCCCGGAGGATGGGGACAAGACCGCTGACTCGGCTGCGCCTTCGGGCCAGCCTGGCCTCACTGCTGCAGTCTCTCCACTTGGTCACCCTGAGGGGATGGACCATCCGGAGGACAACGACCAGACTGCCGCCTCAGCTGTGCCTTTCGGGCCAACCTACCCTTACTGCTACGGTATTCCCGCCCGGTCACCCTAAGGGGTTGGACCACCTGGAGGATGAGGACCAGACCATTAGCTGTACTGCGCCTTCGGCCCCACCTATCGTTGCTGCCGCGGTGTCTCTGCCGGTCACCCTCAGAGGATGGGCCGCACGGAGGATAGTAAGAGTTGGTCCCCGCAGCGGCGGGAGACCTTTTCGAAGCGGCCCCTCTCTCTCGGCCCCCGGTGGCCCTTCTCGTACACATATGGCTGGGAACGCCTTTACCGGGAGCAACCGATGTCATATCATTCCTGTTCACCCACATATAGGGCTTGATCCCACCCCAACATGAGGCACTGGTCGGCAATTGCCTGCTGCGGTTTCCATCCCGTGGTTGCTATCATTTGGACCACCAATGTCACTCCACCTCCGACTGCTCCACCGGTCCCATCCACGGTACTGATGACGGTACCCTGACCGTGCCTATGATTTCATGGGCCCAGCAACCATAACCGCACACATTTTTCTTCCTCCAAATTGTGACCTTACGACTTGAAATCCCAGTCTGGAGGGTTGACACCGGCTCCTCACAAATCTCAACCATGGCTTTCGGGGACGTGTCAGACCCGGCTCCATCTCTCTGGGACCCGGTGTTCGCATGCATTGCACAGCCTTCCAAAGGAACCTCCCTGACAGTTTCTACCCTTTTCTGATGCACCTCCCAGAGGATCAACAACTGAGTGCCACACAATTCTTAATGAATCAGCGACACTCGATAACCAACACATCATGTTGTCTGCGACACATCATGTCGGCTACTCATTCCACGGAGGTGCCACTCCTGCGATGGTAGACCCTGTCCTCCTCAGGCCAATTGAAGACCTCTCATTGACGGCCTGGGTCTACGCCATGCCACTAGGCTTGCCCCACAGCAAACAGATACGTGGCTCAGGTCATCGAGCCTGCAAACGGACAGCAGGGGAAGGATCAAGGACCTCCCCTTTGATGGCCAGGGGCTGTTTAATGCCACATCGGATAAGGCGATGAACCATCCACTCAAGGCACGCCTGGCTGACAGGAACTGTGCTGCAGGTCGTTGTCCTCGACCTCTCAACCTCGGTCACCTCACTCGACCCCTTCCCTGACCATCTACTCTCTTCAGAGACCTCAATCTTCTTCTGTGAGGAAGTCCTCCTCTGGGACAAAGTTCGGTTCTTGACCTCCTTCGCAGGTCGCCACCACTTGACACCACGTCACCTCAGACTTGGGCAATCTCCCCATTGTCTGTCTTGCCTACACCACACAGTTTGGAAGTATACCCGCAAGGCATCTACTATTCCACTCCACCCAGCTCAGCTCCGCTGGAACAGATTCAGTCCCTGCTTCAAGAGGAGCGGTTGAGAAACTTCTGTCCTCACCCAATACCATTGGCCTCTTCTCCAGCACAGTCGATACCTACGGTTCGCGATCAACAACACTTATTACCAAAACAGGGTGCTACCATTCGTACTCTCTACCATGCCCAGGGTCTTCACCAAATGCATGGCCCCGGTGGTATCATGCCTGTGGGTAAAGGACATCTCGACCTACCCCTACCTAGACGATTGGTTGATAGTGGCGTCCTGCGGACAATGACATCCACCGGATACTCACCCTTCTATCCTGTCTTGGTTGGGCTGCGTTTACGGTCTTCAACACCCTGACGCTATCAGCAAGGAGAATCCAGCAACTCCTCAGGTACATGGCCTCAACTGCCGCCGTGACTTACTTGTCTAGACTTCTAATACCTCTGTGATCGCGTATGGTCTTACAGCCATCTCCTGTCAGGGATGCCTCTTTGGGAGCCGTCTCCATGGCTCATAGTGACAATGGATGCTTCCCTTTTTGGATGGGGAGCCCACTGTAGCGACCTCAGAGTCCAGGGCACCGCCCTCGAACTACTTGCTATCTGGAAAGCTCTGAGGGCATTTTCGCCACCTGGTTGTGGGCCGTATGGTGTTGATCTTCACAGACAACACGACGGCAGTTTGTTCTGTCAACACGCAAGGAGGGACTCATTCCACACCCTCCTCAGCATACACACTGACCTCTGGTACTGGTGTGTCTCGCTTCAAATCCATCCAGTAGTAGTGCACCTGGCTGGGCAGGAAAACACCACAGCGGACGCCCTCAGCAGGGAGCGGCCCTCTCAACTGAAGCGTCCTGGATGATACCAGACCAGTGGGCGGCCTGACGATCGACCCCTTCGCCACCAACCAGGACGCGAAGTGTCGCTGGTACTACTCGAGGGCCGGCCGCAGTCGTGACTCCATCGGCGACGCTTCCAGTTTCGGGTGCAATGAGGGGTTCCTCTACGCATTCCCCCCATTTTTTCCCCTCCTTGGCCAAGTGGTCCCCAAGATCCTCGTGGACCGAGCTGACGCTGCCCTCATAGCCCTGTTTTGGCCGCGGCAGCGCTGGTTCGGTCCTCTGCTCCAGACTGCTTGCGATCGGATCGTCCGTTTTCCCACCACACTGGACCTACTGTTGCACTCCAACGGCCTCATCCTCCATCTGGACCTGCTGCTCCTTGCCCTCCATGCCTGGAGTATATCGCCCTAGATGATCCCGTCATCGGCAACGTCTTGACCGCAGCCAGGAAGGAGTTGACACGCCGCAATTACCACTACAAGTGGTGACGCTGCTTTGCTTCTGCTAAGGAACGACAAGAGCCGGTATCGCCTGTCAGCCTGCCTACCGTGCTCCACTTCCTCCTACATCTCCGGCAGCAGGGCTTGGCCTTCCCGTCACTGAAGGTCTACCTCACCGCTATCGTGGCATACCAACTGCCACAATCCCCATCGGTGGCTCTCTTCCGTCATGGTACCGTGAAGCAGTTTTTTCGAAGGGTCTGCTGCACCTTTATGCACCGGTATTGCTGCCGCTGCCACCATGGTCGCTATCACTGGTGCTATCGCAACTGGCAACATCACCCTTCGAACCCATAGCGACTGCAGATGACAGGCTGTTCACCATGAAAACTGCCTTCTTGGTGGCTATCACCTCTGCCAGGCGGGCGGGAGAGTTGACAGCTCTATGGTCTGATGACCTGTACCTCATCTTCCATAGAGACAAGGTGGTCCTTCGGCCTGAGATTTCACTCCTGCCGAAGGTGGTGTCTAACTTCCACCTGAGTCAAGACATTATCTTGCCCATCTTTTACCCGGACCCGACAACACCTTTGGAGTGATCCCTTCACTCCTTGGATGTTCGTTGGGCCTTGGCCTTCTTCAAGGACAGGACTGCCTCTTTCAGACGGACCCCGCACCTTTTTGTGTGCTATGGCTGGTGTCGGAGAGGCCACAAGGTTTCCGCCCAACACCTCTCGAAATGGGTGGTCCAGACTGTTCATCTGGCTTGCGAGCTTCCCAAGAAGCCTCCACCAGCTTTTCCTCCGGGCTCATTCCACTAGAGCCGTGGCTACCCCTGCAGCCCTCCTGCAATGAGTCGACCTGCAGGAACTCTGCTGTGTGGCAACTTGGTCCCAGCCATCGACCTTTGTACAGACTGGTCTGCCAGTCCCGCAGGGATGCTCGTTTTTGGACGTGATCTGCTCACTTCTGTTCTTTAGGGCCTGAGCCACCATCCTACTGGCAAGCTACACAGTCTCCTAATGTATGAGGCACAGAGACCATGAAGAAGAAGAACAGATTGCTTACGTGTAACTGTGGTTCTTCGAGTGGTCATCTGTGCCCTCATACATGCCCCCCCAGCCATCCCCTCTTTCTCAGGTCCCTTATTGGCGGACTACAGAACTGAGGAAGCTCTAGAATCTTCCGAACGCTACCGTGCAGGTGCGAAAGCTCCTAACGTATGAGGGCACAGATGACCACTCGAAGAACCACAGTTACAGGTAAGCAACCTGTTCTTTTCTTGAACACTAGGAGGCTGTTGGGCTATATTTTGGGAAGAATGAATGAGAATTCCTTAAAATCCCACTGGTGGATGGCCCAGTAGCAGCTATTATTTCTGGGGCATTGGTCCCTTGGGAAGAGGACACAATGCTAAAAGAAGTGGATGAGAGAAAAGCTGAATCTGCACTGAAGAAAAGTCATGAAGATTCAGCTCTGGGTATAAGAGCATCTGTATCTGCATTGATGTTTGTACAAGCGAAGGTGTTGTGGATGCAGGAGATTATAGAAAGTGAAGAAGTACAGTCTCGCTGACTAGCCAGAGCGTTATCCAGAGTAAAGAAGATGTTACATTATTTAATGAATGCTAATTATGATTCTCTGGCTTTTTAACTGTAAGTGCTGTAGCAGTGGCAAGGAGGACCTTGTGGTGACACCACTGGGACAGGGATCAGAAGTTGAACAATTTAACCTTTGTCCCTTTCAAAGGAGAGTTATTGTTTGGAAATAAAGTATTAGTGGAGAGCAGAGAAGAAAAGCAAGTAATGCCCGCTGCAGAAGTGGAAGTTTGAAAGAAAGCCATTTTGAGGGGATGTTGCTCCTTTTGGGGTGCTAGAGGAAATGGTAGGCAAACTGATTTCAGGTGTTGGTGACAACAGTGGTTTAGACCAAAAGAACAATTTAACACAGCGGTTCTCAACTTGTGGGTCGTGACCCCTTTGGGGGTCGAACGACCCTTTCACGGGGTCGCCTAAGACCATCAGAAAATACATATTTCCAATGGTCTTAGGCTCCATTCCCTCCTCGGTGGTGGTGCGCAAGCATGAGCCATGCACTTGTGTCCTCCTGCCCCCTTTGGCGGGAGTGCGTGCAAGTGCACGCGCTCCTGCCAAAGGGGGCAGGAGGATGCAAGTGCGTGGCTCGCGCTTGTGCACCACCACTCCTGGGCCTTTTCCGCACATTACCTTATCGCGGAGGTGGAGGGTGCCCTCTCTTCGCTGTTCCTTTGTCCTGCAGCTGGCTTCCTGGTCGTGCACCCACCCCGCCCCTTCCTCAGTGCAACCTGGGAGCTGTAGGCTGCGCTGGGGGAGGAAGGGTTGGGGTGGTCGCGCGACCAGGAAGCCAGCTGCGGGACGAAGCAGCAGCGAAGAGAGCGCCTCGCGCAAGAACCCACTTGCGCGAACAGCACCCCCCACCTCCACGATAAGGTAATGTGCGGAAAAGGCCCAGGAGTGGTGGTGCGCAAGCGCGAGCCACGTGCTCACATCCTCTTGCCCCCTGTTCAGAAGGGACTGAAATCGTTCCCATTCTCCGCTAGTGGAAGAACTTCCCGTCTGACGGGCCAGCTTTGGGGCACGGCGGCAGCACGGGGAACAGGCCCCCTCCTCGCCATGGAGGGGGGCGCTGCAGAAAGGCTGGGGGGCCGCAAGGCGGCACTTTTATGGGGGGCGAGTTGCGCCTGGCGCAAAAGACAAAGGTGCTGGGATTCCCCCCGCCCGGCCAGGGTCGACACTCTGGAAACTTTTCCCACACTGACCCCCCCCCCGCGGAAACAAGAGCAAAGCAGAAGCCCGGGGGGGTTCGCGGAATTTTTTTCCCGGGGGAGATTCAGGGCTTCTCTTTCCCTCCCTGCCTGTGTTCTTGTTCCTGGCCGGCGAGGCGGCCTTTGCCGGGGGGGGGGGGGGCATTGTAAATAATAAATAAATAATTTTATGATTGGGGGTCACCACAACATGAGGAACTGTATTAAAGGGCCGCGGCATTAGCAAGGTTTAGAACCACTGATTTAACAGATCAGGAACATTTAGGAACAGATAAGGAAAATGAAGAGGAGATGGATCTACCCAGAGAAGGAGTAGACTGCAATATTGACAAAAGGGTGACATTGTTTGGAGGAAGACTTCGTTTTGGCATCTGATAGCCTCAAGTAACAATGAACCAATGGGTGATCCAAACAGTAATGCAAAGTTACAAAATATTGTTTGACAGGTTGCTGAAAAAGGGGACAAATCTCCTCACCTGTGGCAAAGGATGTGGAGAAGCAGAGGATAGTGTTGAAGTAAATAGGTCACTTACTAGAAGTAGGAGCAATAGAGTAAGTTCCAGAGGATCAATGGTTCTCAGGAGTGTACTCCACATTTTTCACGGTGTCTCAACACAACAGGATCCATCATTCTGTTTTGGACCTCAGGTATCTCAGTGGTTTTGCAAGGTAGGTGAGGTTCAAGATGGAGACACTACAGACAATAAAGAAAAATTTGCACATTGGAGATTGTATGGCCTTGATAAGTTTGAGGGAGGCATATCTTCATGTATCAGCAATCGTGTTGGACAGGAAATAGCTCAGGTTTCAGTATATAAATAAGCATTTCCAGTTCAAAGCTCTGTGTGATGTTTCAGTGTTTGAACAAACAATTAGGGTCTTTTCAAGTAGACTTATTTGCCTCAGTCAAGAATATCAAGCTAAAATGATTTTCAATAGATGGAAGCGGGCAACTGATCTCTGTCAGTGCCATGGCCAAAAGGATGCCATTATGCATTTCTACCAATGCAGATTCTGCAGAGAGTGTTTCTCAAAATATAGCAAGAGGAGGCAGAGGTGATGCTGGACATTGGCCCAGAAGACCTTAGTTTTCCATTCTGAAACACATGTCAGTGAGAGCGTCATGGAAATTGCTGTATACTGAGTCAAGGGTCAGTTTATCATCCAAATCTGCAGTGGCTAAATTTGATGGCTTGTGTCTTGAAAGGAAGGCGTTAGAGTTACAGGACTATTTAAAGGAAGTTGTTGAAACCATTCTAACTTCAAGGAGGCAGTCAACTCAGAATATATATGATATGACATGGAAAGCATTTCAAAGGTAGTGCACCTCAGAGCAGCTGCGGATTGCAGACCTTCAGGTCAAACACATTTTTCAGTTTCTGCCAGACAGTCTCCAGAGGGGAGTGATACCTAATATTAGTAGTGGCACTGACTTTTGGGGTTGCCTTGGTCTCTGCTCATGCATATAATAAAGAGATTTCTCACGGGTGCAACTATCTTTACTTTCCCAGTGTGGTAGAGATTCCTTAGCTGGGATCTGAACTTGGTTCTGAATAGACTGACAGCCATATTTGAACCACTCAAGGAGGCTTCTTTGAGAATGTTGACCTTTAAAATAGCCTTTTTTGGTCACTGTAATGTCAGCAAGTATCTGAGTTAGCAGCATTGTCAGTGAATCCAAATCTGCAAGTTTGCACAGGACAAGTATACATTAATATTGGATCCAACGTTCCTTCTGAAATATATATTGCACAGAGGAGCACCTGGCGCTATTTATCTGCCAAAATTTTGTCCTCAGCCAAAATACCCCGAGGAAAAGAGATGGCATACCCTGGTTATCAGGAGATCCACACCCACCCTTAAAAAAATGGTTGGGGGTTCAGGTTATAGTTAGTTAGGTAAGGTTAGGTTATGTGTGGCTAAATAATAAAACAACGTGGACTCCCGCCTGTTCTGGTTGGCATGCAAGGATTAACCCAATTATAGTTTATTCCTCCTCTTGCCATCCCAGAATGAACTTTCATGATAAATCCAAGCTCTCATTTTCCATCTCACAATGCATTTCTTCAAATTTATGCAAAGCTGAAAGCATTTAGTACAGTACGGTGTCTTTAGAGTATGATTCATATGGGATGAACTACTAACTTTTTAAGGTCCTTGTCCAGTCCTTGCTATATTGCCACTGTCATTGAGACATATAGTTCCTCTTCTTCTAATCAATTATTTCCCTGTTCAAACAAGTATGCTTCTCTTGGAGATCACTGTTTATCATAAGTATAGAACTTGGCCAGATAGCTCCAGATGTGACCAGCAAGTAAACAAGGCCACTATGTTAAAGGAAGATAGTCCAGGAACTTTGATATATTTCCAGATTCCTTTCCCATAGTTCAAGGAGTCCGTTCTAAGAAAGCAGTCTCTCTACCTGAAGTTTGACCCTCTGCTGAGTGAAAGCCCTAAGAGAACTGATTCTGGTGCTAAGGAAGCAAAACCTACAGTAACTGCAGTACTTCCAAATAAGTACGTACAAATTTGCTGTGTTCTTCAGCCTATACAGAATTGTTTCAGTATAGTTTCTAGTTTCTAAGCAGACCATCCATAGTCATGGCATTTCTGGTTTTTAAGCAGACCATCCATAGTCATGACATCTGGTGAAATAAAAACATCTGAACATGAAGAAAAACCGTTGGGACTTGATCTTCTTGGAACTTTCCCAGATCCAGTAAGTGCTAGTTAAATATTTCTAGTGATCTTCTGCAGGTCTCAGTTCTTTCTTGTTTTTAAAATGAGAATAGACACATTGATGTGGTTCAGAAATAATAAAAAACCATTGTTTCCCAAATGGGTAATTTAGCCCTATTGAGCCTTGGGCTCTGGTGTTTCTCCGCTTGTCTTTCATGTAGCACAGAAGATTGGAAGCATCTGTTGCAGTCTAAACCCAAATTCCAAACCATTCCCATATTTGGACATCATAGGTTTAATCTGAAATCAATACGTAGATATAGCATATCTACAGTATCTGTTAGAGAAATGGGAGATTGAGTATTGCATGTGAGGATGTCTTACGTTTCTTTCCACAGGCCAAGACTCCACAAGACATCCCAGTCAGGAAGAATACTTCATTACTCCCTTGTACTCTGTCCACTGAGACCATTATAGAAGTTTTGAAATATAGTCAGAAAGACATGGATGCAGCTATAGAAAAGGTTAAGCATGAGATGAGTACTGTTGTTAAGAAGCTTACTTCTGAGGTAAGAATTAGGGAAGGAATGCTTGACTTGATGCTGTTTTGAGTATTTTCAGTCCACTCACCAGATTGATGGATCTCGAAAAAAAGTTATTTATTTATTTAAAAGAAAACTCTTCAGAGGATGGAGGCTGTTATTAGAACCCAACCTTTGGAGTCCTTACCACTTAAGATTCTTGATTGGTCAAGTGCTGATCCCTTTCCTACCAAGTATCACTGCTCTAAACACTGTCCTTTTAGCAGACGTGATGTGACAAAATCAGTCTGCTCTATGATAATCATTTAGACTTAAAAATCTTCCTCCTTTGTATCTTAAAAAATCATACTGTAGTGTTACAGTAGCTTTCTACCTGATAGCAAATCAGTGGACATAAGAGGGCATATAGACTACATGCTAATTGCGCTTGAAAGTTACACTAGTATTAATATCTCAGGTACTAGTCCAAAGAGATAATGAAGTCTAGTCTTAAAAATGAATTCAGAATTTTAGTCTTAAAAAGAGGAGAGCCAAGCAATATCAATTGAAAGAGGGCCAGACACAGAGTAATCTTGTTTGTCAGATGCTACAATTGGCCTCAGGGAAGGCTGAGGTCTTGCCAAGGACTTTTTTTGGCTGTGCTTCTTTAATTCTACTCCAAGTCTTAAGATACATAAATTCTTGCTAAGTATGGTATGGCATTATGGTTTCAGGTGCAAGAAAAGCAAAGGGAAGCTTTGGAGTGGAAAATGAAGCATGACAAAATTTATACTGAATGTAAAGAAATGGGGTAGGTACAACTAAGGTAACTGGATGTTTTTCTGTGAGCGCTTTCTCCCCCATGATATCGACCTCTTTCACTCTTACTTCCAACCCAGTTCTGGGGTTGAAACAGTTTGTACTGTTCTGATGGACAGTCTGTATTGAGAGAACAACCAAAGGAGTGCAACTCTACTGATTTACCAAGATCTCTCACAAGTTTTGATCCTCGTGGCTAGGTTATTGTTCTCGACTAATTATCTTGGGTCAGATCTGATTGGCAATTCTGCTATTGGAATGGCAAAGAACTGTTCTGTCTTATAGCATACATAGTAAGGGAATCCCTCAGGTGTTGCCACACAACCCCATGTTACTTGAATCTTCAGGGTGGGGAAATCATGTTTAAATTACAAGGATTATTCTGACAATGTCTCTCTGAAGTTGGCTAGGTGTCTCCCCAATAAACAGACTTAGCCCAAATGAGTTGGGGTACTGTCGATGAGAAATAGAGGACAAAGAAACTGGTTAATAAAACATCTTACTGTAACTAACTGGTTGGGGATAAGAATGCTTTGTGTTTCAAGAGAGCATACTGTGGGGGAGGGAGATTTCCTCCTCATTTTTATAAGACAGCTTGTCCAGGGTTAGTCACTGTCAACTTCCAGAGAGTTCAAGTTCCTTCTGCCACCAACTACCCCTAGTTCTTGTCCTATATAGATCAGGTAATTTTTTTGGTAAGGGCAGGATTCTATTCCCAAACTCCTGTGCTTCTTCACACATGCACCCTTCAGTTTTACCTTCCTTTTTCATCTTCTGTAAGTAAAAAGTAAAAAAGAGATAATGAGTAATGTGTCAGAGAAGAGTTGCTCAGCACCAGGGAAGTAAGTGCTGATGGATCAGTAGCACAGTAAGGTGCTCCTGGGATCCACCAGTGTGTCCCTATGGAGTCATAAAAACCTGCCTCCAGCAGTGTACAGTGGTTTCACTTTGTAGTGCAGCACATCAGAATAATGAAAAACAAAAAAAAATGGGCATGGGATGTGGGCTAGCTCTAACCAGCAAGTCAAGAAAAGAAATAAATGAGGCAGATATTCTTTGTCACCTCATCATCTGATATGCTATCAGTAGTTTTAAATGTATATATATTTTTTATCCTTCCTTGGGAAAGTATTCTTTTTCCTTGCCTATAACTTGTTCTAAACTGAGAGTGGATATTCCTTGCACATTGGTAAGAGCAAGAAGTTCACTTAAGCCCTGCCTCTGGAAACTTATATAAAGAGTAAACTTATGCTGAGTGTTTTTACTTCTTCAGAGAGATAATATTCCATGTTTTGAAGCCATTAATACAAGAACTGGTATCTTTTCACTGTTGTGAAATCATGTTAATTTTCTGGTTCTGTGCTTGAAAATAAAATATTTACATTTCCTTTAGAAAAATTGTTGCAGAGTTTGAAGGCACAATTACACAAGTGATGGGTAAGTGCAGATACATAAAATATTTTTTTCAAGACTTTGCTGTTTGGGTTGCAGGAAAGATGTGTTCCATATTACTAATGCACATGATGGCATTTATATTCGTCTTTTTAAATCTGAGTGTACAGTGCTACTTTATGCAGATTCAGATCAGTGGTCTACTTGGTCGTATTCTGTCATTGCTAGCTAGCAGCAGTTTTCTAAGTACTTATATAGGCAGCACTCCTAGCTCTGTTACCTGAGATTCTTCAACTGGAGGTGAGATAGATTGAAGCTAGTTCTCTGTAGCTTCTCAAGCTCTTTTGTGAAAGCCTATATTTAGTTGTAGAATTGTGATTGCTCCCAACAATATGTGTTTAGTGTTTCCATTCTAGCTAAATATTTTAAAAGTAGAGATAATGGGCAGTGCCAGAAAAAGCAACATTTGGTTACATATTGACTTATTAGCCCATTAAATCTGATGTATAAGAATTTGGTTTTAACTAGCTACAAACATTTGCCTGTTCTGCAGACCCAGATGCTTGAACTGAGCAATTTTCACTTTGTTTATTTAGTGGGGCAAGGAGTAGTTGCCTGTAGCCCTCCTGTTGATGGTGGGCTGCAAGACTATAGAGCATGCTTCTTGGGTCTGATGGGAGCTGAATACTCACCACCCTATCCTAAACAAAGATAGATTTGTCTAGGTTCTGTGTGGTTAAAGACAGGTGACTGGTTGTCATTTATGATTTTGAGAGTTATTGGGGCTTGGCAGCTGAAACATATAGTCTTACAAATAATTTAAATGGAGTCAGAGACTGTACCATGACTTACTGTGTTCTTCTTTGTGGTCTCTGTGCCTCACACATTAGGAGGTTTCATGCCTGTGCGGTAGCGTTCGGAAGATTTGAGAGCTCAGTAGCTTTGCGGGAACCCCTCCCCCATACCGGTACTGCACGTGCTCAGCCCGCCGAGCAACGGTCGCTCCTCAGTTCTTTCTTGTCCGCCGTTGCAAACAGAAGGTTCTTTCAGTAGCTTGCGCTTTCTTGGCTTTTCGACTCAGTTTTCGGCTTTTAGACTATGGTTATCGGATTGCGAATTGGCTTTGGTGTTTTGGCTTCTGGTTTTCGACCTGGTTTTCAGCTTGACAGACAGGGGGGGTTTTTGGATCTCGGACCGATTCTTTCGATTTCGAACTCCCATTCTTCCCCCACTCTTCTCTGCTTACTGGACTTAGTCTATGTCGGCGCTGTTCAAAAGCTGTGTCTCCTGTGGACGGAAGGTCGCGCTTTCGGACAAACACCGTGAGTGCCTCTTCTGTTTGGGCAAGGGCCATAACGTCCAGGCCTGTCCCGTGTGTAGGCAGTTCACCCACCAGACCCTCCACAACCGCTCGGCAAGACTGAAGTCTCATTGTTGGGAGGAATCCCTGCGTGCACAAGAACAGACTGAGGCCCACGTTGTCGTGGCCGAAAAATCGGCTCGTCCTGAGACCACTTCATCGACAGCAGCGGCTGCACCGTCCACCTCGTCGGTACCAGGCTCGGTACTGACCCTAAAGATCCCAAAGGTATCGGCTCGTGAGGACCCTGCGGGCTCGCAGACCTCGACCTTCTCTAAGCCCCTAACACCAGCACAGAAGAAGCGTCCTCTGACTCAGGACACTGGTGAAGAGAAGGAAAAGAAGAGGAGAGAGGAAAAGAGATGCTTCCCTCAGAAGGAGACTCACCTGCCGACACCTCCACCCACTCAGCTCACTGGGGACCCAGAAGAGCATCCGGACGACCAAGAGGTCCTCAGGGTGTCTAACAAGGAGCAGACCATGGAGGTCCTGCCCTTGGAACCGCCTGAGTTGACAGCTGCGGTTACCCTGCCGGGTCACCGTCCATCGGTCAACCACCGGGAGGAGGCTGTTGTCCAACATCGGCCCTTGCCTAGCCACAGGTCAGCCTCTAGATGGAGTGAGTCCCACTCTCCTGACCAGAGAGCCAGGCCTCCATCCCAGTGACATCGGGAGATGTGCCTGGAGAGAGCCTACTCTCGGGTCTCCGTCTACACCTCCACCTCCTACCTCGGTAGGTATGGCCAGGAGCACCTCTGGCGTGAGCCCCCAGGGTTGTATTACTCATACTCCCCATCATACAGGGACCGGTACCACCCAGACGTACAGTACTGGTTACCACGACATCGGTCTCACTCGCCCTCCAGGGAAGCCCATCGCCCCCACTACGAGGAGCTACCAAGGCGATCGCTTCGCCAGTCTATCTCACTGCGTCACCAGAGGTCTAGAGAGCCCTCACCCCACTACAGGGCAGTGTCGCCTACCCTGAGGACAATGTCAACTGCAAAGCATGCTGTGCCTCAAACCACCTTGGAACAAGCGACATGGGCGACGACGTCAATGACACAGGCCGTTCACTGCCCTCGGCCCTCAGTGGTGCCCCTCCAACACATGTCAATCCCGACCACAACATCGTCCTCGGTACCGGTGCAGTCTACTGTTCTGACGGTGACCCTGGCTCTCCCTGCCCGCAAGCCATCTCAGGAGAGGACAACAGAAAGATCTCCGTCTTCGGAGTTGTATGAGTCGGACTCTGACTCCATGGACTCGACTCCGTCATCCCACGAGTCGCCTCCATTGGCATTGGAGAACCAGGATCAGAGTCGGCACCAGAGGACATGCGGCAGTTCTCCGCAATCCTCCTCCACATGGCTACGGCCCTTGGCTTGAAGGTTGCGGAACCGGCCCCAGCAGCGCACAATCCCATCTTCCAATACCTGGGGATACGCCCGCTATCCACTGCGCCTCTGCCTTTCTTGCCGATGTTGCTGGACGCCATCAAGCAACCTTGGGCAAAGCCAGCTTCAGCTCAGCCGATTCCACATCAGCTGGAGCACCTGTATAAGACCCAGAGGGAGGACACTCTTCGGTCATCCGATCCCGAACTCCATCATGGTCGAGTCAGCTCAAACCAAGGGTGGAAACAGAGTATACACGACCCCACTGGACCGTGAAGGTCGTAAATTTGACACCTTTGGCAGGAGGTTCTACTCTGCATCCTCCCTGGTGGCCAGGACCCTAAACACGATGGCTTGCCTTGCAGCATACCATCAGAACCTCCTGGACCGGCTCGCCCCGCTCCTCGCTAATCTGCCAGAGGAGTTCTGTGCTACCGCCACGCAGCTCTTCGGCGAGGCCATTGCGGTTGCTAACCAACAGATCGCCTCCTCGAAGCACGTCGTGGAGGCTATCTCAAGCGTGATGGTGGGCGCATTTGCCCTTTGACAACATGCGTGGTTGCGTTCGTTGGGGCTCCAGGAGGACAGCCGCAGGAGGATCGAAGACCTCCCTTTTGACGGCCAGGGACTCTTCCATATGTCGGGGGATGAGACCATGGACCATCTTGTCAAGGCCTGACTGACAGCGAAGAAGATTGGCATTATCAACCGTCCCAGTCCCGCCGTAGCTTCGGCTCCAGACCATCATGGCAGACGTCCTCCTCCTCTTCCACATACCAACCGCGGTCACCACGATCGACTGCGTCCCAGCCGTCCACTTCATCTGCCGCATGGAGACCTCTTCAAAGACACCCATCTTCTTCTTCCAAGAAGTCTTTGGGATGAAGTCTCAGTTTTGATGTGTTGCGCAGGGTCTCCACCGACACCAATCTTCACCCTCCCAGCAAACCTTCAAGATCAACCGAGCTTGGCCAGACACCTCGCCGAGTGGCGGAAAATAACTACGGACTCGAGTACTTACCATAGTCCACCTGGGCTACGCCATAGAGTTCAACGGTATTCCACCGCGAGGGGTCTACTACTCCACCCCAGCCAGTTCGGTACTGCTGGAAGAGATCCAGTCCCTTCTACAAAAGGGAGCAATCAAGGAACTTCTGTCCTCAACCAAGACCACCGGCTTCTTCTCGAGGTACTTCACCATACCGAAGACGGAACCCTGCGGCCTATCCTAGACCTCAGAGGTGTGAACGACTACATCCGCCCCAAGAGTTTCAAGATGGTCGCGCTACCCTCGATCCTGCCTTTCCTTCAACGAGGGGACTGGCTCCCCTCCATCGATCTTCAGGATGCCTACTTCCACATCCCCATTCGCCCGCAGCACTGACGGTACCTGCGGTTCGCGGTCGACAGTACCTGCCACCAGTACCAGGTCCTGCCGTTCAGCCTATCGACCGTGCCATGAGTCTTCACCAAGTGCATGGCCCCCGTGGTGTCGTTTCTGCAGACAAAAGGCGTCTCGATCTACCCCTACCTGGACAATTGGCTCTTGGTGGCGTCCTGCCAACAAAAACTTTACGAGGACATACACCAGACTCTGACTCTTCTCACCCGGCTTGGACTCCGGGTCAACCCAAAGAAGTCCCATTTTGAACCCACAAGGGTTCTCGACTTTATTGGGGCAACCCTAGACTTGATATTGGCAAGGGCGTACTTACCGCTGGACAGGGCAGCATCTGCCGTCTTCCATGCTCCGACGGTGACAGCCAGGAGAATCCAACAGCTCCTCGGCTACATGGCCTCGATGACCGCCGTGATCTAACTCTCCAGACTTCGTGCGCGACTGCTTCAGCACTGGTTTGTCTGAGTCTTTGATCCACTCTGGGACGACAAGACACACTGCTACCACCTTCCTCAACAAGTGCGCCACTCCCTGCTGTGGTGGCAGTCTTACAACCACCCCCTGTCGGGCATGCTTTTCCGGGAGCAAAACCCCAAGGTCATGGTGACGACAGATGCCTCCCTCTTCAGCTGGGGAGCACACTGCGGCGTCCTCAGAGTCCGCGGCCGGTGGATCGGTCATGAGACCGCCCTCCATATCAACGCCCTCGAACTACTTGCCATCTCCAAAGCTCTGCGGGCATTTCGTCACCTCGTCTCAGGCCGCACAGTGTTGATCCTCACAGACAACACGACAGCGGTCTGCTACGTCAACAGACAAGGAGCGACTCGCTCGACCACTATTCTCAACATCGCTCTCAACCTCTGGGACTGGTACGTCTCGCTCTGGATCCATCTGGTGGCGGTTCACCTGGCCAGGCAGGAGAACACCACAGCGGCTGCCCTCAGCAGGAACACCTCATGCCATCACGAGTGGTCCCTCTCCAGCGAGGCCTTCCAGATGGTTCAGGACCAATGGGGCAAGCCGACGATCAACCTCTTCACCACCAGCCAGAACGTGAAGTGTCGTTGGTACTGCTCAAGGGCCGGCCACAATTGCCACTCCATCGGCGATGCCTTCCAGTTTCGGTGGAACGAGGGATTGCTCTACATGTTTCCTCTGTTCCCCCTCCTGGGCCACGTGATATCGAAGATCCTCGTGGACCGAGTGGATGTCGTTCTCGTGGCACCGTACTGTCCGAGGCAGCACTGATTCGGGCCCCTGTTCGACGCTGGCCGGGGACAGATCCTCTGATTCCTGACGATACCGGACCTCCTCTCCCACTCCAACGGTCTCGT
The DNA here is from genome assembly GCA_948472985.1 of Iguana delicatissima. NCBI lineage: Eukaryota > Metazoa > Chordata > Lepidosauria > Squamata > Iguanidae > Iguana > Iguana delicatissima. The sequence continues at coordinate 61,049 of CAOKZL010001953.1, read as the reverse complement.
GCTTCACCCGGACCTGCTGCTCCTGACCCTCCATGCCTGGAAAATACTACCTTAGACAACCTTATCGTTGGCAATGTCCTGACTGCAGCCAGGATGGAATCGACACCGCAACTACCATTACAAATGGCGGTGTTTCATTGCTTTTGCTGAAGAACGAGGGGAGCCGGTATCGCCTGTCAGCCTGCCTACCGTGCTCCACTTTCTCCTACACCTTCGACAGCAGTGCTTGGCCTTCCCGTCGCTGAAGGTGTACCTCACCGCTATTGTGGCATACCAACCTCCACGATCCCCATTGGCGGCTCTCTTCCATCACGGTACCTTGAAGCAGTTTCTGAAGGGCCTGCAGCACCTCTACCCGCCGGTATCGCCGCCGCTACCTCCGTGGTTGTTATCACTAGTACTGTCTCAACTGACAAGACTGCCCTTCGAACCAATGGCGACTGCAGATGACAGGCTGCTTGCCATGAAAAGTGCCTTCTTGGTGGCTGTCACCTCTGCCAGGCGGGCGGAAGAGCTGACAGCCCTACATTCTGACGAGCCATACCTCGTCTTTCACAGAGACAAAGTGGTCCTTCGGCCTGACATCTCTTTCCTGCCGAAGGTGGTGTCCAATTTCCACCTGGGCCAGGACATCATCCTGCCTACCTTCTGCCCGGACCCAACTACACCTTTGGAGCAGTCCCTTCACTCCTTGGATGTTCGTCGGACCTTGGCGTTCTACAAAGACAGGACTGCCTCTTATAGACAGACCCCGCACCTTTTTGTGTGCTATGGCAGGCATCGAAGAGGCCACAAGGTGTCTACCCAGCGCTTCTCCAAGTGGGTGGCCCAGACTATCCAGCTGGCGTATGAGCTTGCCAAGAGGCCTCTGCCAGACTTTCTTCGGGCTCATTTCACCAGAGCCATGGTGACATCTGCAGCCCTCCTGCGAGGAGTCAACCTGCAGGAACTCTACCATGTGGCGACCTGGTCCCAGCCATCGACGTTCGTGTGCCAGTACAGGCTAGACTGCCGGTCCTGCCGAGATGCTCGTTTCAGACGTGCTGTGCTGGCTTTTGTTCTGTAGGACCTGACTGGTAAGCTACACAGTCTCCTAATGTATGAGACACAGAGACCACAAAGAAGAAGAACAGGTTGCTTACCTGTAACTGTGGTTCTTCGAGTGGTCATCTGTGCCCTCATACATGCCCACCCAACCGTCCTCTCTTTTTCAGGTCCCATTCTACTTGGCGGACCAAGAACTGAGGAGTGACCGTTGCTTGGCAGGCTGAGCATGCGCAGTACCGGCATGGGGGAGGGGTTCCCGCCAAGCTACTCAGCTCTCGAATCTTCCGAACGCTACCGCGCAGGCGCAAAAGCTCCTAATGTATGAGGGCACAGATGACCACTCAAAGAACCACAGTTACAGGTAAGCAACCTGTTCTTTCTTAGCATACACCTCTGTAAATGTGCAGTTATGAAACAAGCTTTCTTGACTTTGCTTGGGAACTTCCTTCCATGGAATGAGTGTAATAACTGAAGCCTTTGGACATATCTCCAAGCATTTGTCCTGTTAGAGGCAACATACAGTGTCTCATAAAATGAACATAGAATGAGTCACTTAAAATAAATTTGTTTCTGTAGAGGAATCCCAGAGTCAAAAAGAACTTGCAAAAAAAGAATTGCAGAAAGTACTCAATGAAAAACAGCAAGCTGTATCTGATTTGAATTCCATGGAAAAATCTTTCTCGGAACTCTTCAAACGTTTTGAAAAACAGAAAGAGGCAATAGAAGGATTTCAGAGGGTAAGCATTTCCAACTATACCATGCTCAGGCAGCTGGAAATCTTCTGTTCCTTAAGCATCAGTGACTTTTTACATCATACCACCTTATCCCCTGAAGCGATCTATCTGAAGCAAAATTCATTGTAATTGCATTTGCCTATATGCAGCTGAAATTTTCATTAAACGAAGGAACCTTTCTTTTGCTCTCTTCACTCTGTGAAAACCACTTTTATTATACAATTGTGCCATGTTAAACAGCAAATATTTGTGAAGCAATTGTGTTTTATGGAACTGAAATAGATTCTGTAACTTTCCCCTCTAATTTTGCGGGGAGGGTCAGGGATGCCGTTTACAGTTGTTCAAAGCCACTGTTGACCTGACAGCTGTTATCTCAGTACCAGCAGCAGTTCTTTTATTTGGGTTACTTCAAACAAACAAACAGGAACCATACTGAGGAAAACATAGCCATGTTAAAAGTGAGAGCAGTGATTATTGAATTGGTCTGAAGTGCATGGTGTCTCTCAGCAGTCAAGATGCTAACAAGTTGTGAGGGCAGGTGAGATAGTGGTATGCTGTGCTAGGATTCAGACCATAGCAACAAAGTTCAGAAAGTCCAGTAACTTTATTGAGGAGCACAGCAAAGCAATTGCATACATGGCAGCGTTGTTAAGATGGCTACGTTAGCAGTATTTTATAGGCAGTAGGTGATAAGCTCAGTTTTGCCTGCAAAAGTATTCTATTTCCTGTTATGAACATTAACATATAGTTCTCTCTTCTTGCTGTCCATTACTATGACACCCCCTCAACCTTCGTTTTATACCCAGACACCAAACACCTGCTTATCTCTTAAATGAAGCCAAAGGATCTCCTTTTCCCAGCATTCCTGTTCTACAAGTATTTCCAGTCTCTCCCGCTACCTGGAACTAGCCAAACTACACGCTAAAAAGAAGCTTATAACAAAACCAGTGCATCTTAATATAAAGCACATATAAAAAAACAATAAGAAATCCAAACAGTTTTTTCATGTGTTATAATCATTGTAAGAAGCTCTATGTAAAGCAGGTAGAGTTTAACATGTTGTGGCAGGGTGTTATATGTATGGATCCTTTTCGATTACATACATGATTATCAGGATGCAAATTAGATTTTATATGTATGGTTTTCAGAAAAATAAGCTGCAACCATTCAAAGGTTGTTTTCTAGAGTTCAGAACAGTTTACAGAGACAAAGCAGATTACAGATAAAGTCATGGGTTTCCATACCCAAACAACATGCACTACGATTCCTTCATTTACCTTTTGAACAAGACAAGCTTTTGGGGCATATGTACAGTTTAGGACAAAAGAAGTTACAACTACCTCTTCATATCCTATTTCTGTTAAACATTATACTCCAGGCTTTGCAGAACACCTTGCAAGACTGTGCAGTATGATTCTATTTCCAAGAAGGGGAGCGGTTACACTGTATGACACCTTATTTAAAAGTGGCAATATTGGCTGCTCATCCCCACTACACTCCCCAGATCACTCTTTTCCTGAGCAATAAGGGCAAGCTTCCAGGAGTGTTAATGAGTCTTTTAAATAGGTTGCAAGCTAACATAGGGAAGAATTAAAAAAAAAACAATTTGAAAAATCCAGCAATAGACTTTTAATCACTCCAATTTTCATTTAGCCTTCCATTGCATCTCAGGCAGAAAACTGTCCCCTAGATCCACCACAGTTGTCCAGCCTGGCCTTTAAAAAAGTAGCTGCTGCATCAGCCCTCCCACTTGCTTTCTAATGAGGGAGAGGAGTGATTGCTTGTTTGTATTTTTAATGTCCTAATTCACTCATTTCCTGAAGGACTGCAGAACCTGGCCCTATCTTCCTGACTGCAAGGAAATGGTCTTGCCACCGACCCATTTTTGCTTGATTATATGAACACTACAATTTTGCTTAAGTGTGAATATTCTAAGAGTGGAATGTCCTATAAATGGACTAGGGTGGCACTATTGATCTAAAGATCTTTAGAAAATATGTTTTTAATTTACAAGCATATATAACATAGTCTTATGTTCTCTACTGAGCTTAAGTAGTTTAGCTTTTTAAAAAATGTGAATATTTTATATTGTTTAGTAGCAGGTCAGATGAGGATTTATAGAACTTTGTTTTGTAAGATTTATTATATTAGATGTTCTACTTACTTTAATTAGAAACATTAAGATGACAGTTTTTTACTTTAAAATCTGCTTTTCTCTGCTGTACTGCTAAACCATTGTAGTGCTTAACAGAGCTGTGGAGTCAGTTTGCCAGACCTTTGACTCTGATTCTGACTCCGACTCCTTCATAAATGGCAACTAAATATTAATTAGTAATAAATTTACTGTAGTAAGATGGTATCAGGAGGCAATCCATCACCACCACATGAATCATCAGACTACTTGGATTGATAGATTTATTTGATTAAGTGTAAAACTATATATTTACCATATAATATTATAAGTTTTTATTTTGAAGCTGGAGTTAGAGTTGGTGCGCTTCCACCAACTTTGACTCTACTGGTCTGAATGGTAAACCAAAATTATGTTTTCATTTTCTAGAATGAAGAGGCTCTGAAGAAATGTGTTGAGGATTATCTTGCAAGAATTAAAAAGGAAGAGCAAAGATATCAAGCACTGAAGGCACATGCAGAAGAAAAGCTACACCAGTGAGTAAAATGTTGTAAGGATCTATATTAAAGTTACAGTGTGTTAAAGCAGTCTATCATTGCTCTTTAAAAACTAACATATGTGAATGCTTGTTTATTTTAGAGCAAATGAAGAGATTGCCCAAGTAAGAAGCAAAGCTAAAACAGAAGTGGTGGCACTTCAAGCCACTTTACGCAAAGAACAAATGAGAATCCAGTCTCTAGAGAGAAGCATTGAGCAGAAGGTCAGTCTTAATTTCTTGTGACTTGAACATTCAACGTGTTCAGTCTTCTAGGCAGGGGTCTGTGACCTGTCTTCAAAGGCTTTGGCATGCACAAGTTAAATCTGTAGTTGCTGGGCACAGCTAAAATCAAGATTGCATGAGAAATTGTTAGATGCGCATTACATGACAAAGCTGGTGACTTGTTCCCATTAAGTTCAGAGAGAATGTAATCATGTTACTCCAAAATGTGAGTGCCACAAGGGCCACCTTGTGATGTCAGTACCTCTATTTGAAAATGGGGAATAATTAGTTCAAAAATGGGAGGCCTGTAATATTAGCAGTAAATTGTGGTACAATAGTATAAACATGTAAAGAGATATTGAAAAAGAAATCTAGATCAGTGTGGAAGATCAAAAATAATTCATGTAATCTTACATTTACAATTGTTTGTTTTATACTTGAATTTGAATAAAATGATTAATAAAAAAAATGGGAGGCCTGTGAGAGGGGGGTGACTGAATAAGATCTTTTCTAGCAATGTTTATGGGCTTGTGCAGGAAAGAACCAGCTGGAGAGCAAAAATATAAATTAAAAATGTGTCTTTATTGACAAGATTCAGACATGCACACGAAACCTCAAGCACTCATGCACTCACACAAGGACTAATCAAAGGAAAAGGAAGAAAGTGAGATAGAGGATGTTGAGGGATTTGGGTGATATTTACCAGTCTGGAGAGTAGCAAAGAGAAGCAGCAATGTGGCTTAGGTAGATACATAAGGACAGTTCTCATTCAGGAATCGGACAGAGTGGCGTTCAGAATAGTGAGAGACTACACTGAACAGCTTAAAATCAGGGGCACTTATACTTGAAAAATATCCTGCAGGTATGATTGTAACTCGTATTCCCAACTAAGTGGACATTGGGAGCTGCAATACAAAGAATGAAGTCCAAACAGAGCTAATGATCTTAATATTTAGGATAACGGACAAAAGATAGGACAAAGGATAATCAGTGTCGTAATAGCTGAGTATCATGGAGAGATGAGGAAACAATAGAGAAACTTCCAGGTGTACAGGGACCAGGGTTGAAACAATCACTATTTGTTGGGAACTTCCCCATTTCAGCTCTGAGAGTCCAGCTTGGTGTTTTAAGCCTATTGTCATCAGAGTAGCCATGCTATTACCCTGAAAATGCTTGAGCTCTTGCCTAAGAGGTGGGTGTGGCTAACCTGCCCTGCCATGTCACGTTTATAGTCAGTAATTTGCCTCTTCCAGTGTGATCTTTCTGTCACATTTATATCAACACCAATTAATGTAGTGGCAATTAAATAATACTCTGCCGATTGAACCATGTCAATCATGGGGGGTGGGCGGTGCTGTAACAATCAATGTGCTGTAACTGGAACATGGGTGGAATAATAGAAAACAGGTACTTCAGAAATTGGGGTACTATGGACAGGAAGTGAAGTGCTCAACATTCTGCTTTTACTTCCATAAAAGCATATTCCATACAAGCATGTGGCTGCCATTCAGTCTTATCTGGAAAATTGCTTGGGCTAAAGCAAAGCTTCCCCTTCTACCTGCCATTGAGAGCCCTAGCCCCCACTGATAGGAATCTCATAAAAGGGTCTTTGAAAGACATACCCATTCTACCCATAAACTCATACCTGAATAACAACTTGAGATTCACATGTTTTTCCTTTGTTTTCTACTCCCACATTTTATTGTTTATCTAGAATATGGGTGATCTCAGAATTTTCATGCAGCTTCTACAACTTGTATAACGCTACCCCGTTTCTTTGACAGGCAAAGGAAAATGAAGAACTGACAAAGATCTGTGATGACTTGATCTCTAAGATGGAAAAAATGTGCTAATCTGAATCATTCCATTTTCCCATCCTTGTTCTCACTTCAGCCTTGGGATAGTTAATAATGAAAGATAATAAGCAGTCATCATTTGCACTAGTTTAGTGGTATTGTTTTTCTATGAGAACTTGTATATTCCCTGTTATTATTTAGAAAAAACAATTGGAGGCCTGGCACAGGCCTACTTACTATTTCTGTAAATAAAACTATTTGTGCACTTGATTTTTAAGCTTGTAATTTTTTTATTGTCCTTTTTTATTGTATATCTTCAAGCAGTGAGTATTCTGGGTGCTTCCTCATTTTGGAGCTGGAATTTCTTTCTACGCTGCTACCTGGTATATATATAATGGGGTGGGAACTATCTGATGTTGAGGGCTTGCAGTGATTGCACAGGAGACATTGGATGGCCGTAATCCCATTCTGCACCCTCACATCTATTTTTATTTTTTAAATTTTCATTAATTTTTGTATATGTATTTATTTTTGCCCCTGAATGCTCTCCAGGGGGCATGGGAAGCATTTTTATCAAATTTTAGCCCAGTGGGCCCTTTCAGGCCCAGGAGAGGCCTTTTTGAAAAACGAACAAATAAAAGACAGCCTCTTTTGAAAGATGAAACAGATAAGATAGACAGTTGGTGAGTTATGTTTTAGCACTTTAAGAAACAAACTTGAAAAGAGCAGAATATGGGCAGCATAGACCACAGCAGGGCTCAAAGGCAGTGAATATGGACTTCAGGATTTTAAGCACTGGTGTAGAAAAGAAAAGATCAAAAAAGAGGAGGAAGATTTAACTTCAGAAATAGCCAAATAATGAGTGGATGGAAGAAGCAGGAACCAGGATGTCAGATGGGCATACTGTGTGTTGAAGGAGATGTCAGAGGGCACCTCCCTCTCTATCATATCTTAGCTTATCCTGACAGTAGCCATTTTGCTGTATTTCCATCATAGCTGCATTTCCTTTGATGTTTAGATGATGGAAGGGAAAAGGTGGTTGGAGGATGGGAACCAGGTTCATGAAACTGGTACAAGATAGAATGTGAGAATGCTATGTGTGTGAGAAACAGCTGGCAAGGGAAGAGGTTTTCTAAAAAAGTGAATCTCTGCTCATCTCCAGTTCTGGCAAGGATGTTGTCTGCGTTCTGAACTTTTAATTAATCAAAGGCCCCTTCCTAAATTGCATAGGATGTTGAAAGTGGAATAATAGCACTATAACAGTCTAGTGTGGAAATGGCCCCAGTCTTCAACCAAAAAGTGGAAAGACAAAATTTTAGAGTCTGATCATGGAAAACACCATGGAAAATACATCACAACTTGTTCGTATTTTTAGAAGAAATTTCTTTAAGGAAAAAAGAGAATCACAGATTTTTGGTGGACAAGCTCATCAGAAAGATTATTCCTTCCAACTGTGACCGATTTGAAGTGTTGATTTTTACTTAATAAGAATAAAAGGCATAGATTGAGAGTGACTGAGCTGACAAAAGGCCTTTGAGGAATATTTAAATATTCAGGTTTTTGAAAGAAAGAGAAGTGATTTTGATGAAGAAAGAGACCTATAAAAACCAGGAGAATTGTCTAAGCATGCTGAAAAAAGGAAAAAAAATTGACTTATTAATTATTAATATTGAATATTTGGAAGACAATGAAGCTGATTTGATGATAGGTTCTTAAAACTTTTTAAATTATGAATTTTTACTATCAAGAGAAGTTTTACTTTGTTGCTTTTCAATGTTATTTCCTACATGTAGGATTATTAATCTTTTTCTTTGAGAGATACTATTGCTTTTATGATTGTTTATACTTTGAACTTCAATATCAAGCATAGAATACCGTATTTGCAAGCATATAAGTCACACTTTTTTCTTAAAAAATACCCTTTGAAAATGGGGTGCATCCTATACACCAGCAAATACGGTAATGCTAAAAACATAGGGAATGAACCAAGAACCAAAGTTCTCCTTGCCCAGGCAAACAGGAAGGGAAGGGCTAGTGGAATCCAGGTGAAGCACTCCTCATCTGTGCATTTTTACTCTCCCAGGGGCCAAGAAAAACTGGTGCAGCACTCTTTTCATTCCCCTCTTCTCCTGGTGCAACATTCTTTTATTCCCCCATCTGCTGGTGCAGCACTCCTTTCATTCCCCTCACCAGGGAACTAAAAAAATGTTTTCCTGAAAAATACTGCTTGGAAGTGGGGTGCATCTTATATGCCGGTGCGTCTAATACAGTAAGTTGGGAATGATTAATATAGAACACAGAATAAGTTAAGACTTACTTACATATTTGTATTAAGCTAGTAAGTAAAAAGTTTAGTTGAATGATTATAAGTGACGGATAAGCAATCACCAGTGATTACTACTAAGTGGTTAAAAGTGATTTTTAGTAATTAAGTGAAGTGGGTCAGGCCTGATGACCACAAGGAGTGGGAAAAAAGCAGAAAATTGTCTTTGCAGATGCAGCCTTTCTCTGTGCTTGAAGAAAACAATTGAACTCTGTAAGCTGAATTGTAATCTTGTTTTCCCTTTGCAATAGAAATGTAACAAGTTAGTTGAAATATTTCAAGGCGTACAGGAGAAGAACAGCTCATTGTTCATTGTATGGGAAAAATGAAACTAACGCTTCTTGTATGACACGTCTGTAGATGATATCTCTGTATGCCTATAATGAAGATTTACTACTGGGAGATCAGCTCTGGTGCCACTTTTTTTTCATTATTTTTTTAATTGATATTAAATTATATTCAGTTATTTATACAAAATAAAGGTACAGCATCTTTAATCTTAACATCATATTACATTTCATATTAACTTAACTAGTACATATTACATTTCTTTCAGTTCATTTTCCATACCTTGTGTGTGTGTGTGTGTGTGTGTATATATATATGTAAGTGTATATTCGAATCCTTAAAAAGGAAACAGGGCAAAGCAGAATAAAACAAAACAATACAAAACAGAATTTTTATAAATAATTACTCCCTCTAGTTAGGGCTCACACGACTGGCTAACCAATATTTAAATATTCATATTCCTTTTGTTTAGACATCCCCTCTTTTTTTTCTCCTCTGCTGTCTTTGCTGTTGTTCCTCCTCTTTGATGTTAATCCATTGAAATTATTACACCATTACCAATTATTAATAATTATTCTATTATTCCATTCCTTATATATTATTGTTCAATCAAACATGCTCCTTCGATCACTTTGTAATATGTAAAGTATACATTGTAGTATGTAATATATACATTTGTAATACCTAATATATATTACATGTTTATAATGTCTAATACATAATGCAAACTCATGTTTGTGTACATTTAAACATTTTAATCTTTCTTTATACACATAGTCTTTGTGAATTTTATATTTCTTCCATAAATATATTTCCCCACCTGTCGTGGAGGAACTTTGTTACTGGGTGCCATTCTTTCATAATTTCATCAGATTTCTCTTTTATACTTAAGGTCAATTGGCCATTTTCTTTTATTTCTAATATTTTTAACATCCAGTGCTCGATGCTTAAACTTTCTTTATTTTTCCAGTTTTTTGAGATTATAATTCTGGCTGCGGTTACTAGATAAAGTAAAATTCTCCAGTATTTTTTTGAAGTTCTTGAGTCTATAATTTGAATCATGTTTAACAAATATATTTCTGGTCTTAATGGTATTTGAGTTTTAAATATTTCCATCAGTATTTTGTTTATCTCTTTCCAGAATTTGTTTACGATTAAACAATTCCACCACATATGCATGAAAGTACCTGTTTTTCCCCGGCATTTCCAACATTTATCTTGCTGTGTATTATACATTTTTTTATTTTTTTCTGATGTTATATACCAGTTGTAGAACATCTTTATGTAATTTTCTTTTAGGTCTTGCAACAAAGTAAATCCTTGTGTTAATTTCCAGGATGTTTCCCATTGATCTAATTCAAGTGGATGACCTATTATATTCACCCATGATATCATAGTGTCTTTCACTGTTTGGTCTACTAAATCATATTGTAGTAGAGGTTTATAGAACTTTCCTATGACATGATTCAATTCTCCAAATATAACCTTCTCTAGTTCACTGAATGTCGATCTTATGTTAAATCCCTCTAGTTTTCAATCTATTTTATATCTTTCATATAATTGGCTGTATGGGAACCAGTCAAGTTTGAAACCTATTTGCTGTAGATGTTCTCTTGTCTTGATTTGTGGTGTTTCATCTTCCACATTTTTTAGCAGATCCTTGTATGTCAACCATTTTTCTTGTCCTTCCACCCATCTCCCAAAAAAGGCTTCTTGTGGGGATATCCACATTGGTATTCTATTGTAAATCCCCCCCCCCCAATATTTTCAGTAAAGAGCCTCTAATGAAATGGTTTGAAAAGTCTTTATCTACCCTCGCCTTATTATACCACAGGTAGGCATGCCAGCCCATCCTGTTGTCAGCTCCTTCCAGAGTTAATGTTCTTTTGTTTTGCAATATTATCCACTCTCTTATCCAAGATAATCCGGATGCAGTCTTAGATCTGGTAGATGGCATCCTCTTTCTTTTTGATCTATCAAATTTTTCCAGCTAATCCTTGGTTTTTTTCCTTCCCATATGGGCTTGTAAGTTCTTTTTGCCATTGCCACTTTTTAACACCTGCTGTGTCAGAGCTAGTTGTGGTTGATCAGAAATTAAGAACTACATTCTGCACATGTACAGTGTTACTTTGTTCTCATTACATATGTTAATAGTACTTTGATGTTAAGAATTGGCAGAAGCACTGATATCCTGGTAAATTCTCATTTCGTTTAGACCTCGATACACATATAAATGAAGAAATTTGCCTGTTTGACTGAATGTTGGCTTAGTATTGATTATTTCTTAAAATGTTTGGGAAATGTTATGGAAAGAAATCTTTTACTTGGATAGCAAGTTCTCAGATTTTTTACACCTGTGACCCCCTTTACATCTGCATATGGACATTGCCCTACCCCTACTTGAAATGGTACATGAATAAAAATATTTTGTTTGTTTAGTGTGTGTATTTTCACTCACACATTTATGTATATTGATATTTTAACATTTATAGGAAATAACATTGTTCAAATTAGAACGGTTTTATTTTAAAAGTTAAATTCAATAGCTAACTCAACACAATCCCCAGAAGTGGAAGATCCTGAAGGACTATGTATTGTATGGTTGTAATTTTTTTTAAAAAAGGGACCTGTGCACATGGAAGTCAGTAACTCTACACCCCAGAAGGAGCAGAACTCTCCAAAAAGGGATCCCTGCCATCTCTCTCTTGCATTGACTTTCTCAGTTTCTTCCATGCTTCCTTCACCTCTTCCCTTTCCCTGCAGGGAGATGACACATAGATGCTTTGCCCCTGAGTGTGGCTGTGACTGCAGGGTCTGCATCACATTGTGGAAGGTGGGAAGCTTTGTAAGTGGCTGGTGATGGAGCAGATGAGGAGGGAGGTGATAGTACTGGAGGGCATTGTGGAACAGGCTGTGGAACAATCAATGGAAAAGAGCCTTTTCTGCCACTCCCTCCCTCGCCATAAGTTTCTTCTCTCCTTCAGCTCCCCCATTTCATCCCCTTCCCCCTGACCCAAGTGTGTTAGCAAGAGCCACCTGTAATAAATTAATACCCACAAAATTTCTTGCACCACCACTGAGCAACTATTGTGCTCCCTTGGAGGTCCCACCCCACAGTTTGAGACCCACTGGGCTAAGAGATAATGAGTGGACCAGGGTTACCCACTCAGTGGTGTCATTGGGCAGTAGTTTAGAACAGAAATCCACTTTGTAGGAGGAACTGACAGGTCATCCAGGGCGGTAAAAGCACTGGCAAAAGACATTTGGAAATTAGGTGAGTCCCACACAGAGTCATTGAAAACAGTGGTTCTCAAAATTTTTACCCCGTGACCCACTTTACATCTACATGCGTATGTTGGACCCATTGATTCCATGTGCTCCCCCCATCCTATGCTTCTCCCTCTCTCACAGGCTACTCGTGTCACAAGCACCCTCTGTCTTCCTGCTGAGTTCCAATGTTCACTTCTCCCCTGAGAAGTGAAGTCTTGTGGTCACTGTGCCTGCTGCACTAAAAACTGAACATTCAGAGAAGCTACACGGGAAAAGCATAAAGAAGGGAAGCCAATTTGTGCTACATCTGAAGTTGGAGGAAGACATGACAGTAGAAGATGCATTGCATTGCTCTTTTGCAGAGACTAGTCAATGCTCAACAACACAGATGCACACACACACACACACAGGCTTGCCCTTTTCCCCATTTGCTGTATTTGCAGGCTGAATTTTCTTGTGCCCCCCTCTTAGGGTCCCACCTCACAGTTTGAGAACAACTGCACTGTCCCCTTACCGACAGCAGAATTCAAAGAGGTCTGAAGGCAAAATAATTTGGGGTCAGAAATGCAAAACTGCTTGTCCTGAGTAAATATCATTGTCCACCCTTCCAAATCCCAGACATTCCCTTTTCCTCAGCCAGAATAAACTGAGTTCCAGTTATGCATTAAGCTAAATTAAAGCAAGCTCAGAAAATCTCACATGACAATATTTGTGACTCTTTGTGACAAATATTTGTTACCCATGATAATCAAAGCAAATCAAACTGCAGCTTATGTTTCAGGCTCTGGGAAACACTAATTTGGGCATATGGTTCATAGTGCATGATTGTCAACTGTTTTGCCACCAAGAATGATGCACCTTGCATAATAAATGCTTTCTCTTCCGTATTCCCACCTTGTAATGAGAAACAGATGAAAAAATATATCCCATTTCAAAGTGAGGCACCCAAAGCTGTTATCTTGCATGTCTGCATAAGCCTGCCTGTCTTTGGAGGTAAAGCATCTTTTCATTCTTCTCCAGATTCCCAAAGAACTTCAGTAAGCAGGACTGAGACACTTATTTAATTCAGAGGCCCAGAAAGGGACCTCTTAGATGCAGAATTAAGCCTAGTGAAGTAAATGAATTGTTAATATTTTAATACTAAAAATATTCTTGAAGTATCTGTGATCCATCAGTTGTAAACATGGAAGCCCAACTTACTGTCTTATAACTGCACCTAAGAGCCACTGTGTCAACTACTGTAAACTGAAAAAAACTGTGTATTTTTTGTGCTCTATTTTTTTTTCAAGAACTACTTTCCCATTACGCCAGTGTTTATGCATCCAGTGTTGTTGTTGTTTTTCTTATGGTGTTCCCAGTGTTAGTGGAATGGTGAATCTGCTCTGGGTTTTAATTTGAAATTTAAGGTGCTATCCAAAGTGCTGAATCCTATCTCCAAAATAAACACTTTGCTTAGTTTCATCAAAGTTAATACAAAGGCGATTCACTTCCCCACTGACATTGAAGACACCAGCTGCCATAGTCTTCTCTCCCCCCCCCCCCCCGCATTGTGATAACCTCAGGAATATCTGCAACACTAGCTATACCATGCTACTGCTTTAAAAAGCCAAACCCCATACAGCAGGTTCATAGAACAGAAGGTGAGGCTATGCAGATGAAGCAGATTATAAACAGATAGAATGTTCAAAAAGCAAAACAGCTCTTTTCTTTCCGGATGGAAAAGTCTGGCAGGAGGTCAGAAATTTTATATGAAGCATCTGTATTTACCCAAAGATGCATGCACACTGTCTCCTACTTTTTCTATTGCCTGCAAACCCCCTACTTTTCTATGATGTTTCTAGAACAAAGCTGCAGAAAAAAACAATAAAACATTACTAAATTACTAAATGGAAGGACATCCGCTGCAAGCCAGGCATTTCTGCAAATCTGTTAATAGGCGCTCAAGATGTTTCAACTGGCAAAAGCAGTGCTCCTTTTGCTCCATGTTTCATTCTTCCTTTTAAAATCTTACTTAGGCCCTTTCTGCATGATGTAATCTCTATCTCACTGTGAAGTGCCATCCCATTGTGAAGTGTTGCACTCATGTGGCATTTGCAAAATGGAAAAAATCCATTTTGCACCACCAATCATGCAGTGCTCCCAAACTTACCATTGTGCAGAAGCCACAGAAGCACGATTGCAACACTTCCCTCCTCAGTGCAGCAAGGGCAAGTGCCCGGCTGTGCTGCAGAAGGAAGAGGCAGAGCAATCGTGCTTCCTTCCTCAGGGAGTGAGCAGCTGCAGAGGGGAGCATTGCTGACATGCTCCCTTCCAGACTTGAATTGCAGCACGACAACATGGAAGAGCGTTATCATGCGGAAATGGCCTTAGATATATGGGTCATGGCATCATCATACTGCATCTGATAGCCAATGAGGTGAATGAGATCATTATCATCCGCCTTTATTACAATTTATAAATCATCAGGCAATTAAAAACATTAGACATATACAATATTATACCTACAATATTATATGTACAAAGTTACACATACATAAGAGTACAGAGTTGTATATGCATAATTTATATTAAAACAATTTTTAAAAATGATAAAATATAATTAAGTACAATTAATCCTATAGCTACTCTACCCAACAATATGTCCTTTCCATAAAACACTCACCGCACTATGGCTCTCTCAAGCTACTAAATTTTACGTATTCTAAACAACTGCAGCATTCTGGATTAATTTTATAACCATCCTAGCCTATGTGGCCTATAGTGGTATAAATGTTGTAAAATACCTTTATGGGTATTTATTGCAGAAACAAGGAATTTGGCTACAACCTCGGTAACCTTTTTATCTTTATCGTCAAGAAGAAATTTTAGCCGTAAGTTCCAAGATCTTCCAGGCAAATTCCTTAACAAGGGGCATATTAATCTTACTCTCTGATCTTACTCTCTGAAGAACATTCAAAGAAAACGTGGTGTACAATTTCCACCCTTCTCTCTCCACAGGGACACACCTGTTCATTATGTGCCTGTCTTTTATATTGCCCTTCTGGGACCGCTGATGGGAGGACATTGAATCTTGCTCTACTAAAAGCTTGTCAAAATTTGGGAATATTTAGATTTTTAAGATATTTAGCCTCTTCTTTTATATCAAGCCCCAGTCCTAAATAAATAGAGGAACAGGGGGATTGTGCCGCTGCTATTGCATGTTGGTAACCTATGTCCATTTCCACACGGGCTTAAAGAAATGGTGCAGAGTGTCCCCCAGAGAGGATGTCTGCACCTGGGAGAGGACTGGATAGGACCTACTTACTGTAGATCTGCACCTCAACCTGCTCCAGAAAAACCGAAGTGGTCATCCAGCGTGCTTTTGAAAGACCACTTGAAAGTGGTCTTTCAAAAGCACAGAGCGCTCCACTTGGTTCCCGCGCTCCAGTGCAGATTTGCAGGCTCTCACCAGTGCAAGCCTGTGATCTGCCAGGGGCAGGCTTTAGGTTGGCGAGCATCAGCAGTTGGTGGAGAGCCTCCACCAACCGGAAGCCACCATTTTCGTCCCCGGAGCAGTGTGGAGCGGCGGCCACACACTGCTCCGGACCAGCCTGGACCCAAGCGTCGAGCCCAAAGGTCCGGTAAGTACCGGCACAGGGCGATTCCCTCACCCCATGCGGAAATGGCCTATATCTTTTATACGTTGTTTCAAAATCAAATTTGCCCTTATCATACCCACTGATCATAAAAAAATTTCTGAGAAGCCCAGTTAAAGCATTTTATCAAGGATCATTTTATTTAGATGCGAAGCATAAGTGTCTTTTTGTATTAGACACATGTATCCTTCCTCTTTCTCAAAGAAAACCCACCTTAACCAGTTCCCTATTGCCCATTTCCAGGCTGTACATTCTAGCAATGTTGTTCTCACCTCGAGCCTCAGGACTGCTGCGGGCACTCAATTTGGAACTGCAAATAATTTTCTCAGGAAAAACGGCAATACTTTTTCCTCCTGGGGTGAGAATCCTAGTATCCATACTGGGATAACATAGAGCATAGAGTAATTGTGGGATAACCTTAGCTTTAAATATCTTAACTCCTGCTGGAATTAACTGCCCTCCTTTTGTATAATAGAATCGGGTTATTACCTTTACTGTGTTTACAGCCTGCATAACTGCAAGCTTATGGTGATAAGCCCATGATCCTGAGGAGTGAAATAACACTCCGAGATACTTGAAATAGTTTACTTGTTCTATTTTATGTCTGTTAATATTCCAGACTCCTCTTGCACTTTTCTTTGAAAAATCCATTACTTTAGATTTATTATAATTTATACTAAGGAAGTTATTATCACAATATTCTGCAAAACCTCTTAACAGTTGTTTAATGCCCGCTTTGGTTTGCGATAGGAAGAGGGCATCACCTACATACAATAGGAGTGGTACATTTGCTGTTGCCAGTTTTGGGGGTTGTCCTTCCTGAGAATTTAGTACTGGTGCTAGATCATTTAAATATAGGTTGAACAAAGTGAGGGCAAGAATGCATCCTTGGCGGACCCCCTTTTTATGGGGACATGGCTAGAGAGACTACCTCGGGAGCCACACCTTATCTGTGTAATAGTGTTGGTGTAAATCTTCCTAATTATGGAAAGCAGTCTTTTGTCCATAGAAGAGACACTTAATTTTTCCCACAGTTTTCCTCTATGTATTGAATCAAAAGCCCCTTTTAAGTCCATAAAGGCAGCGTATAATTTCTTTGGGTATTTACTTAAGTATTTTTCTACCAGATGATTTAGTATCAAGCAATTATCTATTGTGGATTTTCCTCTTCTAAAACCCACCTATTCATCTCCCAAGATATTTTCTTGCTCTACCCAATCCTGGAGATGATTATTTAGGTACTGGGCATAAACTTTCCCAACTATTGATAATAAACTAATTGGGGAATAATTCTAGGGCTTGTTTTTATCACCTTTCTTGTATATTGGTATCATGATGGCATGAGAACAACTGGGTGGTATGTTGGCAGTTTGATTTATATGAATAAACAAATTTGCCAGCATTGGTCCCCACCATGATATATTTGTTTTTAATAGCTCTGGCATTATAAGATCTGACCCAGGGGCTTTTCTAGGTTTGATTGAAAGTATGAATACCTTACAGGTAGCCAGTTTGGAATATCTGAAGAACCAGTAAGACCAGGTGTTGATTCATTTGATGATGTCATCTCTAATGCCTCGCAATCACTATAAAGGTTGGTAAAGTAGGCTTTCCAAATGTATGGAGGGATGTTAGATTGTGGTGCTCCCTCACCATTCCCCAATACTCCTGTTACCATCTCCCAAAATTGTTTGGAGTGATTATATAGTACCGAGTCTAATAGGGCGGGAAAATATCTGCAGCGCCTCTCTTGTTTCTTCACTGCTGTGTACTTTTTATATTGTTTTTTTATTTCAAAATAGCACTTGGAAGTGTCCTGGAGTTATTGCACCTATATTTGCGATATATTTGGCTTGTTTTCTATTATCCTATCATTGTTTGTCTAATGCTGTAATCACTTCTTTCCTTCTATAATTACTCTTCCTCCTCTCCAAATTCCTTACTTCTGATGCTATTAAGGTATAGATTTGGGAGTAACTTCTGTACTGCCTCCTGTGCGTTTTTTGTCTTTATGATATCCTTTTTAAATTCCTCAAAGGGGGCAAATTTTAAAAGGTTTGTCAGCTCATGACCCAAGTTTGCCGTCCATTTCAGTCTCCTTTTCTAATCTTCATGCCCTGATCTCCTAACTGTTTGGGCCACTGAGGGCCACTATGCCTTCTGGGACAGAGTTTTAGAGCTATTGGGAGATGGTCACTCTCTGTTCTAGTTGTTAGTTCAAAATTCCTTACATAGTCGTAGATGGAATTAGATACTAAAACATAGTCTATCAGGCTGCTCCCTTGGACCAATATATACGTATATTCCCCTTTTGGCTAAAACTTATGCTCTCCATTTGTTATTCTAAGGCTGAGGCGTCCCACCATCTTTGCTAGACATACACCAGCATAATTAATCTTAGTGTCTTTAAATTGCCAGCTACCCCTGTTTAGACAATCTTCTAGCTGTTTATACTGCCAGTGATGTAAAGCAAACAACTTTTCATTATTTGTCCCCATCCGCATATTTAGATCTCCCATCACTATTTTGTGTGCTTTTGGAAATTGCACTTCTTAATTTAATTAAATACTCCTCCAGATCTTCCCATAATTTAGTTGTTTCCTCTTGGTATCTCATATGGGGCATATACACATTAATCAACAGTAATATCATTCCTCTCAGTTCAAGCACACAAGCTAGGGCTATGTTACCAAGTGGGGGGATGCATTTAACAGAGGCTTTTAACGCTGTAAAAACTAATATACCCAAGCCTGCCACTGGTCTCCCTTTTCTCATATTAACTTTTGCTGGTATTTCTAGAGAATAAAATCATTTAAGTCTAATTTTGCATCACACTATATCTCTTGCAGACAAAGTATAACATACTTTCTTAGAAAATCTACAACCTCGTTATAAATTTTAGACTTCTAGCCTGCAATGTTCCAGGATAAACAGTTTAGGACAGGTGTTTCTCGCCTCAAATTTATTTCCAACTCAGCCCCTAGATTGTTCTTCTATGCCAGGTCCATAGGTTGTTTATTAATAGGCCTTCTATCTCTAATTATAAATCAATGTGAGTTATACCCTCTCCCCTAAAAACTATTATCCTTCATACCTATTCTGCTTTTATTTACCTTATTCCTGCTTTAATATGTCTTCTTAACCACCCTACTTAAATCATTACCACTCCGGTCTTGGAAATTTGCCTCTCACTCTTGTTGACCCACTGGTGCTGCCCTCAGGTATAAGATTTGTTTCACTATCTACTTCCTTCCTCTGCAAATTAACCAATTTCCTGGATAATGCAGATATTCTCTCTTTTATGTCAATTTGTGTTGTTGGTGGGAGGAGCCGGAAAGTTTGGATTAGAAATTCCTCTTCCTCAATGACCATTTTTTTGAAATTGAGTGTTAGAAGGTTCTATTACCAGGGCTTTTTCGGGTAACTGACTTTTAAGCAATAGTGACCTTGGTTGTGAACTGTCATCATCTAATATTATAAGGTTTTCCGCCTTGCATTGACTCTTCATTTTTGAATTTGCTGTCTGCTCTGTGCTTGCATATAATGGGAGGGGAGGAATTTTGTTAACAAAAAAACGAGAGAATAACTATGGCCTCCCTCCTAAGCTTAGTTTGTACTAAATATATTTTTCTCAAACTCCGTTCATCAACAAATTCAATTACTGCCCAGGCATTAAAATAGTTATAGAAGAGATATTCTACCCAGACTATTTCTGAGGAGGAAAGACATCTTGCCACTAGCCCCAGTATTTGTAACAAATGCTCCTTACATTCAGCTTGAGATAACCAACCTCTCAGCTTGGGATAATTGATTAAAACCAATCTGTTTCTTATAAGTGTTAAGTTCCAAGTGCTTTCATCAATTCGTTGTTCTTATTCTTTTTTTGCTTTGGAGCTCTTCTCCATCAATGGAGTGTTGTCTATTGTTCATTGAGTTACTTCTAAGGATCCCCATGGATCTTCTGGATCCACCCCTCCTGTTATTTCCTGTTTTGCATGGGACTGAGTGTCAGCATGTTCAGGTTCTGATAGGTTACTACAGTTTGTCTGAGTCTGTACTCAGTCTATTTAACAATAGATGTTAAAGTGCCCGAATGCTCTTCCAATTCCACTCTACAAGCAAAGTTTTTGTTTACTCATTGTGTTAACTAAAATCTTTCTGTATTCCTTTTCCTCTTTATCTTTGTTGTATAAACACAAGCTGATAATCTCGGCATCCACTTCACTTCAGTGATCTCAACAATTATATAGCTGAGCCTCCTTAAGAATCATCAGCCAGAAGCTTACTCAATGACAAAGTACTAAGAAAGATCAAAATAGCTGTTACTGAAATTAATCACATAAACTGGAGAGACTTGGGCCATGCTGCTACCTCCGACGCCATCTTCGTTTTGCAATTCGAATAAGATCACGTTTACTTTGCTTAAAATTAGACTCACTGAAGAAGAAAACCCAAAACCTCAATAACTTCACAATGCCTTAAGCCCAGACTATTTTATGACTCCTCCTTTTCCATCCATCCCATTTTTGTAGGCTTCTGACAAGAGGAAAGAAAGACAAGAGGGAGAAAGATAGTATAGCGAAACAATACGTCTTTAAAATTCTAAGAAAAATACAGCTGTATTAGGAGATATTTTATATATTGCCATCAGTTATGTCAAGCAGTTATGTGAAATTGGTAAAATTATGTTATACTAATTGTCCACAGTGATGTCAGCTGCAGGAAACACCAGATTTTATGCACAACTGCGTTCCGTGAAATAATTTCATTCCTTAAAACAAATGCTTGAGAAGGTATATTCTCATTTCTCTGGGGAGAAAAACACCTGTTGTCTCTACACAGGCTGGATAATGTTTACAGAAATGGCATAGAATCTGATTGTCCTGCTAACAAAAGCCTTGGATGCCAGCCTGATAGAGGGCAGCACTTCTGTTAGGCACATAATAGCACTGGAAGGAAAGATTCCTGCTATTTATACAGATGAGGGGTATTGGAAGGAAGGAAACTGACTGACATTATGATGAAAGTCACTCTTAAAGAACCAGGAACAGAAGGGAGTGCATGAGAGGAGGGATCTCCACCAACTCATAAATGTCCCAGGAATCCCTGGCATAATGTTTCCCAGAACGTCTCTGTGTTCCCTAATCCTTTTCTTTCAGTGGTTTGACTGTTCTTTGGCTCTTGCTCCTAACTATTATCTGGCCACTGCAAGCAGGGATTGAAACAGCCAATGTGGGCAGGTGGAGGGGGAAAGAAAGAGGACAAGCAGCTGTCCCTTTGTCTCCTCACTCCAAATTTCATAAGAGAGGAAGGCTCACAGCCTCTTCCCTCAAGTTCTGTGAGGAAGAAGCATCACTATTTCCTCTTCCTGTCCCTCAGCTGGGTTCAAAGGACCCCAGTCAGCCTATCTTCTTGCAGCCACAATCCTATCCCACAATAACTACCCTTCCAGTGTAAGGACCCACTTTGGGAGTCCCTGATATTTGTATGGTTTGGTTGGGCACCATACCTAATTGGCACAATACTGGATTGGCAACTGTATTAATTGGCTCTGATATCAAAATCAGACCTGAAAGGTGACTGAGAGGTCAAACCAAGTGAGGCAAGGAATTTGACTGTAAACGTGAGAAGGATAGGTCAACTTGAAACTTCCTCCAGGTAAGACCGAGTCATTTGTCAGGCAAATACACACCATTCCTGTGGATAATAGGCTTAAGCTGGAATTTTCCAGGGAACCCAACCGTGAGAAGCCCACCAGGACACTGATTGACAGATATCCGTCCCTTGTACACTTGGATTCCTTCCTCTTTCCTCACAGCATCCACAATAGACAGCTATTACAATACCCATCGTGTCTTTGTCAATCAAGCACTAAGCCCATCAACAGGCAAAAGACCCATTGCTCACAACAGGTTCCCTTTGTCTTGCATCTGGAACTTTCACTGCCACAGGCCATTTTCAGGGTATAAATACCCCTGATTTCAGGATGCCTAGTGCAGTTTCTTGAAGGTCTACCCATCACTGTATCCATCTGGCTTCTGAATGAGAACTGTCCTTAGGTCATACCTAAGCCAAAACACATTTCTGCTCTTCACTACTCTTCTGGACTAGTAATTATAAATCTTCCCAAACCCCCTCAGCCTCTCTATAATTTTTCCTCCCTTTCTGTTTCAGTTAGCTCTTGTGTGAATGTATGATTGTGTGTATGTTGTATACATGCATGAATGAATTCCCCTCAATAAAACACTGCGATTGAACTTTTTCCCTGGGTTTTTGTATGGTCTGACTCCGTAAAAATTGGGTCAAAGATCTCATTGTGTTGCCCTGTCCTCCGTTCTGCCAAAGCTAGTGCTCCGCTCATTTCCCCAGCCTTTGCATTTTTGGAGTGAACCAGCGTGGGACCCCCAGAAGTCAGGGTAACACCAGTCTGCTGTCATCTGATTGTGGAATTCACTTTCCTTCCCAGTGTCTAGGGGAGTCTGCAGTTCTTGCTTTCCTGGGAGTGAACACCACTAAACTTAATAGAACCTACTTGAGAGCTGATCTCCATTGGACTGTGCTGCACAATGACTCTGAAGTGAAGGTGTATCTTATTGTAGAAAAGTGCAGTATTTGGATACATTCATTGATTTTTCTGCAAGTCTGACCACAAGTCTGATTGTCTTTCTTAACAGCTGCTGTTTAGATGATGGAAGAGCCTTCTTCTGATACTAGGAATTGCCAAACATAGCATAGATTAATAGTGCAATCCTATGCATTTCTACTCAGAAGTAAGCTCTGCTGAATTCAGTAGGACTTATTCTTACATAAATGTGGACAGAAGTCTACGCGGCCATCATCTGAAGACACCATCATCCAAAGACGCCATCGTATTTTTACAGTTATACTATTTATACTCTTAATTTCATTTCATTTATCTCCTACAGCTAAAGGTATTATGTATTACTCTTTTCTCCACCTCCATAAATTTAATCATGCAACAATCCTATGAAGTAAATTAGGGTGAGAAATTGTGATTGGCTCAAGGTGACTGTGCACACTTTATGGGGAAGCTGGGAGTTTTAATGTGTATTGGGCACCATTGGCTTGGCAGGAGGGAATACAGAGTTCTTGCAGTGATCTGAGGAAATACTGTCTATTTTATGTATCTGTGTGTGTGTGTGAAGTCTGATAAAGGCATATTAGTTTTTTACTTTAAAATGCATATGAGGTAATACTGATTTTAGCCCAACTAAAGAGGACAAGAATTTGAGTATGCTTTTTAGATCTCCAGATCTAAAAATTTATCAGGTAAAATGCAAGTTAGTATGGGAGAGGAACCTGTATAATTTCTTGCAGAGTAATATTTAATAAAGGTCTATTAATGAAGCAGTAAGTGAGTCTTAACACAAGACAGATTTTGATGATTAGCTGTTCTTTCAATAGAGAATAAACAAACACATCACTTGGATATCCAAAAAAGTGATGCTTTTGTTCTCAAAACAAGAGAGAAGCACTGAATTGAGTTTGATTTGAAAAACTGGACATTTTCATCATTGATCAGAGCATATATAATTTTTTATTCAAATTGAATAGGAAGGGGGGAATATGGGTCAACAAAAAGGAAGGCCACAATTAAAAATAACTTTTATTGGTCTTTGGGTAAAGACCATTAGAAGGGAGCCCTTGAAGATCACCTCATGTTAATAGACAGAGGCTGTCATGAGATGATTTGAAAATACCAGACCCAGAAATCACAAGGAATTGTCAACTAGCCTGGAAGACTCTGAAGGAGGAGGACGGGGAGGGACGGTGGCAGAGGACGGAACCGAAGGAAGGAGGAAGAGAAATCACAAGAAGAGAACAATGCTAGCCTTGAGAGGAAGACCCATAGCCTGGGGGGGGAGTCTAGAAGGGGAAGGGCTGGAAGGACAATATCTGGTGACTGATGATTTCAGAAGAATCGTGCTAAAGGAAGGAGAAAGTCCACAGCAAATAGACAGAGTCTTCACTGTGGTGGTTCTGACCCTGCTTTATAAAAGATATGGTTAAACCTGATGAATATGTGAAAAAAACAAGAGTGTGTGCCCTCTTTTGTTACTCTTCCCACATACTAGGTTACTTTCTGAAGGGATAATCTCCTCTGTCCATGAAGGTTCTCTACACAGTTCAGAACACTGGAAAATCAGTTCTGAATGGCATGCGAAGAGGAGACTCTTTTTCATAAACTACTTCTCCCTTTGAAGCCAGTGATGGAAATGCACAAAAAAGGGGACAGGACTAGAGTATTCACCCTTTCCTCCTCTTGTTGTTTAGACTACCTGGTTTAACAGTAACAGATAGGACTGCAATCAAAAGTAAACAAGACAGAACATCTGAAGTTATGTAATTTTATTTTACAACTTATTATTACTACAGTCAGAGTGTAAATCCCATTTTTATATATATTAATGAGCCAGCCTGGTATAGTGATTTGAGCACTGAACTATTACCCTGGAGATCAGGGTTCAATTCCCTGCTCACCCATTGAAACCTTCTGGGTGACCTAGGGTGCATCACATACTCTCAGCACCAGAATAGGTTTGCTTTAAGGGTCACCATAAGCCGGAAACAACTTGAGGGTGCACAACAACAACAGTAATAAATATTTTCTTTTTTGTTCTTGTTTAAACTGTCCAGTTGTGGGTCATTGTGACACCTACGCTATATTATCCAGGCTAATGAAAAATCATGTGAAATCAAGGCACATTAATTTTAATGTGTCTTGATGACAGAAGGAGTTAATTAGCAAGATCAATTTAATTTTTTAAAAGTCAAAGAACTTTTTCTGCATAGACACAGGAGCTATTAGACTACTCATGCTGGTACATCTGTTGATAAAGAAATGACTGGCTCATGGCTCAGGATGGTTGGTATAGGTTTCATTAAAAAGAAGTAATAGTTACAATGTGGTTTCTTGAAAGACAAATCTTTCTGGAATGTTCTTAAGGGAAAAGTATATCATTTTAGGGAAACCTACTCTAGGTAAAAAGATACAAACAAGTGCAGTAAAACTAGTAACCTTACAGTTAACTTGAAGTGAGGTGCCAGGTGCTCTCTGTGGCCATGATGTATGGCAGCAGATTTCTTCATACTACACGCCTCTACATACATTCTACTTGCACATTTTTAAATAAACCAAATATTGTGAAATGCCATAAAGTTCTGGTAATTTCTCTTTGAAGGAAAATTGATAACAAGCAGCAATTACCTGGAACCTTGCGCCATTTAGAAAACTTTGGAACAGTTAACTTTTTAAAAATAATCAGTCATATAAGATGTCTTCTATGCATCCTCTGTGCCATGTGAGCATAATTCAAAGTATTGGTTCTGATCTGTGAAGTCCTATACACCTTGAAACCTTTTAAAGACAATCTTCTCCCTTGTGATCTTTAGGTGAGACACATCTCTCCTTCTACTAATCTCAGAGCCACATTCAATGGAGATGCAAGAGATGGATCTCTTCGAACTCCTTGCCTGAAGAGGCTATAATGTACCCAACTCTCTTTTCTTTTCTCTGACAGACTGCTAAACTGGCTTGGCCTATATTGAAGGGTGTTTTCACTGGTTCAGTGCTTTTGTTTCTTCTTATTGGTGTGGTGTTGAATTGTGCTTTAATCTGTTCTATGTTTTAGTTGTATTTGTTTAATATTAATTTTATTACTGTTACTGATCCTGTGTGCCATTTTGTGGCAGAAAGGCAGGACATAAATTCAATAAATAAATAATGAGAAAGATGAAGCCATGACCACGGACAGCACATCAGACATCAACCAGTTCACTTTCATCTTTCTCCACATAGAAATGTTCCCACATCCACAATCATGGGGAGAAACCAGTGAACCAAACTCACATGTTTTTACTTTTTGCCTGGCATAAAATAAAAGAAACCAGGAATATGAGAAGCACTGTCTGCATACACAATAAAAGGAAAGTGAGCTTCAAACCACAAGCCAAATTTGGGCTCCAGAAGTTGTAAAAGAGACACAAGTGGTTGAGAAAAGGCATCTGTGGCAGTGAAGATTCTGCCGAGAGTAATACCATAGTTGCAATTAAAAGCAAACTTTGCAGAAGGGACCACATGTATAAACATACCCTCAGTTACATAGCATGAGTGCAAGAAGAAAAAATATAAGCCTGCTGTGTACTACGTACCAATAAATCTGAATTATTTAGAGTGGGTGCCTCTTAACAACTCTCTCTTAGTCATATATTTTTAAAACTGTGGGAAGCTGTCACTTTCCAGAGGGTGGTGAGATGTGCAGTGGCACTACATGCTTTCTCTGCTGAGGAGGGAAGGGAATCCATGATCAGAGGATATAGCATCAGTGATGTAGGGCAAACCGGAGTGGCAATACAGGAACCTACCAATGGGTGAAGGGAAAAATAATAAGGAAGCAGTACTAGGAGTACGCATATCAGTTGCTGGGGAACATGACTGGAGAAAGGGCTTCTTTTTTATTGTTTGAAAACCTTTATTTGAGAATCTTTAAGATTATTATCTCCTCTGGGGCAGAAAATGTCAACTTATATTTACTAAACTACCCTTCACACACTGATGATGTTACATAATAAATAATAATATGTCCAAACAAGTACTTTTCCTTTGTAAATCAAAAGGGGGGTGGGGTCTGTTTAAAAGATAGAACCAAGTTGACTGTGCAACACTACAACTAACAGTTTAATATACTAGATGCGCAAATCTGGATGTTACAATTGCCAAGATTCCTGCAAAAGGCACCCTTACTTTCTTTTTCCTCTTCATTTCCATTTCTAAATACTATCACAATTATAAGCATTTTCATTGAATTAAAAAAATACTGGATAGAGCCCTTGGGAAGAATTAATAAAGGCAAGGGAAAGTTTCTGAATAGGTTGGTTCCTTTAGTCAATTCTTGCTTAACTTTTCCATGGTCAAGTTGCCAAGGAAGTAATTCTGCAGTGACGTGCCTCTCACTGGATAGGAAAAAAGTCTAATAAATGTGTAATTGGTAACAGAAAATTTATTCTGGCATCTAAAGCTAACATCGTAACAAAGAGATCTGTTTACACTGATTTCTGCGGGGAATGTGTAAGTGAATTTACAAATGTACAAGTTTATAAATGAATTTCATTTTGTGGAAATTTTCTTTTAGAGCTGCACTTTAAGAAGGTGTGTATTTTATGTTTGGTCATGCATTTTCTAAAATGCCCTGTCCAGCAGCAATAAACTAGCTACTAAGGAAACCGCTTTTCTAGGTAAAGAAATCCTAAAGCATGATGTATTTTCCATGGAGCTGCAGAATGTAAAATTACAAGACAAATAGAAATTTAAGTAATATATATCTGACTCCTGATTTCAAAGTAGCTGTGGTAGTCTGCTGTGGTAGGAAGCTGTGGTAGGAAGCAGGAGGGGGTAAAAAAAGATATGTGGCACCATCTTTAAGACTAACTGGTCTTTATTTCTACATGAGCTTTTGGGGATATAAACCTACTTCTTTGGATGCAGTAAAGAGTGATATTAAAGTCTCAGGCATAAAACTTCTTTACACAGTTGTGGGAATGGAATAGAAGGTAACAGAATCCAGAAAAATGCAAATCATGACCCTTGCTCTAAAGGACTGCATACAGTGATATAAGTTAGTAAGTTAGTTGGTGTGTGAAAGCAATATATTTGCTTACCAAAAGTCCATTTCCCAGAGTTCAAAACTCTCTCTAAGAAGAGTCCTTTTGTAATATGTGTGGTAGCAAAGACTTTTATATTAATATATGTAGTGTGCTATGAAGCCATTGTCTCTGTTCATATCTCTGCTAATGGATTGGAATTTGTTAATACAATTCAATTCAGCTGCTTCTCTTTCCAGTTTCTGAGATGTGGCTAGATCGGTTCCTACAGTCAATCCCTGCTTTTCCCTCCACAGTCAAGTTTCCAAGAAAGTAACTTGATAGTTTAATTTCCTTGGTCAAGGACTGTGACCTGTAAATCACTTACTGTATGTCCAGAAAGATTGAAATGTTCTGCAACTAGTTTTTAGGTATTTCTATCTCTAATGCCAGATTTGTGTCCATTAATCTTGCTATGTAGACAATGTCCTCTTTGTCCAATCTGGAAAAAGATTCTTTGCCTGTTAAGATACTGAAGTACCTGAGCTGAAAGCTCAGATAAATTGACACTGACAGTAGTAGACTCATAGCTTCAGAAAAGAAGACGTATTTGAGTATTTAAATAATACTGTTCCAGTCATAAGAATGGGAGAATGTGGCTGTGTTAACTGTCTCTGCCTATGCCACTACCTCTCCTTCCCAGTCCCAGTCCAGTGTATGTACATTGCATGATTGCCATGTAATGAGAAGGAGAAAGCTTTCAAAGCCAATCCTGACTACCCATTCTCTCTCCAGATTTCAACTTCTATGGCTGCTTTTTGTTCAAAAAAGCTACAACACAAACCCCAACTGTCAGGAGGAAGAAACATTAAACTGCCTCTCACATGTTGTTCGGCTTCAGGAGGCATTCTCATGCCCTATGCTTCCATTCTACCATGTGGGACTTCACCCAAACCCCAATAAATAGATTTAAAAAAAAAAATTAATCTCCAGATCCAAAGAAACTGAAGAGAGCATTTCATATGATTTTTGAGGAGTTGGGATATTATGTTTGTGCCAAAATGTACTTGCCTTTCTTTGGTTTACAAATTGCAATCCCAGAATACTTTAGCCATGCTAAAGTATACTATGTGAAAATGCAAGAAACCATTTTTCCCTGTTAGCACACATGGGTCTTTGTTTTCGGAAATCTGTTTCTACTGTGGATGATAGATTAACAGAAGCATAGTGTTGAGGTTGGCTATGCCTGGAAGACATTTGCTAAAAGGCTTTTGTATCCTGGCTAAGACCCATAGTCAACAATGACAAGATGTAAGGCAAGTGACTGAAAACAGCCTCCTGTCAGCTCGACTGAAAATATTGAATAGGAGGAGAAAGAAACAAGGCTAGACTTTGCATACTAATTTGTGTTCTTAGGAAATAGAAATAGCATTAATGTTTTTAATTAGTATAATGGCTGTTAGTACTTATGCACTGTAAACAAATATTAACAAATACTAATGGCCTAACTTTTAAAGAACATTTAGAAAAGTACATATTTTAAGTAAAGATATATAAAATTTAAAGAGGTTTTCTGGGCTCTGAGATTGAGGGGAATTTGTGTGCGCTAAGAAAAGCAAACTTTTCATTTAAAAAAAAATAAAGACTGAATATATGGGAGTATGAAAGTTACACATAACATCACCACAGTTTCATGAATACAATCAGTCCTTCCTCCACTTTTGTGGGTTCAGTATTTATGGATTTGATTATTTGCGGGTTATTTTATTTTGTTTATTTTATTCATTTATTTTTTTAAAAATTCTTACTGTATTTGCACCTGCCACAAAAAATATATGTTATCTCTAGGAATCTCTATGTTCTTCCAGAAGTGGACCATAAGAGTCATGTTGGAGGACCTAGAGATCCCTAGAAAGAGCACTTCTCTAGGCATTGCTAGGTCCTCCAGTGTGACTATATGGTCAGCCTTTGCCAGAAGGTGACCATAGGATCATGTTGGAGAACCTAGAGATTTCTAGCAAAGTGTTCTCAGATAAAACATATAGCATTTGTGATTTTGATTTACAGTTTTTCCGCTTTCAAGGGCATCCTGTGTAAGTAGAGGGCTGACTGTACTATCTTTTTACAGATCTGATTACAACACCTACACTAAGTTATGAAAACTATCTTCAAACTGTTGGAAGAAACAGCAACTTCAGCCGTTGTTTTTGCTGCTCTCTTATCCACTAGAGATGAGATGAATTAGACAAAAACGACTGGGATCCTTTGTCTTCCCTTCTTGCTTGCTTTTCCTTTCTCTGTCAGCCATCTATCCCAAAAGCTGTATTGGTGGGTAACATTGTTTGGTCCAGTTGATTAATTAACTCACCATATGAAGATGGGCACTTCCACTGTGATTTGAGTAAAGGCTGTAACAGGCCTTTCATTCCAATAACAATAGGACCAAGTGGGTATAACAATATTATATGATTACTATTAAAAGATCTACTTTTGAGGGTAATTCAAGAATGCTGTCAATGATATAATGGCACTTAGAAACAGATGCTACAAGGAACATATACTAGAAGAGAATTTTCACTGTGTTTAATTAAAAAAACTATTCCTCTGTTAAGGGGCTTTACATATATGAGCTGATGTTGAACAACAAGATGGGAAATTTTATTGTCAGTGATCATATAATTAAAAATTAAGACATTGTTCAGCTTGAAATAGTATTATCACAACTGGATTTCTGAAAACCTTATCCACATACATGTAAGGCCCTGCTTTGGGGGTCCCTGATGTGGTTTGGATGGGCACCATACCTAATTGGCATTATATGTAATTGGCAACACATTTTATTGGCTCTGATATCAAATTCAAGCCTGAGAGGTGATAGAGAGGTCAAACCAAGCAAGGGAAAGAATTTGACTGTAAATATCAACTTGAAACTTCCTCCAGGTAAGACTGAGTCATTTGTCAGGCAAACACACACCATTCCTGTGGATAATAGGCTTAAATAGAAGCTGCAATTTTCCAGGGAACCCAACTGTGAGGAGCCCACCAGGACACTGATTGACAGATATCCCTCCCTTGTACACCTGGATTCTTTCCTCTTTCCTCAGAACACCAACAACAGGCAGCTATTAGAACACCCATCATGTCTTTGTCAATCAAAGCACTAAGCCCATCAACAGGTGAAAGACCCATTGTCCACAACAGGTTCCCTTTGTCTTGCATCTGGAACCTTCACAGCCACAAGCCATTTTCAGGGTACAAATACCCCGATTTCAGTGCAGTCTCTTGAAGGTCTACCCGCCACTCTGTCCGTCTGGCTCCTGAATGAGAACTGTCCTTAGGTCCTACCTAAGCCAAAATACATTTCTGCTCTTCACTACTCTTCTGGACTGGTAATTATAAATCCCCCAAACTCCTCAGCCTCTCTATAATTTTTCCTCCCTTTCTCTTTCAGCTAGCTCTTTTGTGAATGTGTGATTGTGTGTATCTTGTGTGCATGCATGAGTGATTTCCCCTCAATAAAACACATTTTTAGCTTACTTCTGGATCTCTGGCTGGTTCTTTTTCTGCATGTGCCCGTAAACACTGGTAGAAAAGATCTCGCTAAGTTGCCCCTCTCTCGCAGCCTCCTGAGTTTGAGCTAATTAATTCCCCACTTTTTCAGGGAGGTATTTGGCATTGCAGGGTGACCCTTGTGGCACCTATATTTTGTGCTAGCATACATGTTCATCTTCACAAAGGATGATGCAGTGCTTGTCAAGCTTCAGCTGATGCTGCTGTGGAATTATCAGTTCTTCAATGCAATTGTTTAAGCAAAGAATAATATCTGAACATTCTCCTCAAACTATGTGTCCCAATTTCAATATATATTGCAAAGAGTTTCTCCATGCTGACAACTGTTAGTCGGATTTTTAAAACTTTAGTTAAGAAATAGACAAAGCAATATAGAAATTTTCCTCTGAAAGATAATTTTCATTTGTTACCATTTTTTGTTTTGTTTGTCCAGTTTAAATCCCATCCATTGATGAGCAAAGTAAATAGTCATTTAATATCTAGTTATGGAATCCAATCGTCTTAAAAAGAAATATTAAGAAATACATGCTCTCCAGCTATCCCAATTTGGCAAGTACACTCCAAATTAATTTCCTAACATCCTGCTTTTCTGGGTCCTTTTAAAATGTCTGTTTCTGTCTCTTCTTCCCACTTTCACTCTTTGTCCTCAGCTTACTATAACTGCTGCAAATTGAGTTCAAAATGGAAAAGTAGTTTGCACTCAATTAACTCAACTGGGGGAGAGGGGAGCAGCAGGGGGTAGAATCTTGCCCTTCCCAGTAGGCTCCAGCAAAATAATACTGCTGCAGCCTCACCCAGCACAGAAAACTAGGTCCAGAGTGTGTCCTGAAGCACGAGTGATTATATGGTATTACATGGATGGACTGTGCACAAGCAGCATCCATGTTTTGTCCCAACCATTCACCTTCCAACACAGAGGCTCAAACCTAGAAGACTGGGATAGGGCACTTGATCAAGGGGATGGAATCCAGATAGGCCACTGTAACTCCCCACTCCCCCCAAAATTCACTTGCTGCTGGACAGAGAACTCAAGTGGACAGAGCTGGGAGATTACCCTATTTGCTGGCATATAAAACTCATTTTTTTCAATGAAAAATACTGTTTGAAAATGGGATGCATCTTATACACCGGTGCATCTTATATGCCAGCAAATAGTATTTGTCAGTGTATAAATGGGGTGTGTCTTATATGCTGGTGTGTCTTATACATGGGAAAATACACTAATACTCTCCCCCAGCTTCATCAAGTCCGTGTAAAACAATCAAGTCCATATAATACAAGCCAGATTAGCAAGC
This sequence comes from Iguana delicatissima, assembly GCA_948472985.1. Taxonomy (NCBI): domain Eukaryota; kingdom Metazoa; phylum Chordata; class Lepidosauria; order Squamata; family Iguanidae; genus Iguana; species Iguana delicatissima. The sequence continues at coordinate 28,599 of CAOKZL010001953.1, read as the reverse complement.
TCATTCAGGATCAAGTCCTGGACCATACGTGGTTCTCTATTTACCAAACTGGGGTCGAACAGCAATATTTTCAGCCCAGGGGGGCATACTGCCAAGGTGACTCATGTTATTTAATGTGGAAAACAGTTTGGAGGCAATCAAAATTCTATGGCTTTTCCCTCTCCTAACATGATAGCAATGCTTTCCCACTCTATACCTCCCATTATGGTTCAAGGAGATATTTCCTGGATTACTTTCTCTCCTGCACATTCTATTTGACTGATTTTTTTTTCTTTTGCTGGTGGGGCAGATAGTTTTTAAAAAAACAGTTTCCTTCCCCACTCCCAAACAGGGACACTTGCCCTTGCCTTTGTATCACCACTGAAGCAGCTCCTTCAAAGGGGCAACTCCTATTTGGTGTCACCTCCCTCACTATCATAGGTAGACAATTTATATCTCCTTAAAGGAAGGTGATAGATATTAATCTGGCTAGTTAATCAGCAGCCAGCTTAGTCCTAGGCCCTTTCCGCACCTTACCTTTTTTCAGCGCTGAGGTGTGGGGATCACACGAGCAGCCTCCAGTGAGAGGCTCTCACGTCCCCGCTGCTTCAGCTTCACACGAGCTACCTGCTCCTGAGTAGGTAGCGCGAGAGCCCTGCCTCTTCCTTCCGCAGAGCAGCATGGGAATTTCCCAGGCTGCACTGGGGCAGGAGAGCACGACCACCGTGGCTCCGGAGGCTCCGCATGCATGGCAAGTGCACATGGGGCCCTGGAGCAATGCACAAATGTGCACCATTTTCAGCTGAAAGCCAAAAATGAAAAAGTGCATGAGCGGCGCCTGCCAGACCCTGGAGCATCACGCGATTGTGAGTGTGTTGTGCAGATCGCTCCTCACAATCGCGCAACGGTCCAGGCGCCCTTCCGCATGGCAAATGGAGTGTGAAAAGGGCCCTAGTCTTGAAGGCAGTGGGGCAGTCTGCTGGAGAGAGAGGAAGACACTAGCAGCAGCAGCAGCAAGCAAGCAAGTGAACAGTACAACAGCCAGAAGAATGAACTTCCCTCTTCTCTGGGAGTGGTGGTGGTGGAGATGTTCCTTCTCCCCTCATTAATGCCTTAATAATTTTCATCCTCTCTTCATCACAGTCAGTGATGAAGTCTATTGAATGGCAAAGCAATCAATATTGGTACAGAATGACTGAGCTCAATGGGAATTTTATTGTTGTTGTATGCCTTCAAGTCATTTCTGATTACGGTAACTCTAAGGCAAACTTACTACAGAGTTTTCTGGGGCTGAGAGTGTGCAATGTGTACAAGATCACCTAGTGGGTTTCCATAATTGAGCGGGGAATCAAACTCTGGTCTCCAGGATTGTAGTTCAGTGCTCAAACCACTACACCACATTGGGAGTTGCTTCCTAGTAAAAGCAGTAAAGAGTTCTGAGGGACCTTAAAGACTAATAGATATATTATATCATAAGCTTTTGTGCATCAGAAACCTCCCTACAAATGCAATGGAATCATCACCATGAAATGCTACAGGTCCTCTTGCTTTTCATGAAATGGCCATCACAAAAATACATGCCATGATAAATCTACCCATCTCTAAACTGCTATAGACTCTGCTATGAGACTCTGTGAATTTGCTGGAAGCAGCACACCTAACAGAAGGGCTATTTCTCTGGATTTTTAACCCCAAGCAACTGTGCTTAGGATTTATGATTACAGCTTTTCTTAGAAGAGACAGATGGAGGAGAGGGATGATGTTGGTTGGGTAGAATTGCAAAACCATCCCACACTTCTTTGGGATCTGAAAACAACAATTTGGTAACTCCCTTTCCAAAAGTTAATGCTTATGACTACACATTTGGACCTATTTTTGAACTGCCTAGAACTGTTTCAGTGGAGGTAGTAAAGCAGAGATTATATAACTGTGAGCCAGTCTTTGGCCACAAGATGAATGCCAAAAGCATCCTCTGCCCAAAAGTAATCAAATCCTGAATGAAAATAACAGATGTATTTATCTAAAAATCACACTTATCATAACATTATTATTAAAGAAAATAGTTGCTTAGGAGCCTCCCCAAGCAGATTAAGCTCTTTTTATTGCCCTTCCTCATCTGCCATTTTTTTCTCAATTGTTTTTAATTTCAATACACTGTGCAAGAACTCCTATGAGTGTTACTGGTTTCCCAAGGCTTGTAATTTTATATTTGCTTGTTGGCTTAATTTTTAAAATTATACCCTGCAAACTTTGAATATCGTTTGGCAAAAATGGCTGGGCTTTTTTGAATTATGCCACTTTCATTGTTAGCATCCTTAAGGCGTAAGTGTTTAAAATACAGCGTTATTAATCATAGAATCATAGAATCATAGAAATGTAGAGTTGGAAGAGACCGCAAGGGCCATCCAGTCCAACCCCCTGCCATGCAGGAAAACCCTCAAAGCACTCCCGACAAGTGGCCATCCAGCCTCCGCTTAAAAACCTACAAAGAAGGAGACTCCACCACACTCTGTGGCAGCACATTCCACTGCCAGACAGCCCTGACTGTCAGGAAATTCCTCCTGAGGTTCAGGCGGAATCTCCCCTCCTGCAGCTTGCATCCATTGCTCCTTGTCCTGGTCTCAAGAGCAGGAGAAAACAAGCCCACTCCCTCCTCGACATGACACCCCTTCAAATATTTAAACATGGCTATCATGTCCCCTCTCAACCTTCCCTTCTGCAGACTAAACATACCCAGCTCTCTAAGTCTGTCCTCATAGGGCATGGCTTCCAGGCCCCTCACCATTTTGGTTGCCCTCCTCTGGACCTGCTCCAGCTTATCCATATCCTTCTTGAATTGGGGTGCCCAGAACTGGACACAGTATTCAAGATGAGGTCTAACCAATGCAGAATAAATACCTCCCTCGATCTAGACACCACACTCCTATTGATGCAACCAAGAATTGCGTTGGCCTTCTTGGCTGCCGCATCACACTGCTGACTCATGTTCAGCTTGCAGTCTATGAAGACTCCTAGATCCCTTTCACACGTACTGTTAGCCAGCCACATGTCCCCCATCCTATATTTCTGCATACCATTTTTTCTGCCTAAGTGTAGGACCTTACATTTCTCTCTGTTGAAATTCATTTTGTTAGCCTTGGCCCAGCTCTCCAATCTGTCCAGGTCCTTTTGAATTTTGATCCTATCGTCAGGTGTATTAGCCAACCCTCCCAATTTGGTGTCATCTGCAAGTGCAGTATCTAACTTTTTCTGGTTAATGATATGAAATCATGTTTTTTCTCATCAAACAGCAGAAGGTAAATATTTTGATGAATGGATGTTGCAGCAGAAACTAGCTCTTTATTGATAACTGTTCAAAGGCTTGAAAATGGTGCATGGTTTAATAGAGAAGACATTAACCTATTCATTATTCCTGGCGTGCTATGAATAACAGAGCAGCAAGAGAAAACACCACTTGGTCACCTTGTACATTTAATTTTTTTGCAATATTTTATTAACTTTTTCAAATATATAAAATACAACAATAACAATGAAAAGAAACAAAGAAAAGATAAGAAAAAATAGATATAAAGAGAAGAAAGGAGAAAAAAAAACAAAAGAAAAAGAGAGACTTCCATCCTCCTCAACAGTAGTTAATACTATACTGATGTGTTATTAGTGAGATTTACTAATCAAATTCAACTATTTATTATTAATCCTCCCCTAGTCTAAGTTGAACAAAAGCCATATCACTTTGCCTCTTAGGAGTTTCTGTGCATAACATCTACTGTTCTTCTCTCTTTCTCTTTTCACTCTCTCTTTCTCTCTGTCTACTCTAATAATAATCCCTTCTAAATGTAAAAATTATTATTACTACTCTGTTAACCATAGATCTCTTTTTATTCTTTAAATCTTTTCATAAATCCATCCATTTTATCTTGTCTACCTTTTCCTTAAGGCTGAAACATCATCAAGCAATTGAACCCCCATCAATATATGCCTGAGCCTCATAGTTGGAGACCTCAAGACTATGGGCCTTTCTGCACTACACTGTTATTAGTGCTATTATTCCATTTTCAACATCCTGTGGAATTCTGGGGTTTGTAGTTTCCTGAGGCCAAAGATCTCTCTGGCTGAGAATTCTAAATGCCCCTCCCTAAACTGCAAACCCCAGGATTCCATAGGATGCTGAAAATGGAATAATAACACTATATAGTGTGGAAAGGCCCTATTTTTCTTAAATCCACACAAAGCTTGAGGGGGAAACATTCTTCTATACAGAACATATCTGCCCATTTTCCATTTACTTCTTTTCATCTTACCAAGAAGCCCAGGTCACACTTCTCTCTGAAACTTTCCATATATCTTTCCCCTGCTGAATTCAGTATTCTTCTTCTCCTCTGTGACTACAGTGGTACTCCTGAAAGTGTCACTAGGCATGTCTTCCAAAATCCTTTCTGGATCCTCCCACTTTGGCCAAAAAACTTCTTCTGGGGCAATGCCCTCACTTTCTAGATCAGGTTCTCTATCTTCATCCTTCTTTGGAGATCCAGTTGATTCCTCTGCTTCCTGCATTTCATCTTTCAAATCTTTGTCTACATTTATCCATTCAAGCAAGGACCAATCTAAATTTCTAAAAATAGCTTTTCAGCTTTTCAGTGATTTAAATTTTACCAAATATCTAGCCAAGTTGCTGCATCTTTCTCTTCATCAAGTGGCTGCATTTTCTTCTGTTTAACTACATCCTAGCATATAAAGACATAACTTCTTCAATCAACTACCTGCTTCAAGGCTCTTCAGTAAAAGTATTTCTATGATACAATCAGATCATCTATGATACAATCAGATCATTTCTTGTTTCAATTCAGTCAAAACAGGCTTAATTTTTCTTAACAAATCAGTCTCTTTTTATTTTAAAACATTATTTAAGTCCAACTTTAATTGCAAAAGATACACAAAACAGCTAATCTTCCAATTTTAAAAAGTTATTTTTATTATTTTAAGCTTCTGTGTCTTTATCCATTTGAAAACTTTACTCTTTCTCACATTGTTTTAAAAGCTTTCTGCTTTCAATCCATAGCCTTAATATTACTTAAAAGCATTTCTCAACATTTCTCTTATTAAGCTGAAAGGAAGGAGACTCACTGAAACATGGAATAAACACTGGTTCAAAGGTTTCATTTTACTCTTAAATTCATATCTCAGTATCAGAAGAATAATAGTTGACAAAGAGAATGTGGTTATGGCTTAATGGCCCATTAGGTCTTGTGTACAGCGGGAAGAACTGATGGTTTTGTTTGGTGGTCCCCTCACCTCATTCTCAGACACCTGCAACAGCCCCTGGAAGTTCAGTGCAGTTTACTTGCATTCAGGGACATGCTGCTCATTCTTCCCTTATCCAGGGTTAAAGTCACCAGTCAGAACTTGCCTCTGAACCAGTTCCTGTCATTGCTGCTGCCTTCTTTTCCACAGTGCTTCTATGGAGAAGGTGTCAGCAATTAGCTTAATTCCATTGTCCAGAAGGTGGAAGAGACAAGAAGGGGATCAACTATTTTAGCTCTGATCCTAATCAACAGGGATGACCTGTTAATGGGGTGGAAGTGGTGGGATCCTTAGGTGGGAGTGACCATGCAATATTGGAATTTGTTATTCAGTGGGAGGGGGAACCCAAGTGTAGCCAGACATCCACTCTAGACTTTAAGAAAGTTGATTTCTGTAAACTTAGGGAATTACTGGCTGAAATTTCATGATCAAGAATACTGAAAGAGAAGCGAATTCATGATGGATGGGAGCTTCTTAAAAGTGAGATACTGAAGGCACAGTTTAAAACTGTTCCAATAAGGAGGAAAAATGAGAGGTGTTTAAAGAAACCAAACTGGTTGACTAAAGAACTCTCAACTGAGCTAAATGTTAAAAGAAACATGTACAAGAAGTGGAAGAATGGGAGACACCTGGCTGGACAACAGCACATGTGAAAGGGATTTAATACTCTTAGTAGACCACAAGCCGAACATGAGTCAGCAGTGTGATGCAGCAACCAAGAAAGCCAATATGATTCTTGGTTGCATCAATAGGAGTATGGTGTCTAGATCGAGGAAGATAATGGTACCACTCTATTCTGATTTGGTCAGATATCATCTGGTATACTGTGTCCAGTTCTGGGCACCCCATTTCAAGAACAATATTGACAAGCTGCAACATGTCCAAAGGAGGGTGACCAAAATGGTGAAGGGTCTGGAAACTGTGCCCTATGAGGAGCTTCTTAGGGAGCTGGAAATGTTTAGTCTGCAGAATAGAAAGTTGGAGGGGACATGATAGCCATTGTTACCACTGTGAACTGGCCTCGCCTTTGGTAAACTTTAGATATCATTTTTGATATCACAATTCGGCCCTGTTTTGCCACCAGCCAAGTGTTTGTGAGGCCACCGAACAAGCATGAAGCTAGGCATGGCTATTATATGCTGACTCATACTTGTTTACACCAAGGCAAGCCAGAAACTGCCAGATCTGCTTTAGGAGACCTCCTGAAACAAACACCTTCATTACAGATGTGCGTCAAAACAAAGAGACCTCTGGTCTGGGCGGGCACCCTGGCAAGCTAAAAGCTCAACTGCCAAGCTAGCTGTATCTGCATACCGGCCATACTATTGTCAATTTGGACCTTAACTCAATCATGTAAATTCTGACCTTTTGGAGACATTGTCTCTAGCCAAAAACTCATTGTTTTCGCCCAAGACCAGACTAGGCCATGGTCATTCTTTCCCTGATAAAAACCCCCAGTCCCGAGAGCTCTCGGATCTCTCGCTGGACCGCCCGTTTGGACTACCTTGCCGCCGCTTCATTCTGCAAGCTCCCCTCGGCCACCACGCTGAATTTCCTTCTCTTCACTTGGACCTCTTCCGGACTACGAGAAAGGTGTCGCATCACCCACTTCCCCCCAAAACTCTCATTTCCTATTTCTAGTTAGCTGTGTGGTTGTGTTTTCTTAATATTTGTTTGCTTGTTAATAAATATCATTGTTGCTATTTTAAACTGTCTGACTGCTCACTGACTCGAACCTGTATACATAGGGTAAAAGTTACCCTGCCTCTTGTTAGCTTAAGAGAGTGCTCAAGTTAATTTCCCCATCTTTGCTTGGTTTGTTTGGTCATTTGGGAGCTCGTCCCGGGACCCCCAATCTACAGGGTAACACCATGTTTAAATATTTGAAGGGATGTCTTATCGAAGAGAGAACAGGCTTGTTTTCTACTGCTCCAGAGACTAGGACAAGGAGCAATGGATTCAAACCAAAAGAAAAGAGATTCCATCTAAACCTCAGGAAAAACTTCCTACTGGTCAGAGCATTTCGGCAGTGGAATATACTGCCTTGCAGTGTGGTGAAGCCTCCTTCTCTGCAGGCTTTTAAACAGATGCTAGATGGCCATCTGTTGGGAGTGCTTTGATGTGTGTTCCTGCATGGCAGGGGTTGGACTAGGTGGCCTTTGTGGTCTCTTCCAACTCTATGATTCTATGCCAGAAGTCCACTTTGTACATTTAATGAGGTCTCTTGCTTCCTTGTTCCTGTCCCTTGCTTCCTTCTCCTTCAATAGAACATTTCTGTGAAATTCCTTTCAAAAGAGATAGAAGAATGTATGTATGTGTACACACATGCACATTGTTGTTGTATGCCTTTTTAATTAATAATTTTATTGAATAATAAAAAGGAAAAGAAATAAACACAATAGGACAAGTACAAACAAAGCAGATCACACAAAATAAAAAACTGCAAAGAACAAATTACAATAAACAATTGAAGTAAGCTACAAACACAGTACTAACTACAATAACTAAAAATTGGTTCCTGATCATGCTGCAAATAGCAAATAACAAACTCACAGTAACCAATAACCACTGTACTTCAAAGTAATATAAAAGTTAAAACTTGCTGCTTATTAATTGTTTTCATAATAAATCTAAATCTACACAAATAATTAGCAATTCCAAGGAAGTAATTGATAATAATTCTAACTTAATTATTAAAAACATATTTAACACTTAATAATTCCAATTATATTAGTCATTAATAACTTATTCTCATTCTAATCTATGAAATGTGCCTAGAAGAACAGATGAGAACACTCCAACCCACCTCATGGATCAGCCAATTTCTCCAAACCATCTCACACTTTGGTTTTTCAACACAACATCTACTTTCAGCTGGACATCAGGCCACAGTGATATTCAAACAACGAATTTTAGATGTGAATGCCAAACTGATATTGAGTCACTTGCAAACATCAGGTCATTGAAATGGCTGGCTAAAAATAAAACATCCATTCAAATAGAAAAATACTTAATGACGGGCCTGACTCAGTGCCAAAGGATAGCTCTTACTAGAGCAAGATTCGAGCAGCAAGAGTCTATGGTTAAACACGGTTGATTCCACCAAGTGCCATATTTTGAAAGAATATGTGTCTGGGGTACATCTGAAATAGAAGATATTGCACGTGTTGCTACCCTGATTTCTGGGGTCGCGTGGGGGACACCTCAATGTGCTCCAAATTGTGGGGAATGAGAATTAGCCAGAGCACAAGCTATAGTAATGCAAGAGGCAGGGCAACTTAGCGAAATCTTAAGCCCAATGTTTACGGGGTCAAGCTGAGTCAAAAACCAAGCAAAAGTAAATTATAATTGTTTTCTTTATTTAAAATACAGTCACAGCACACTTATGTACTCACTCACACAGATCTAAGAAAGTAAAGGAAGGAAATTTGATAGGGGATTTTGAGAAGGGGGGATACTACACCTGATCCTGTAGCCCGGGTAGCCAGAAGAAAGTCAGTTGGAGCGAAGATTCTCAGCATGTGGACGCAGAGGGGAAGGCTTGGCAAATGGAGCAGCAGCAAGGTGGGATGGAAGCCAAGAGTGATCCGAAGAAGCACTCAAAACCAGGGGTTCTTATAGGGAGAAATGTGCCTGTAGGGTAGTCCGTTCCTGGGGAAAACAATGGGTTTTGGGTTGGAGACAAAGCCTCCAAAAGGTCAGAACTTTGAATGATTAGATTTTGATGGAGTTGTCAATAGCGCAGACAGTATGCAAATGGGGAGTGCTTGACAGTTGAGTAATCAGAAGTGCTAATCTCGTCAAGCTGCCTGTTCGGGGCAGAGAATCTTTTGTATGCTTGATGCATATGTAATTTAGGTCTAAAGTGTACTTGCCTGGAGGTCTCCTGAAGCTGCATGCCAGAAAATTACTGTCCTGCCTGAATTTGTTTCATATTTTTCAGCCTGTTCGGCCGTGTCCGTTTGCGTGCTTGTCCAGGGGCCCTGCAAGCATGTGGAGGGGAGCAGTTTGGAATGGCCAATCTTTTCATTTCAAATTATATTTAGTTGACCTAGGGCTCAGACTATACACCACAGTAACAGTTTACTTTTTAACTGTCAATTATACGCCCCAATAAGGGCCCAGTATCTACAGACATTACTTGATAGAATAAAATACTGGAACCCCATCAAACGACTTATCTTATTTCCTTCAGGGCACTAACACATATGTAGTCCTCAGAACTGCTAAGTTTATAGATAGGGCTGTCCTACTGATACTGCAATTCATAGAACATATTGGGGTTGCATGCAAGGGTGATGAATTAATCTAAATACGTATTGCCTCTGTATTTTACTATTTTCATCTTATCTCAAGATGAAAACCTATTATTACAAGTATTGGTATTTATTTATAATATTTATTTTTTTTATTTCAATTTATCAGATTTTATCACATTTTATTGTATCTTACCTTATTTTAGCTTATTTTATTTCACTCCATTGCATTTTAGTTACTCGTTTTACTGTGTTTTATAACTTTGATGTTATATCTTTTGATATGGTCAGTTGACTAATCAATGAATTTATACTACTACTGAGATTTGCTATTTTAATCTATGTGAACATTAGTATATCATAGATAACTCTTAGAAGCAACAATTAAAGCATAAACTAATGTCCAATTATTCTCTTGCAATAATAAAACTAATAAAATTCAAAGCACATTTTACAAAAAAAAGGAAGTAAAAGAAAGAGAAAGAAATAACATCAGATATCTTCAAGTTCTTGATGTCTCTTCTAGTAATTCACAGTCATGAATCATTTTCATAAATCATAGACAATAGAACATTTTTCCATTATAATCAAAAATCATTATTCCATCTTAGTCATAAACCATTCTCTTAAACCATAAGTCATAAACCATTTTGTTTAACAAACATATTTCCTCTTATTAATCTTTTTGCTTTCTTTTCCAGAATATTTCTAGCAGGCCTCTTATCAGAGCAAACATGCATAATTGGTGTTTCTCATCTTATAAATGAAAATCAAAACTTCAAAGATATTCCCACAAAAAAGACATTTTTATTAGAAAGTCTGTCCATCATTAGGTTCATTAATAAATTATTATTCTCCTTCTTTCCAAAGGGAACTTCCTTTAGACTCAAAAGCCAGTTGTCAAGAATTTCCTTGAATGATGTCAGTTTTCAGTCAAAGTTTTGGCCTTTTAACTTGAAAGTTGCAACTTGCATTGTGATGTCTCGTACATTCATCTCATTTCCCAAATCATATTAAAATATTAACTCCTTGTATCTCCTGTTTAACATTTGTCCCTTCTTCTGTAGGCATGGTTTCTATACATCATACATCTCGCAGAAATTGCGTTCCACCTTCCTTTCATTTTTGTTGAAAACCTGTGATTTCATCCATTTGTTGTTTTTTACAGTCCTCATTCTCAGTTTTCTTAAGTTTCACATTAAGTTTTTGTGACAGTAATGACAGTTGTCCTGTAAGCATGTCATACTTTTCCTTAGTAGATGCTGTGACTTGTATAAATTCATCCCAAAAATGTAAAAAATATTTAGGTATATCTTCAGTGCTTCTTAAACTATTTTTAATTTGAGTATCACTATGCGCAATTAAGACTACGATGAATTCTGTTCAATATTTCCAAAACAACAAGGTTCTGTTCCCAAAACAACTGATTGTAACAAGTTTCATGAAGAGTTTCCCACAGATGTCAAGGTCAATAAAAGAATATATGGGAAATTCACTAGGCACTTAACTTTAGAAATTATATTTTCATAATATCCAACATAATCATCCTATTAGTAGAAGCAGAGTCTTAAACCATTATTAGGGTTAACTGAAATACAAATGTAGTTCATGTCAGAAGTATAAAGAAAATTAATAAGCATCCAAACAGATCAGACACTCAAACATCCAAGATAAACTGTTAGTCTTTTAAAAAGGAAAAATAAAAGGAAAAAATACAGATTCCTGATCAAAATCAAAATATATAAAAATTGCAATAGTTAAATCATATAAAGAACAGTAACTAGAAGAAAAGAAGGAAAGTTAAGTACTTAAAACTTATTTCCAAAGAAATCCCAAAACTATTCCAAGAGGGAAAAAAAGGTAAAAATTTAGCAAGACTTTAAAACTTATCGGAAGGGTTAGCACTACTGCAGACAAAGGGCTTCTTGTGTATTTTAACTGAAAACAAACAAATAAACCCAGAGATGTCCAAATTTATACTTAACCAGAGGTCCGGATGCAGAGAATGTAAAGTTATATGGCGGGAGGTGAAGCCTGCAGCCCTTCCAGTATCATGTCATAGCTTCCTGACATAATAGACAGTGGTACACATCTATGATATCAGATTTTATCACATTTTATTGTATCTTACCTTATTTTAGCTTATTTTATTTCACTCCATTGCATTTTAGAAAATTACAGTATTAGAAAATTATTGTTATCGGTTATCCTCTTAGTGTTTTAATTTAGATTATTCTAGTGAGCATTTGGTTAAACTGTTAAAATAGAGAGCTGAGTTAATTGTTAGTTTTAAAGTGTAGCAATCAACTAGTGATTCATTATGCATAACTGGGAAATGCCTAAACTGTAAATGTGGATTGTATGTATTGCATTTCAAAGGGAAGCTGTTAAGGGATTAAAGCCTAGAAAAGAGCTTAGGAACAGATGGCACAAGGAGTCTGGTCAATGTAAAGCTATATAAATAAATAAAAAAAATAACAGAGATGCATTAGATCAAAGTTTGAAAATGAAGACATCTAGGCAACCAATGGAAATTGGGGAAGGGGGAAGATGCAAAGAGCTTACCAGTGGGAATCAAATGTAAGCAAATATTGTATGGAGATAAAACCAAAATGCATGAAGTGAAAAGTTAGATCCAGAACCTTTTAGTGATCAAGCTTAATATGCTTCATTAAGTAGTGTTTTCTTGAGAGCCAAAAGGTGGATAGTACATGACACCCAGCTCTATTGAACGACATTGTTCTCCAGAACCTCTGGACCTGCTGTGGCTGTTCTGTTCCTTAGTGGACACCTTGCAGGACCCCATCCTGGCTCTGCAGAGTCTTCAGATCTCCATATATTGGAGAATCCACTAGCTTGACAGGGAGAGCCCTCCCTGTCAGGCACAATGCTTCTGGGGACTGTGACTTAGCAGAGTTTGCTAGATTGTGTCTGCCATTGACACAGCCGGCTGCCAGAGCCCCTTGTTGCAGGTAGGCCTTCAAGTAGTTTCCAACTTACGTTTTTTTAAAAAACAATATTTTTATTGACAATAATAAACATAGACAAAAGGTAAAAAAAGAGAGAATTGTGACGAATATAAGCATATTCTTAAGAAACTAAATAACATTTTGTACATTTTAGTGACTAAATGGTCTTCATCTGTGCAAAATTTTCTTTCAAATTGTGAACTCTCTCTCTCAAATCCATTACTTTATCACTCAGAAATTCTCTTTTAATTGTCTATATCCAAACCAATCAATTTCCCATCCTTGCTCTTTTAATTCACTTTGAAATAAATCTCTATAAGTTCAGCCAATTCACATTATCTTTCTTTTTGATTTTTTAAAAAGGCCTCTTGTATGGAGGTCCACAATGGAGTTCTAGTACATAATATATTTTTATACTTTTTCCAGATTCTTAGTATGGCACATCTGATTATGTGATTGTTAAAGTCTTCATTTACTTTATCTGTGCTGTACCATAAATATACCTGCCAGCTATATTTCAATTCATGACCTTCTAATTGTAGCAGTCTTTTATTTTTCCATGTAACCCATTCTTTTATCCAAACTAAGTGTTGCCCCCTTGGTAAACCCTGTCCCGGGGTCTACAACTTTGATATAAAATTAATCTAACCCACCAGAGAGGTCACCTGGATAAGCAACAATGGTCGTACGATCGAAAGAACCAGGTCAGGCCAGTAAACTCCCCAGTCATGTAGCCACAGGAAACCTCAAGCTGTGCCAACCCACAGTGCACAAAAGATTCTCAGCCTTTAAGGAGCCAACTTGAAGGGATTAAGAGTTTTCCCACAAAGTTGGGAACTGGAAACAATAAAATCTTATCAGGCAAAATCCATCTACATAAATTCACACTGCAGCCCAAAGCGGCGGAAGATCCTGATACTTGGATAACACCTTGTTATCTTCCAATATCAAAGAAGGTGCCGGTGTGAAGTTGTTTTCAGTTGCTGTCCCTTTTGTTCTCCCCGGGACAGGATTTGCCCTCAAGGTAATTTTTTCCTACAAATAGTCCCTGTTTTTGACTAGTTCTTTGGATACCTCCCGGTCATACCAACTGACTGTTCCCCCCTCCCGATAGCCGCGTGATCCCCTCAGCATCTCTTTGCTGAGTTCCTTTTCTTTCGCTGCTTTCTGGAACAAGGACTTCAGGAAAAGGTGCAGTATCACCCAAACTACGAATCCTTCAATAATCCCTCTATTTTATTTCCACTCTTTATTTCTCTCTAGCCCTTGGATGTGTGTGTGAGTGTTTGCATTGATGAGTGCTATTACTGTTTAATAAAATCATTCATTGGACCCTTTTTGTGTGTGTGTGAGATTCTGACTGGGTCTGACCCCGTAAAAACTGGGTAAAAGATCTCACTAGGTTACCCTGCCTCTTGCATTGCTATTGCTTGTGCTCCATTGAGCTTACTTTCCCCACCACTTGGAGCATATCGAGGTGTCCCTCTGGGACCCCCAGATTTTCAGGGTAGCATACAGCACACACAGCAAAGTTTCAGATTTGGTAAATCTAGTCCTCCTTGTTTGTTTGTTTGTTTGTTTGTTTTTCATCTTGAAGCACTTTCCATCTGATTCTTGGCTTTTTACCTTGCCATACAAATTTAGTTAGATTTTGTCCCAATTTAATATTGTATTCTTGCTCTGAAAGGGAGGAGGAGGAATCTTGTTTACCTCAGTGAGAGAGAGGAGAAAACAAAGGCAGCTGGGTTGAAGAATTTCATATTGATGCATTTCTGTCTGAGGAGTAGGTTAAAGAAGTGCAAAGTGTGCTGAAAATATACTGGGAGTTATTTTCTGACCTCCCAGGGGGAATAAAGGGTGTCCAGCATTATATAAAGTACTGAAGGTGCTGCACTTATACTCATCTTGCCCGAGGGGTAAGAAAGGAATATGCAAAATGTTGAAAAACCCACCAGAGGCATTACCATCAATAGGAAAAACATCACAGCCAACACGAGGCAGCAGGGTAACAGTCTTTATTGCGGGCAATAGATCAAGTAGCAGACTATTAAGTTACAGCGCAGCGAGCCATCTCCTCGTCCAGAGCAGAAAGGAACAGGAAACAAGGAAAAGGCACAACCTGTTCAAAAGCCGTGTTTTTAAGTATACATATTCAATAACAAGGCGTTCCCTTAACCATAACAATGTTGCGGCTACAGGCAGCAGACGACCTTGAATACGTTTAGGTTTCACATGGGAAGCGTTCACAGAAAGCTAGACTAAACAACTACAAGCAGCTTTGCGTTCTCACCCTCTAGTGGTGGGAAAATATGAAGCCAGGAGTAACAACAGGTCCCATCATGCTTCTCAACCTGTGACACTCCCCTACTCCTTGCGAAATATTTTCAGCTACCTTGCTTTGGAGACTCCATCAACCCCAGTTTGCTAACGTGCTGACCAAATGCATTAGCAGGAAGTGGCTTGGTAAACACATCAGTCACGTTTTCTTCTGAAGACACATAGGTAAGGGACACTTTTCCTTCTTGTACATATTGTTTCACATTGTGAAATTTGATGTCAATGTGTTTTGATCGAGAAGACACCCGGTCAGACACTGCCATTTGAATGCAGGCTTGTGAATCACAACATATTTGTATTGGTAATGGCACAGACACATGCAGGTCTTGTAGCAACTGCAAGACCCAAACCAACTCAGTACAGAGCGCAGATAGGCTCACAAACTCTGCCTCTGCAGTTGATAAAGCAAGACAAGACTGTTTTTTAGCCTTCCAGTCGATTGCTACACCACTGTATTTGACAAGAAAACCAGTTGTGCTTTTGCGGTCCACAGTATCCTCAGCGAAATCACTGTCTGATGAACAGACACGGTTTGGCATCTGATCAGGACAAATGCTTAGGCAATAATCAAGGGAACCCTTTAGGTACCTGAGTACCCTTTTCACACCCTGCCAATGATACTGGGTTGGCTTAGCACACGCTCTGCCCAGAATGTTGACACTTAAAGCAATATCAGGCCGGCTAGTACCAGCTAAGTACAAAAGGCTCCCAATGACAGACTGATATAGGTGTATATCAGGAAATAATTCCTCACAGGTATTTTTCAAAAAACCTGGCACCATTGGAGTTTGTACCGGTTTGCAGTCAGACATTTGACACAATTCTAACAATTTTACAATCTTTTGTTTCTGACACAGCAGAATACCTTTTTCAGTTCTCTGTACTTCAATTCCAAGAAAGCTCTGTACTGGGCCTAGGTTTTTCACCTGAAACCTTTTCCCCAGCTCTTTCTCAAACACTTGCACTTGTTTTTGTGTAGCACTGACCAAGCATAGATCATCCACATATGCAAGGAGAATTTCCAAACTCTCCCCTTTCCCTCGAACATATACACAGGGATCAGCAAGGCAAGGATCTTGCAAGAACCCGCGTGCCACTAGGCGCGCTTTATATTTCACATGCCCATCAGCAGTGGGTTTCAACTTGTAGACCCATTTGCTGTCACTTGGCTTCACACCCTTGGGCAAATTACAAAGAGAATACACATCATGCTGAATAATGGAATCCATTTCATTCTGCATTGCATCCCACCAGGGTTCTGCCTGTTGCTCAGGCATTTTCACAACATCAGCAAAGCACTGAGGCTCACAGTTTACAGCGCACACACGAACTGCGAGAGACTCAGGGGAAAAACGTTTAGGCGGAATGCCTTTCGTTTTTCTTTGAGACCGTCTGGGGATGGGACGATCCTGCAAAGGTTCGTCCCTGTCCTCAGCACTGCGAGACCTTTTCACTGAGCCCTCGCGTTCTCTCTCCCCTGTGCAAGACCTTCGCACATCACTTACAGCTCTTCTCCTCCACGCGCCTCTCTCCTCCTCTGTTTCAACCCTTGAGGAACTGGGAGCGGAGGCAGGGAGTGGAGCAGAGACTGAAGGCTGCAGTGGCTGAGAAGCTGGCAGACCAGCCACAGGGAGAAAAACTTCAGACGCTGCCTGAACACGCGACCAATTAGCGTGTTCCTCAAAAGAGGCATTCCTAGACACCACACAGGAATTGCCATCAGCGTAAAAACGATACCCCTTGCAGTTGGGCTCATAGCCAACAAAACGCATACGCTGGGCCTTAGGCTCCCCCTTCCTTCTTTGCCCCTTGGGGATGTGCACCCAAGCAAAACTCCCAAAGACTCTCAGATGTGCAATGGAAGGTTGTTTACCAAACAAACACTCATAGGGAGTAGTATTAACCACAGAACTCCACAGCCTGTTGTGTATGTAACAGGCAGTCAGAATTGCCTCACCCCAAAAACTCAGAGGCAGATCTGCATCAAGCAGCAAACTATGCATTCAAGTCTGCAGAACTCCTGCATTCCGCTCAGCTACTCCATTCTGATGAGGAGAATAGCCGGCAGTCGCCCTGTGCACTATACCCTGTTTTTTGATCCATTGTTGCAAGTTCTCCGACAGGAATTCCATTCCTCTGTCGGTTTGAAGCTTTTGCAGGGAATAACCAAATTGCCTTTCAACCAAGGAACACCAGTTCTTGAGAACTTGACACACATCAGACTTTTGTTTCAACAAATAGCAGAAAATGAACCTGCTAAAATCGTCTACGAGAATGACGAAATATCTAGCTCCCCCTAGGGAAGGTTTACTCATAGGACCCACAATATCACAGTGTACCAACTGAAATGGGGCGGTTGGTACACGAAAACTAACTCTCGGTGCTGGGAGTTGTTTAGATTTAGCTTGCTTGCAAATAGCACAGTCAAGAAAGACATTACAAGGCTTCAAAGTACACCCTTTACAACAACCAGCAAGCCTCTTTAACACAGGAAAGCTTGCATGCGCTGCGCGCCGGTGGAGGAGATGAAGGCACTCATCATGTTGTGGGACATTGCCATACACATTACACACAGTGTGTCGTGGCTCAAGAAAGAACAGCCTCCCTTCTCGTGTAGCCACAGCACATACCACCCCATCTTTGAGGATTTTACCTTGCTTCCCATAGAACTCAACCTTGAACCCTGACTCTGTTAGTTGCCCCACAGAAAGCAAACAGAAATCAAGAGAGGGAACAAACAAAACATTTTTCAAACCCATGTCAAGGGCAGGGACAAAAGCTACACCTTCGCCACAAACTTTAGCCTTTGTCCCATCAGCTAATGTCACAGAGGAAACACTGGCAGAATCCAAACAGTCAAATAAATCTTCAGAATTGACCAGGTGCTGGGAACAGCCGCTGTCTAGAAGCCAAACGGAATCACCTGCCTCCTCAGAGTCTGAAATAGCGTCTCCCACAGCAACAGCAACTCTCAACCGTCCTCTGGCCCGACCTCCTCTGCCTCCTCTGCCACGGCCCCTGGCACCGGCGCCTGTGAAGCTTTGCTCCCCTTGCTTCAGGAGCGGGCAATCACGCTTCAGATGAGAAGCAGACCCACAGCGAAAGCACCTTCGCACAGCGTGGGCTCTCACCAGCCCCTCCTGCCTCGCCTCAGCAGCCGGAGAACTTTTTCTCCCAGCACAGGCCTCTGCAGCTGGAGCCGGCTGTGTGGGAGTCTCTGCATTCCTTGCGCGCTTTTCCTCTTCTTCCAGCAGACGAGCAGAAACCAAAGGAACGGTTAACTCCCTCTCTGGCATGGATTGAAGAGAGGACACCACCAGATTCCAGGAACTATCAAGAGAATTCAAGATGCAAAATACCTTGTCACTTTCAGGCAACACTTTGCCTCTCTCCCAAAGTGACGAAAACAGCTCCAACATCTCAGCCAAATGCTGCCTCACCGGGACACCGGGGGCCAGTTTCATCCCATATAAACGGGCGCACAGGGCGTACTTGGCGGCTGCTGATTGACTCAAAAACAACTCCCGCAGCCTCGCCCAGGCCTCTCGAGGGGTGGCAAGATCCCTGATATGCGTGAGCTGGTCATCCTCCACAGCCAGAAAGAGGACAGACATGGCACGCCTCGTTGCCGCTGCTATCTCCGCAGCAGTCCCCTGCAGAGTCGGGGGAGCTGTGAAAGCACCCCACAGCCCCTCAGCTTGCAAATACTTTTCCATGCGAGCTGACCATGCCAAGTAATTAGTTGCATTTAGCTTAACGAGAGGCAGGCCCCCAGGCACCACATGAGCCATCGTAAAAACACCTCAAAAAACACCTCTCAAAACCATCCTCTGCTACCATGTTGAAAAACCCGCCAGAGGCATTACCATCAATAGGAAAAACATCACAGCCAACACGAGGCAGCAGGGTAACAGTCTTTATTGCGGGCAATAGATCAAGTAGCAGACTATTAAGTTACAGCGCAGCGAGCCATCTCCTCGTCCAGAGCAGAAAGGAACAGGAAACAAGGAAAAGGCACAGCCTGTTCAAAAGCCGTGTTTTTAAGTATACATATTCAATAACAAGGCGTTCCCTTAACCATAACAATGTTGCGGCTACAGGCAGCAGACGACCTTGAATACGTTTAGGTTTCACATGGGAAGCGTTCACAGAAAGCTAGACTAAACAACTACAAGCAGCTTTGCGTTCTCACCCTCTAGTGGTGGGAAAATATGAAGCCAGGAGTAACAACAGGTCCCATCATGCTTCTCAACCTGTGACACAAAATGTGGTGAATGACACTTTGTATAGGTAGGCAGAGTCTTAAACGATTGATTAAAAAGAAAAAAAAAGGTTTGTATCTCATGATATGAACTATTTTTATGCAAAATGCTTAAATGTTATAAGATGAAGCTCAAAGGATTATGAAATATAAGTATATTAATGAAAATAAATTAAGAACAGCTCTTATATTATTGTTATAAAAGGTAATGCATTATACAAGACTATAAGATGATTGGTAAGTAGTGTGTTGAGGTTAATGTGAGATAAAGAACTGGGAAAATGTGTATAAGGATGCTGATTTATAATGTGTTGTAATGCCTTGTAAGAGTATCAAGGTGCTAGATCTCATTGCTCTTGACTGAGATCTCTGGAGGCCTCAATACAGCAATGACGTCTGAAGGAGGGACATGTGAAGAAGGCAGGTGGGCATGAAAGCAGCCAAGCATGGCTCAGAGAGGCTGATGGAATTGTCAGTGGAACTGTTGTCTTCCTTAAAGACCCTACTTTAACTTCTGGTCCTCTTTGTTCAGCCTGTAGCTGAATATCATGAGTAGCTAGTGCACCTGTGGGTTTATTTGTACTCACATATTGCATATGCCTGAATTTACTTCCTTGACTACTGAAGCAGTTTGGCTACTGAATGCGATATTCATAATTTTGTCTAAATACCATTTTAGCCCATGTGGTCCTTATGACATCACTTTGCAAGGGGCTTTGATATTGCATAATAGCTGTCGTGTCACTTCTCAACCTTCTTTCTTCAGGCTAAACATACTCAGCTCCCTAAGCCTCGCCTCATCTGGCACAGTTTCCAGGCCTTCTACCATTTTGGTTGCCCTCCTCTGGACACTTTCCAGCTTGTCAATATCCTTCCTGAACTGTGGTGCCCAGAACTGGACACATATTCCAGATGGGGTCTGATCTAAGCAGAATAGAGTGGTACTGTCTCTTCTCTTTCCTTGACTTAGACACCATACTCATGTTGATGCAGCTGAGAATTGCATTGACTTTCTTAGCTGCCACATCACACTGCTGACTCACGTTCAGCCTGTGGTCTACTAGGACTCCTAGATCCTTTTCTTCTGTAATTCTTTGGTGCACTCTGTTAGTTAATATATGTATGCAATATCATAGTGCCTCTTCATTTTGTGAATCCAGTTTGGCCATCTGGCATTTCTTATTCCATATATGGTAAAAGTCCTTGTTATAGAATCTTCAGTACCACTTTGATTTCGTCAGAAATTAATACAATGTTCTGATGGTAACTGCAATGCCACATGTCCCTTTTTTTAGAGATTGGAATGTTTATTGAACATTTCTATTCTGTGGGCCATTCCTTTGTTTTCTGTGTTTGCTGGCAGATTTTTGTTGGAATTTGAATGGATACCATCTCTATATCTTGAAACACTCTATCCAGATGTCTTCCATTCCTGGTGATGCAGACATAGAATAGGTATTCTAGTTTTTGAAAATAAATAGAACATCCATAAATTAAACTGAAATAGTTTTGTATTTTGTTTTGGTGTGAAGAACTGAGGTTTCTGTGTCCTTTCCCTTAGTCACTCAGTGGATTTCCATGGCTGAGTGGAGAATCCAACCCTGGTCCTTAGAGTTGTAGTCCAACACTCAAACCACTATAACAGGCTGACTCTCTTTTTAAGGATTATCTTGGTGGAAATAAATGTTCTAAGAAGCTTTATTGTGTAAGAGGGACAACAGTCTAGGAAGGCAACTGAAATGTATTGAAAGAGATAATGTTGCTATTTTGAACATAGTTACATAAATCTTTTTATTTCATGACAAAAAAATGTATCTTCTTATATCATTATTTCCCTACATGTATAGTTTCCCTAAAGCTTTGTAATCTGTTGTAACAAGCACTGAATTAAAACAGCTTGGTGGGAGCCCCTGATGCCTGATAGACTCCCAACAGCATTAATTACTTGGCTCAATCTAATAATCTGCAGGACACTGTTACCCCACTGGCATACCCTATCCTGGGGACTATAAATTTGATCCACATGCATGGATCCTCCATGCACGTGGATGGGAGCCCTAGGACCAGCTTTGGAGCAATCCACATGATGGATTCCTTCTCTCTTCAAGAGAAAGCCCGACCCCACTTCAGTCAAGCTGCCAAAGTCGAAGCTTTATGTGCTATACTGGAACACGAGCCGCTTGACTACCCGTAGCCATCTACATGAATTTGGACTGGACAGCCAAAGCTGCGAGTGTCTGGCTCCCAATTTGGCTCCAAAATGACCTAAAAACCTCTGAAGGGAAGCCTGTTGCTCATCTGGAGGAATAGGTCCGAGTCACTGCCCAGATCCAAGACCGAACTGCTCTGACATGCATTGCTCATGTCAAAGGACACCAAAAGAGTGCCTCCACCATGTGTCTCTGGAACAACCAAGCAGACGCGCTTGCCAGAGAAGCCACTCTACAGGATGACGGAGTCCTCATACCCCCCATCAATGTAAATCCCAAACAGGCCCTTGTTCCTCCCACATTTGATTTAGCCATGCTTCAGAAGGGAGACCCTGAGATAGCTGAGCTGGCTAGGAAGGGAACTGACGATTCTGGCCAGTTCAGGATAGAACAGTGGGAAGGAGTGTTTTGGGCTGTAGATAGGTCAGCATCATTGGATTGTGCCGACAGACCTCCATGGTGACACGATCCAATTCATACAACGAGCAAGGGCATTGTGGATGAGAGATCACATTGTAGAGGGTCCAAGAGACAGGATGGTGGCCACAGCTCAAGCAGGATGTTAACCAGTGGGTGGACAACTGTTTGGCTTGCGCCATGGTAAATCCAGACCACTCTGGGCCCAAGACTCTGATTCAGCACCAGAGAATTGAAGGTCCTTGGTCTCGCATTCAGATAGATTTCTTTGGACCGCTCCCACCAACACCGAGGGGAAACAAGTGCTATTGATCCCTTCAGCAAGTGGTTTGAGGCTTTTCCATGCCACAATAATACCACCGCCACAGCAGTGCGTTTGTTATTTAACAACGTTTGGTCATGCTGGGGTATATCACATGACCTTGATTGTGACATGGACCCTTATTTCACCAGGGAGGTCACCCAAGATCTTTGCAAAGCCTTGGGGATGAGGCAGCAATTCCACATCACCCACCACCAAAGCTCGGGACAGATAGAGAGAACAAATCGATCACTGAAGGAAGCATTAGGCAAGGTGGTTTGTGCTTTCCGGAAGGATTGGGACACTAAGCTGCCCATCATCCTGATGGTGTTTAGGGGCACCATGGCATCCCATGGCTTCATGCTGCACATGGTGATGACTGGACGAAAAATTTTGCTGCCAGAGGCCTTCTGGATCAACACCAGCCTCCCCTCTACTTAGAGCCTGCTGTCCTAAGCAACAAGTGGATGAGGAGTCTTATCCAGCACATAGGTCAGATTCACTGGCAAGTTGCTGCCTAACTGGGAAGAACTTGCAAAAGATGGATAGGAGATTAGAATGGATACAGCCAGTGGGAAGAGGGACAGCTAGTCTTGTATAGAAACTTCTATAAAGACAAGCATTCACTGGCTGTGAAGTGGGTAGTACGCATCCTCATTGAAAAGAGAATTTCACTAGCTGTGTATCAAGTGCAGATCCTGCACAAGAAGGGAGACCCGTTTAAATTCTTCCATGTCTCCCAACTGAAAGAGTGGAAAGGAGGATCTGTTGACCCTAAGAAGGTGAACCTCCCCTAGCCTCTGGAGGAGCTTGTGGGTAGGCCTAATGTGAATGTTTTGATGCCTCAGACCTCATTGAATTATCGGGAGGTGTCTGAAATCAACTTGTCCAAGACGTTTGCATGCATCTACTCTGCCTTTGACACTGGTTAAGCACTAGGAAGGATACTGGGAGACGCCAGTCTCCTGTGCTCCCCTTTCCCCCTCCTTTCCTGTAACTGACACCTCATAGCTTTAATTATCAACCCTATATTCTGTGTTCCCTACAGGGAAACAGGATGGGCACCCTTCCTTGGATCTGGCAATGAATTTGCATATGCCTCTAAGGCAGTGCAAGGATTTGCTAGCCAAAAATTAGGGGGAAAATGCAATTTACTCCGCGCCATCAGACTTGCTGGAGCTGGGGAGCTCTAACCCCACTCGACTGAAAGCCTGCATGGCCCGGCTTCCTTGGAATGGTATCTCTTTCTTTGCAATTGTAAAAGAGTGCTCTCACTCTCCAGAGCAAGGAGCTCAACACCAGAGTTGAGTCCAATTCTAGCTGAGACAGTGTCACCACCGCCATTGCATCACCTTAAGACTATAGGTGTATGCAATACATGGAAATACTGAAGGGGCGTTGGTGCTCGGAACCCATGGAGATGCTGAAAAAGTATCTCCTGGTGACTGTATCTGGTCCACCTGATGCCTGAAACCTGCAGGCCCAATCTACGCCCAGAAGCATTGCCTGTCTCTTATGCCACCATACAGGTATCGGCCGCAGTAAAGACACCTTATAGTGGCCAACTCTCAGCATGGTGACGTTGAGCATTTACAGGCTGGTATAGAAAATTCACCCATTGCTCAGACGATGCTTCACCTTCTGGCCTGCCAAGCACATCCGTCCCCAATTAAAATCTGTTTTCCCAAAACACATCTCTTCAGGCCCAGTGTCTCTGACTGGTTTGGAATTTGCATCATTGCTACTAATCAGTCTGCTAAGTTTGCAACCAGAACAGGTCCTGTGCCAACTGTGGGAGCAAAACCAGGAACAGCCCATTGCAGAGCAACCGATCCTGATGGCCTTCGTGAGTACCCAACGCAGCAGCCAGCGTGTTTGGATCCAGTGACAGAGCCATTCTTAGTGACGGGGTGGGGTGAGAAGTATGCCATGCTGCCTTCTTCTTGCTGAAGCTTGTTATTAAGAATGCTCTTGCAGCCCCAGAAGGACTTGGACTTTTCCGGCCTTTGCAGAGACACTCTTTACATTTGGCCATGTGAACGTTTGGATGCAAAGGGAGGGGGTGCAATGACTCACGTCTGCCCCCAGACTGCCAATCTGGACATTTACATTGGACTATTGCTTCTCCATTGCTTAATCCGGTTGTTTACCAAACATCCATCCACTTCTGATTCTCAATTGTCGAGAGTGATTTCTATGTTTTGCATTATGTTTATGTTTGTGCGAGTGTGTTAGGGTATGTTAGAAATTGTAGCATTGCAAATAGTAGGCTTCTTTCCTTTGATGTCCAGCAATTTGCCTTTCACCTTAAAAACCTCATCTCCTTCTGGCAGTCTTACTGAAGCCTTGATCAACACCCTTAAGTCCCCGCTCCAGATCCAGCGCTTAAACAATTTTTGGCATTTAATTGGAAAATGTACGATATCGTACACATAAAGTCCATTTTCAGGAGAGGGGAATTGTTACCTCATTGGCATACCCTATGCCAGGGACTATAAATTTGATATTGAATATGCCCGCCATGCCAGAGAGGTTGCCAGAATGGGTACATAGACAAGGAGGTCGAACGACTGAAAATAGGTCAGGCCAGGAAAATCCCCAGTCACGTTCCCCTAGGAGACCTCAGGCTAAACATGTCTGCACAGACAAAGGGTCCTCAGCCAAAGAATAGATTATTGAATGGACTATTGGGTTTTCCCCAGGTTAAGCAACTCCGAAGTTAGTAAACTGCAAGGTCCATCTGCATAAACCGATAATGCAAACTACCAAGTTGCTACTGTTTGGCAGTTCTCCCTTTATTTTGGGCATTGTTCTTCCCAGGAAAGGGTCTGCCCTCGAGGTATATTCTGCCCTATAAGTAGTCCTAGTCTTGGAGGGTCTCTTTGGAGAACTCACTGCCACACTAGCAGACTGACACTCTGTTAGTCAAGTAATCCCCTTAGCCACTTCTCTTCACTGAGCTCCATTCTTCTCACCGCTTTTTAGACTGAAGACTTCAGGAGAGGCGCAGTATCACCATCTTTACACTCTCTCTGCTGAATCCCTTATCAATTTTCGCCTCTTTTCTTTCTGAATAGGCCTTGTGCACGTGAATGAATGAGTGCGTTGGTGCGTGAGAATACATTTGTTAATAAAATCCAGTTATCGGTACGTTTGTCTGGCTTTTTGCTTGGTTTCACCTCATAAAAATTGGGTAAAAGATTCTGCTGGGTTACCCTGCCCCTCGTTTGGCTACAGCCAGTGGTCTGCTAATTTTCCCAACCTTTGCATTTTTGGAGCAAATCGAGGTGTCCCCCAAGGGATCCCCAGAAGTCAGGTTAACAACACAGAGCTCAGCTCTTCAAAGCTGTAGCTGTGGATTAATTCAGTTCAGCTGGATTATAAGAATAATTTGACATTTCTTCAAGAATAGGTATTCTATTTTTTGAAAATAAATAGAACATCTATAAATTAAACTGCAATAATGTTGTATTCTGTCTTGGTCCAACCATGCCAATGTGAAGAGAGAAGCTGGGTGAGCATGTTTGGTGCCAGCCAAACAGGGAATGCTGTGAAAGGGGGTATATGGAGGAAAAAGGATAAAAAACTGAGGTTTGTCTCTGACAATAGAGAGATTGGGGAAAGATGACTGAGATAGGGAAAGGACTGCAGAGAGATAGGGGAAAAAATGACATGGATATAGAGAAAAGCTGTAAAGGAGATAAGAAAATCAACCAGGGGAAAGCACTATAGGACTGGGGAGCTGTGAATGACTGAACAGTACAGTGACTGAATAGTTATCATATTTGCCAGCATATAAGATGCACCTGTGTATAAGATGCACCCCACTTAAGACACACAGGTGAATAAGACACACCCCATTTTCAAACAGCATTTTTCAAGGAAAAAAGTGAGTTTTTTACGCCAGCACATACAGTAATTGCAGGGAAGGAGGATTCTCCTGCAGGAAAGGATATTCAACCTGAACCTCAGGAAGAACTTCCTGATGGTCAGAGCTTTCTGGCAGTGGAATATGCTGCCTTGGAGTGTGGTAGAGTCTCCTTCTTTGAAGGTTTTTAAGGAGAGGCTGGATGGTCATCTGTTGGGAATGCTTTGATGGGTGTTCCTGCATGGCAGGAGGTTGGACTGGATGGTCCCTGGGGTCTCTTCCAACTCTATGATTCTATGATACACCCTTAATTGTTACCAATTTGCAACAGTTTCCTCTTTTTATTCCCAATTCTTGTGGTATATATTCCTGTGGTATTTTTTTTTACTTTTACCTGGAAAACAAAGGCCATTTCCGCACTAGACTGTTATAGTGCTATTATTTCACTTTCAATATCCTGTGGAATTCTGGGGTTTGTTGTTTACTGAGGCCAAAGAGCTCTCTGGCTGAGAATTTTAAAGGCCCCTCCCTAAACTGCAAACCCCAGGATTCCATAGGATGTTGAAAGTGAAATAGCAGTATAACAGTGCAGTGCAGAAAGGGCCAAAGATATCATAGACTGTTTGGCTTTCCAGTGTTGTGAACTGATTCTTCTTGGAACCCACACTTCACACTGCACATATGAGTGGATGTATGCTATTGACCTTGTGGCTGCTTCATGGCATAGGCATGAGAGAGCACTTAATGCTTTGTGGGCAAGGTAGGAAAGATGTTCATGCACACCACTGTCATCTTGTTTCAGTGCAGATGAAGAATACTGCGTCAGGCAGAAAAAAGGTTAACACATAGACACGGTATACTGAGCTCTGGAGTACAAATGCTGTACCTGCAAGCCAAGGCATCCCAGTTTAAGCAAAACACACTCAATGCTGCATGGATCCATTCTTCCTTCTCACTTAGCGTCATATTTACATTGGATTTCAGACATCATGTAGAGGACCACCTTTGACACTTGCTGTGGTCAGGTGGTTTGAAGTGGTCTCAGAATTGCTCTGCCAGTGTAGACATGAAAGTTCTGATCTAATTACTCTTGTTCTGATATGACCCAGATTTCTGTAAGTGAGGCATAGGAGAATGTCTGCCACCTAAAGAGACACATTGAAAAGTCTTAGTCCAAATTGTTGTTGCTCATCTGTGAGATTTTTTTCCTAAATTAACAAAATCTGCTCCATACCAATTTGTTCTCTCAGAGGGCTGTGCCAACCTCAATTTTGTCTAGCAAAGTTTTAATTTCACAGTCTTGCAAAAGGAGAGGGGGAGGGGGAAGAGAAGAAAGGAATCTATACAACAATCCAGCAAAGAATCACCAGGAACTTTCTCTCACTCTTGGGATCTCCCTAGCAACCACAAGCTAAGCGTACTGTAATTCAATTTATGTCTTTAAAGTCTGTCACAGTCAAGTTGCCCTGGGAAACTACTTGAAATGCCAAAACCTTTGACCAGATAGGAGAGGGGGAAAAAAAGCATTGATATAAATCATGTAGGTATGTTTAGGCTGTTTTTACATTTAGGGTATGGTTCATTTAACATTCAGTCCATGGTCCCATACTCTATTCTGTTTGAGAAAATCTCCATGCATCTGTCATACTGTCTGTGTTTAAATGATGCTGCAGCCCTCCTCCCTCACATAGCAAAAAATCAGAGCTGGAGTATGGGGAAGGAATATATCCATTCATCTAGAAGAATTGTGTTATGTGGAAATAGAATGACACGGCCCTGGGATGATTAGAAGACAGGGTGTCATGGGAAAGATAAGCAGGAATGACCTGGCAGGTTTAGGAATGTCTCAATCCAGGACTTAAGTGGATTTACAAAAGGGTAAAAGCCCAGCAGAGAAACACAAATGATAATGAACCGCTTGATGTGTTTAAATAGCCATTCACAAACAGTTTAGCCCTGAGGGGACAATCACATTTCTTCAGTCAAATCAAGCTTTATAAGCCTGTAATTTGGAGGAATATTTGCTTACACTCTGTGTGAACACCTTGGTGGGAAATATTTCAACTGACAAATATCATTTCAAAATGGACTGTGCAATACAACAAATGGTATCCTAGCATTCTGCTGTTCCTTCTTACTTTCTACCTTTCACTGACTTTTCTCTGCTTTAAGAAAAGCGAAATTAGATATAAAAAATGAATGGCTTGGAAGAACCTTGGCCATTTCCACACTTGATTGTTTTAGTGTTGTTATTCCACTTTCAACATCCTATGGAATCCTGGTGTTTGCACTTTAGAGACGGGCCTTTGAAGAATAATAGCACTATAACAGTCTAGTGTGGAAAGGGTCCTTGTCTCTGTTGCTGCGCTGCAGCCAAAGCTTGGAAAAGTTACTGATTAGACTACAGTTCACACACTCCTTCAGCCAGCATGGCTATTAGCTATTCTGGAGGATCTGAGAAATTGCACTCAGCCTCAGCCATGTTAAACGAGAAATTATGTGGCATTACATCAGCATTATGGGTTAGAATCATGAGGTCAATCATGAGGGGTGATCTCACTGAAGGCAAGGTGAGGTAAAACAAATCAATAAAACACAACTTTGGGAGACTGCATTTGGGACTGGAAAAGATGGAAGGTATATGTCAGACCTGCACAACTTGGCAGTGGGCAAAGGCCGAAATTAAATAGGCTAAATTTC